>LR990852.1:11786240-12296727 GCA_905163395.2 Endotricha flammealis | reverse complement strand
GCCCTTGCGTACAATTTGGTTCTGGCGCATCGACGGCCGCTGCCGCGGCACGCTCGCTTCGCTCGCTCGTCTCTCGCGTTGTTGTTCATGTCATAACCTAACCTAACACAAAATTTTCAAAGTAGATTTTCTCGAAAACTATAAACTTCAGCAAAAAACGCAAAACAATAAAAAGTGTTTAACTAGATCATATTTTATGTAACCAATTCAATCATTAAAAAAAAACGCACCCTGTGCTTATATATTATATTCCAACAGATTATAGTCCAACAGTAAAAAAAATTTTTAAGTCCTGGAATCCATCGAAAGTCCTGCGCACCCTTTCATACCCCACTTTGTTAGCATTGTTAATATGACTACGAATACCAAATTACAGCTTACTAGCAACAAGCGTCTAGGCGCTAGACCGCGGACGCACAGACGGACATGGCGAAACTATGAGGGTTCCTTGTAGTTTACTACGGAACCCTAAAAAGTGGCATATAAACTATTTATTTTGTGAAACCCATAATAAGACTGAAATAAAGAAACAGTGACATAAGTTTAGTGAAATTATTTAAATTTAATTCAATGGGCAGGCAATTCTGTATTTCCACACCAAACCATTAATATTATTGCAAAAAGTGCACTGCTTTTGTATTTTATGTCAAGGTAGGAATTCATTTTGAAATGTATCTTATCTTTTTATTATAATTTCTGTTTGTATTTGACTTTAGATTTAAAATAAAGGAAACGGCATACAAACAGCCTGCACAAAACCCATGTTGTGTTAATGTTAATGAGATAATATTTTTTTAATTATTCTTTTGATCTGAAATCGGTGTTCTGTGATAATCAGATAGTTTTTGGGATTATTTCAAATCAGGTGCGTCCTCCAATGAAAACAGCTACAGTATATCCTTCCTTTTAAGGCGGTTTTCTTAGCTGCGTGTGACTAGACTCGCCGCAGGAATATTGGGGTGAAGAATATTGGGGTGGTTTTTCAACCACTTGATAGGTGTTCCTCGAGGCCTTAAAATCCCCCTTCTTCTGAGCATTGAGCTATTGTTCTCAGTATTGTATTGTCGGTAAGCATTATTTTAGGTTAAGACATGTCTGCCGGGCAGTTAGGTATAAATTAGTTAATGGTCATCAAAATAATTATTCTATTACAGATACAGCAGCTGTTTATGGGAACGAACACTTGCTGAACCATGCTTTCAAGACATTGCTTCCTAAATATGGCCTAAAGCGGGAGGACATATTTATAACATCGAAAGTTGGTAAGAATTTTTTTATTGTCATTTCTATTTGTGTATTTTTTTTATATAGAAAAGCGGAGCCTTCTACTATGAGTATATTTTATGCACAAAAGATTAATTGTAAAGAAATGAAATACAGAATTTTATTATTTATTATTATTAATAATAATTTAATCTTAATAGTTTATATTATCCTTATATTTATTTACTTTTTTTATTTTGCAGCACCGTCTAACCATGGAGGCCGTGAAGTTATAGAAGATGCATATAGAAGAAGCATCGATAATTTAGGAGTAGATTATCTGGATCTGTATCTTATACATTTTCCGGGCACCACAAAAATACGCTCCGACGACATAACCAACGCTCGTATACGAGATCGAACTTGGCACGCCCTAACCCACATTTACGACGAGGGGCTTGTGAAAGCCATAGGTGTGTCGAATTACACCGTGAGGCACCTTCAACAGCTGATGGCCTCAAATCATGGTGTGGTGCCAGCAGTAAATCAGGTAATTAATATTATCCGAACATATTTGACTTGATTTTTTTAAAGAATTAAGGTTTCTTCGATTTACATTGTACTTATATATACATGTAATTATATGTAGATTTTTAGGTATATACGTATCCCGTAATACAATATCTATTTACAAATCGTGTTCTAGTAACATCCTTACTCAAAAAAATATATAATTATTTAAGCATATTTTTTGCAAACAATATTTTGCATTTTTTGTAAAAAAATAACCTGACAGGATTAGTCAGGCTGCTTTCTGATCTGAAAGTTATTTTATTTTGTAAATAAGCACAACCTACATTCAGTTTTATGAATCAGCTTGTCACAAATCTTTTTATATACATTTCTTAAACTATTGTTAAAATCTAATTATTGCTTTATAAACTAGGAAATTCTAATAATTTTAATGTCAAAATATTATGCAACGATTACAGGTTGAATGGCATCCTTATTACTATCAACCGGAGCTCCTCAACTACTGCAAACAGAACAACATTGTGTTGCAAGCCTACTGCTCTCTGGGAGGTACATCAACTGCAAACATGTCTCTTCTCCAAGACCCGGTGGTGCAGAGAATCGCAAGAAAACTTAATGTGACTGAAGCCCAAGTTCTTTTGGCCTGGGCTTTACAACAAGATGTCGCGGTCATTCCAAAATCGACACAAAACGTCCGAATCAAAGAAAATATTAGTTTAAATTTCTCAATACCAGAAGAAGATATAAATGAGCTTAATGCTCTCGGTGCTCGCAACATAAAATATGCCTGGGATCCCAGTGCCGTAGCTTAAATCTCCTACATAAAATTACTTTGTTGATCGTTATGTTCTAACTTTTCATTAGATTTTTATTAAGATTAAGTACGTATGGCTAAGACAGGGTGTAGGAGCAAGAACCACGACATATATGAGACTGGGTTGTAAACTGTTATTGTATAAAATACATAATAACAGTTTCGGACACATAACTTTAGACTAAACATATCTGTCTGTGATCCGCCTAAATTCTAACCACGCTTTTGCAACGAAACAACATTGAACAACGTTGAAATGGAATTTAAGAACAAAAATGTAAACAAAGTAATGTCCTGTCAGGTATCAAACTGTCATATCAGGAGTTTGAAACAATTAGTGAAAAAACTTTGCTTGTGATTCTATCTTCGATCATATATTTATAATAAATAGTGGAATATAAATACCATATGTTGCGAGTACTGGGTTTTAGTAACTTTATATTATTGAAAAGGAATGGTTTTATTGAAATGAACCAACACAAACGAATTTATATTTTGTAATTTATTTATTCTATTGTAAATTATTATTATTATATATTCATGTCATCACATTTTTTTTAAATGAAATAATATCTTAAAACTTTTATAAATTTCGTGCCTCAGGTTTTTGATTTCTGCATATTACCAGCATAAAATACTTTTCTATCCTTTTTAACTATTTAAAATACATATAATAAAAATACACACCTTTATCACAATAAACCAACAAAAAAAATGTTTCTTTATTTTACACTTATTTAACAGGTGAGAACAATTCTAACGTACTATTTTAACGGTTATGGAAAACTACGGACAATTATTGATTTTATTGTAGCAGGTATCACTTTTGTTTACATTTTTGATCTTAAATTCGATTTCAACGTCAAAATGATGACATTTTGTATGTTACTTGACTTCATGACAAAATATGTGTCGTGATTGATTTAGGATTTCTAGGCTAAATTGCTATGGAATTTTTAAAATGAATTTTTTTGTGAAGTTTCGGATTTTATTTTGAAAGAAATTAATGAAATTCGTAATAATTTTCATTTAGGTACAATCTTTATAACATATATAATTCTTAAATTTTATATCTAACAAAAAACTTAGGAAAATTTTCATATTTATCGTATAAATACGAATCCCAAATTTGGGGAAGTATGGCCTTAAGTGTTCAAACATGAATAAAATGTAAGTGGCTCATAGCATCTTATAGCTTTAAATTTAAAAGGTTTTTGTTAATTCATGGTGTCATTTAGATGAAATAACCTTTGTTGCAGAAGCGCGGCTTTGAAGAGCTGTGAGCTGAACTTTGTTTTATATTTTAGAATTATTTTTCAAAGTGTTGATTGAAATCTTAAAGGAAATTTCAATAAGAACGGAACCATTTTTGCTCAATGAGTAATATAGTTTTAATGACTTGATTTAAATACTGTGCAGCAACATTATGACAATACTTTCTAGTGATAACATAACAGACTCATGGATACGGATCATAATACAGAATCTGAAACTGTCCTTTTGGAAGACTGTCGTGCCTATACCTGGGGAATGGGAGGAGAGGGGGGGGGGGGGGAGTTAAAACAGTCCAAAGAACTGTGAGCTTTAGTAGGTACGTAGTTTGATTTTGAAAATTTAAGTTGAACTTCACAGTATTTTTTTTCATAACGCTACTGTGCATTGGTCTCATTTGTATTTGTTATAAGTTGTTATGAATATTATTGTTTATATAAAGCAGTTGGCGACGTAGGTAGGTAGGCGGTAAGCTAATAAAAGAAAATATGAACTTACAATGTGTTGAGTTGTACTGTGGGACTCTCTATGAAGACCTGGCCGAGACTTGTACAAACATACTGTGCAATGGCGAAGACAAGTTTCTCCTCTCGAAGACATTTGATTATCATCAATTTCTCAAAAGGAGACAATTTTTCGTTCCAATTAATTTTTGCATATGTTTTCTCTCTTTTGTTCACGTGAATATCCTGTAAACACGTAATAAACTTACATTGATGTAATAGTTGTAAAACCTATCGTTTAATGTACTAGAAACATTACCTAATCAGTGTTGTATTCGGTGTCATTTTATCGGCTGTGGCGAATGAAATACTTGTAAGCGATATACTTGTATCTTTAAATGTTGCATAATAATAACCTAATTAAATAATAATTAAATAATCATAAATACATGCTTATTTATTTGCGACTCAAACATTTATATTTTGTGCTTCTCGCAGTTGATGTTGTGTGTTTTCACGTAATCCGACGGTTGCCTTGGTTCTTGGTTGGTTGGGAACTTGGGACCGACATATTAACGTGCCCTTCCAAGCATGGAGAGACAGGAGATTGACCAAAATGCTCCAAAACTTTTTGATTGAGATCCAAAAATATAGCTTTGCGACCGTACTTTATTATATTACCAAGTTATTTGTGCGAATCTTATTAACATGCAAAGCTTTGTTAAATTTTATTTTACATTTTGATTTTGTTAGTTTACAATTTATAACTAAAACTTGCAAACAGCATTAAAAGTAGACGGAAAGTGTAGAAGAGTATTTAGCCTGGATTAGCTGGATGTATCACACCATTTAGCCATACCTTGTCATACAGGTGGCGATATTTTGGCGTAAGCGACTTCATGCATGGTGACAAGAATATAAAGTTTGCCATTGCTATATGATGCCATTGCTATATGATATAATATTTAATTTCTATACTTATTAAACTTATTATATTGAAATTATATTGGTGCAGTCCAAGGAAATGATTACGTTATAGCCCGGTGGCGCGTTGGTAGGGAATAACCCTGCCTTCGAGACTAGAGGGCGTGGGTTCGATTCCTGCCCGGGGAAACATTAATGTGATGGCTTTATCGAGTCTGGCTGATTTGATACCCATAGCACAAGCAGGTTTAGCTTTGCTTACTGTGGGATCGGGTGGCGCTGTGTGCACTGTGTGGATTTACCACGATGAAATAATGTGTAGACTTGATTGCTTTCTACATTATATTACAGCTGAATCGTACCACACTGAAAGAGCCGAGCGTGATTGGTATAATCTTGAGGCAGTCTTCAACGAGTCCTGCGAAACTAGGGTCAGTTTCCTGTAGGTGGTTAGCTCCCAGCCACGTTTGGTCTGAAAGTGTTTCAATCAGCGGCTTCTTGGGGGGCACCTGCACAAGAAGGATTTTTTATACCACTAAGGTGGCCAACAAGCATACGGCCCGCCTGTTGGTAAGCAGTCACCGTAGCCTATGGACGTTTGCAATACCAGGGGAATCACTCGCGCGATGCTGACCCTGTAAAATCGCCTACCGTAGGAACACAACATGGCCGAGACCAATGCTATTTGGCTACGATCTTCTGTAAGGGGAAGGACTTCCCCCGATTGGCTGCTCCCATTTGAACGGATTATCCGCTTTGCCCTACCTCTTTTAAAATAAATTCTTTATTTAATATGAAGAGTTCAAGAATTATCTGTATGTACTGTCCTGCGAACGTAATATTATGCTATGCTCATCAAACAAGCGATGTAAGCTTTTACAGCAGAATTCTATCTCGATCATGGTGGTCAACAGTGTTTCGCAAGATGCGTTTATGTGGCGACGGGTTTAATCCGACATTAGCATCAAATTAATTGATACTATTATGGTTGTTTTTATGCTTGTTGCGGTTCAACTAACCATTAATATTTCGAAATAATATAAAATAAAGAAATCGAACGCATACGCCGGAAAAATGCAAGTATGAAGGGGTCCTTATATTGTGCCACGCGAATGTAAAACAGTTATTATTTGTTTATCAATATGAACTTTATGGATTTGATTGGAGCTAAATACAAGTAATTTTTCTTATCAATAACTAACCACTTTAGTGCCAGCGGCTCCACGCAGCAAAAAGTTCCACTGGTCAGCTCTTACGAGTTTCGCGTCCAGGTATATGGCCATATTGAGTAGAAAGCTGAACACCAGCTTGTGGCGTTCGAATAGACCTCGAGATATGTTGCTGTACATGTTAACAGTGATCTCTCGATGCAAAATGTCCAATCGTGTAGTTAGTACATCACATTTCTCACTCTTTTCTATTACTATGTTGAATACCTACAATACAAAACAACAAAGTCGAGCAGTCATGTGCACACAAATTCTTTTCTTGTGCGGGATTATTACGGTAAAGATACATTACCACTTACTCTAACCACACGTCCTGTCGAAATGTGGTCTATTTTATCTGGATTTCTTCAACGCGTCTTTCTAAGCTGCTAAGCAGTGAAAAAGTATCCACTGTTATTACCAGATTACCACTGTCGCTACTATCTCCGCAATGCGTAGTATATAGGCGTGTCAGATACCTATACTTACAAACTTCTGTAGATGGGAACTATCCCAGTAATGGAATAACGCTTGAAGTCACCACTAATATATTACTGGTATGGTCTCCACGACATTTTTTTCTTACTTTTATTTTTAAAACCGAAAGTAACTCGTTATCTGTTACCTCTTCACATTAAAACTACTGAACCGATTGAGATGAAATTTGGTATAGAGATAGTTGGGAGGCCTGCGAAAGCATAATTTTTATCCAAGAGATCACCCCACACAGGGGCGAAAAGTGGGGTGGAAGTATGATTGGAATTATTTATTTTATTTTTATTTGTATTTACTTGAAACTTGGTTGTAATTTGTGTCCGACCGAAAGTCTAATACAATAACCGATTAATCGGCTTCTACGTTGCCGCGTCGGACACTAGGTTGCAATGTTCTGAAGAAGGGTGTAAAGAGAGGAGGCTTATTTTGCCCATATCGAAAATCCACGGGAGTTGCGCGCGCAGATAGTTTACAAAATTCTATTACACGTAGGTCTTGTATGTCTATAAACAAAACTTACCTGATTGAAATATTTTAATGAAAACTGATACATAGGATCGATGTCCGCCAACTGGGCCACAGCGAAATACAACACTGCGCCGCGGGTGGCTACCGTACGATACTTCTCTCGCGCCGCCGATATGCTGATTTCAGTCGCTTCGGTCTCTTCTAGACGAGCGTTTATTATTTCTGAAGTTTCCTGTAGTATTATAGGAAGTAGTGGGTAAAGCTACCATTCGCTTTTAATCTAATTAGGGGTGTCGTTATCAAAATGTAAAACTTTCCGATTTGGTTTCTTCTCGTTACCATAGTAAAACTAAGCTCATAATAATATTATATGCAACAATGGCCGGTACATACACGTCTAAAGGTGCTCCTTCACCGCAAGCATTCGCGTGTAATGTAACATTTTAGATTCGACATTGAGCATTACATTATAATCTACCTCCCACAATGACGAGCATTCGCGCATAATGTAACATTTAGTATATTTGAACTAGCTTCTACCCGCGGCTTTGCCCGCGTGGCCTACTAACAATTAGCATTTTCGCAAATTGTTAGTAGGTCGCGTCGGTCGGTCGGTCGGTATGATGTCGGAGCCCGACATACCCCTGCCACTCCCCAAGCGGCGGGCATGCAGTAATTTTCCCGACTTAAAACAATAAAAAAGGGGGGGGGGGGGGGTGGTTGGGAGGGTTGGTAACGCGTGAGTGATACCCCCGGTATTGCAAGCGTCTATTAGACTACGGTGATGCATACCTTCAGGCGGGCCGTATGCTTGTTTGCTACCTTTGTGGTATAAAAAAAACGTAGACTTGACCGTCTCCGGGGCCTATTACAAGTTGTATCAAGATGTTACATATTGTATCATTACAAGGTGAACATTGTGATGCTCGGTTCTCCTCCCTCACTGATGAAATGCTCGAAACTGAGCGTTACATTACACGCGAATGCTCCCGGTGAAGGAGCACCTTTAAATGAGTTTTTTGGTCACTCGTGTCGTGGTGTACCCAAAACACTCCCATGTACTTAGAATTGGTAATGAAATGAACCAAAGCGAGAATCGCGACGACTCCGAATGAAAATCGCCGTGTGGAGACACGTTCTAAGACAATGTATAGAATTATGTGACACAACGATATTATCGTAGCGATTCTCTCGCTCGTGGAGTGGCCCTTACGTATGAACTATTTACTTGTGACGTCATATTGCTACCTTACTCTCATTGAGAGTCTCAATGAGTTCCTCGTCATCTAAGATATTCCCAGAGGAAGCATACAGCAGTCTCAGTATCTTGTCTTCAATTTCGAGCAGTGTCGCTTTGTCCGCGTTGATGCGCAAAATCAGCTCTGTTCGGAGAATTTCCAAATCCGGACGTTCAAGTCTTACCACGTCACTTGAGGAAACATTGTCAATTAGTTTTTTTTTAATGAATTCGTTAATCAGAAACTAAGGCCGTCACAGGCACTTTCTATGTCAAAGTATACAAATAATATTTGTGTAAATCTACTCTTTAAGCTACCATTTCAGAAAAAAATAGAGTGAAATGACCACTGGTACAAGAAATTGCGATATAAAGAAATAAAAAGCTACCGCCTTTTTGCAATTAAATTTTTCAAGGCACAAAGGGTTAAACGACTTTTTTTTTTTAACTACAAATTGTGTGCCGAGACCATTTATTACTATTAGGCCGCATTCTCATTTGTGTAGTAAAGATTCCTTATCCTAGCACAAAATATGAAAAATCTATATAAAATATGTATATATTCAACACACAAATTGAGCTAGCCACAAAGTAAGATCGAGACTTCTGTTATGGGATACTGAACTCAACGATACTATATTTTATAACAAATACATATTTAGATAAACATCCAGGAGCCAGGCCAATCAGAAAAAGTTCGTTTCTCACCATGAACCGACCGGGATTCGAACCCAGGAGGTCCCCTGGGTGGCGGACTGGCGTGGTAACCATTACGCCAAGAAGGTCGTCAAATGGTGAACTACTTACAATAAGACGTGAAAAATTATTAAATTTAAGAATGACTACATTTAATTACAGAAGTAACGACACTATAAACTACACAAATATCGTTAGAACATAACGAGAATGCGCCCTTGCAATTGAATGAACGCCGATACTATTTTATCTCCCAAGAATATAGTAATACGACGTGTTAGAAAAAAGAAGGTTGTGATGTGAGAATGCACCAATTCAGTCTTTGTGAATTGTGTAATAGTAATAAAATAGTGAACTAATGCCCGTTTTCACCAACGCCTCCTAGCGTTAAGAATAACCTAACTGAAACAATTTGTAGGTTTGATGACATAAGGTTATTCCTACCACTAGGGGGCGGTGAAAACAGGCTATTTATTTAGGTGTTGATATTGTAAACTACTAATCAAACAGCGCCTATTGAGTGAATTAGAAAATACTGTGTCAAGCGTACTTCTTCTCTTATAATGGATAAAAAATGAATACTTAGCGAGTTATAAAAAGCGCCAAATTATATTTCAAATATTTATTTTTACTAATTCTATAATAATATGTGACTAACGCCAGCAGTTGGTCCTCCAGGCCGGATAGAGTGACTGTAAAGTTGACTAAAGTGACCTGGATACAGATCTCTGGCAAATAGTGTGGGTTCGCCAGCTTCGTGGTCAGATAAAGCCTGAAGTTGGTGTCATATTCTATGTCACTGTCGCCCAGATGAATGAGTAGTCTGCCTGCCTGTTAATATACATACAAAATTAAAATTAAAATTTTGAATGCGTAACTAATAACAAAGTCAACAGAAAGTGTACAGTTAGTAACAGATGTAGAATAACACATTATATCAGCCCTATCTCGTAACAGCAACAGTCACAATCGCATGCCAATCTCAAGTGTTGTTTCAAGAGTAGAAATTGAGCGAGTTGTGAGTGAGTTTGAGATGAAGTTGAAACTGTTTTCGTTATGGCAATAGGGGTAGTCTATTTACTATAATGATGTTTGATATTGCACTATATAATTATTTTTTCTTCTTAACTCACTTGCAAGAACGTCTGCTTGAGTAATACAGGCGACAACGTCGCCTCTAACGTTTCGCCAAGGTCTTCAATGAGCATAGGCCAACCCAGGCGGATACAGTTTTCTAGAATGCGCAGGTACGTCGGATCATTCAACTTTGTTATCATAAGGCCGTTGTCACGCTCCATATTTTTCACCCATCTGTTAGCCTAGAAAATGCACCAAAGTAAATAACATATTTTATCTACATTACACACAGTGAATTTTTCAAGTAGGTAAGGTATGCTGCGAATAATACTGCCAACCGCCAAATTGTAGCTCTAATCTTTCATTGCACATTCATAAGAATGTGATTCCCGAGTATATGCACTATATTTACTGAATATCATCATGTATATTATCAATATAGCGCTTTTCTTTGTATTTGTGTCAAATGCATTTTCTCTCCAATAAACTTACATTTGTCACAAATACAAAGAGAAGCGCTACTAAAAACGTAAGGAAATTTGAATTTCGCGGACTGTTCGGGAGCAACCACCTTAAACTGTGCTATTAGATTGAGGTCTGTCTTTTCTTATTACTAATTCGTGATATGTAATATATTACCTGTTCTTGCGGATCTATGGTTAGCGGCCAGCGGCCCGCACGCGTGACCAATATTCCGTTTTCTGTGGAGACAGCATCTCGCGGCAGCCCTTGTGAATTCCACGTACGCACCGTAAAGGAGTCCGCCATAATTGCGATCAAACTGAAAAGAAAAATATCATTTTCCTTGTTTTAACTTATACACAAGACATTTTTTAGACTATCTTAGGATACTAAGATGGCGTGAAGTTTTAGATACTGAATACACACGATATTTTAATGGGAATTAGAATAAATAAAATAAATATTGTTGGACGAATCACACAACGCAATCTAGTCATAACTAAGTAACTAAGCTAATTGTACATACTGTGAGTACTAGATTGCTCATACATACATATAAATATATTTTTTTGTAAACACTTATTATACATAGAAAACACCCAGACCAAGGCAAACGGACATGTTCACACAAATGTTTGCCTTGCGCAGGATTCGAACCCGAGGCCCTTGAGATAAAGTGACCATTGCTAGCCACTCTACCACCAGACCAGAATAAAGTGTTAATCAATAAAGCATTGCAGTAAATAGTATATATTCAAAAATACAGTATAGAATTCAATATATTTACGAATTTAGAAAGTATAATTTATATGAACACTAGCTTTTTCCCGCGGCTTCGCTCGCGTTAATTTTATGAATGGTCCCGTTTGACAACAAAAAAAAACATAGCGCGACTTGTGGCGCCATCTGTTGGCCGATACGGCGCCCTCTATAGTAGAAAAATTATTTTCCCATTGGAACGACATACTTTCACGGGATAAAAAGTGGCCTATGTTGGGCTCTGTACCCCTAATAATATGTATGCCAATTTTCATAATGATCGGCTGCTTAGTCAAGCCGTGAAGGAATAACAAACAAACTCACTTTCTCATTTAAAATATTAGTAAGGATAAAGATACGGTTCATATAAATTGACGATATAGAGTTGATTGATCTATTGAAGATCTATTGTCTTTATACAGTAATGCTTCTACTTCACATGGCCTTGAGTATTGGTTATTTGCCTTATGTTGATTTTGCCAAAAAATTTGGCGCTTAAATTTATATACCGACAAGTGGGATACACGTATTTGTTCAAAGTTAAATATTTTATTCAAATATGCATATTTATTAACATGCTCTTTCGAATCGTCATATTTTTTTCCTACCTACTTTTTCATTGTTATATTGACAACTAAAGAAGCATGGCTCAAGATCGGAATAAATGGCGTACTCTTGTGTCGAGGCTAAGACCCATCGGGAGTAAATAGTATATTGAAAAATGAGCTAATAAATAAATTTCTTTGTCAAATATATCGTCCACACGTGCTTAACGTTAGTCAAATACCCCAAATAAGCCAATACACTACGCCATGTTAAGTACCAAAAGAAAATACTAACTCGAAAGAATCTGAAGCAGGTATTTCTAGATTTTGACATTGCTCGATCCATTTCACCTCAAGCTCACGACGGTAGTGCGATGGGAACGCACCAAAGTACGCTATACAGCCGGATGCAACAATGATGTCACCAGTTGTACAATAAAGTTGATAAGTTGCCCTCTAAAACAAACAATATTGAAGAAGTATGAAAAGAGAGATAGATGCATAGAGGATATAGCATAAAAATGTTTCTACTTCACTGTCATACGATAAGATTTATATTTGAAAGAAAAAAATGTTTTATTTATTGTCTTTCATATAAGAACTTAAAATCAACTGACATCAGTAAAATAAAAAATGTATACTCTGTTGTTCTTAACTTGACCAATGTAGTAAACAATCTTAGCACGTCTTTTTAACGAAAATAGGCAATTAAAATTATCATTTACACCCAAATAATAATATAGATAGAAATTGCATTTAACACAACACTCTTATTATTCTGGCGATTTATCGATTTTACACATGGATAATTGAATAAAAAGACACACTAAGATTGTTTACTACATTGGTCAAGTTAAGAAAAACAAGTTTTAGATAAGACAACATATAGTCCATCATGCATCTGCTCAGTATGAACCGTGGGGTCGTCTGACTCCAGGGACATTTTGAAAGCTGTAGGTATGTTGATCAATACGTTACAAATTGTAATCTAAACTAAATTTGTATCTTACCGCAACACTTTCCTCCCATCGTGTCTTTTCGTCGGCCAACGCCTGTGTTAGTTTACCGGCTCGAGACAGCCGAGCCGCTGCCAGATCAACGTCTGCTTGAAGCAAGATACGCTCCTCTTCTACCACCTGTTTACGATTTGTAGATCATAATATTATGTATAATAATCACATACAGATACAGAATAACATATGAGTCATATAATATCAAAGGCGTCCACAGATTGGAACTTCAAGTGAGAGGAAAAAACCCATAATTTGGTAAGAATAAATGTGACGGGTACAATTGGCAGGAATATGACGTTTGACAAGTCGATATCATTTGGTGGTTGCAATGTGATGAATAAATGCTTACCCTTAATTCATCTAACATTTTGCCTAACATAGCTTCTATAGCCTCCACCTCTTTTTGCTTAGCTCTTAACACTGCCATCACACTTTTCAATATCCCTGCTGCTTCTTTGTGTCTGTTTAAAACACATTTATTATTTTAAACAAAGATTTAAAACTTTTATTCAGAGAATAGGTTTTTATAAACACTTTTTCTGAGAATACAGTCAAAAGCAGGTCAACCTTTACATATTGGACTTTGTACCATTCTTAAGTTCTATGTCATAAGAGCTAAAGTTGTACTGCAAGTGTAAAGCTCGACGTGCACCCGACTGTACATACAATTATAAATGATTTGTGGATTTTTTTGGATTTGATGGACACTTTCATGGTTGCCCCGAAGATTTTAATATGACCGCCATGCTCATAAAGGTGTACCCTTTATGAGCAAATAAAAAGTGTTAGCATTTTGTTCGCGTTGGAGTACATACTTCAATTTACATCACATTTTAAGGCTGGTTGGTGAAAACGGGTATGTCATTTAGAATTTTACAGGATACTCACGCAAGTATTTTGGGTTCGACTATTCTGAAAACTTTTGCATACATATCGATAGCTTGTACCCATAGGACCATGGAACGGCATACCTGTAAACAGTCGAAAAATCCATTAGATTGTTTTTTATATATTTGACAATTCATTGAAGGAAGGCAAAACGCTTTACCACATTGATTGGTTGAGCTTACCCGGTAACACCATATGTGTTACGAGGCCTTAAAACGTTTGAAGATAATGGAAAAATAGTAGCCTCAACTGAACCTTGACCTTAAGGTTTAAGGTTCAAAACCAATAAAAAATATGTTTACTTGCTGCTTGTTATATAACAAGCAGCAAGCGCTCACTATTACCATATGGTAATAGTGAGTTGTATGGGCATTTTAAAGGTTTATTAACCAGACGCTGACTCCCTTCCGTAAAGCTATCTTACTCATTCCCACAATAGTCAATTGTTCGATAGTTGTTTGATAGAAAAATGCTAAACATGAACTAAAACTCCGTGATTTCAACTTACTTTAGATACTTTGACTACGGTGTCCGGATTGAAATCTTTGTGGACTAGATAAACTTTAACTTTTTTCAATATTGCATCCGGTATGTGATCTTTGTCGTATTCTTCCAAGTTTTTGATGAAATTGACATCGGCCAATAACTTTTTAGTGCTGTCCCAGTCTGGCCTGCGGAAATCACAACCGTTATGTAAGTAATGGAAAGAGACAACTGATAAAATCATAAAATTCAACCAATCGGCGCCAACTGGTCCCGAGTTAATATAAACTTGAATTTGCTTGTGTCATGAGTACCAGACGGAAATATTTATTTAGTAATATATACTTATTAGAAAACACAAATGCTCAGCTCGACAAACAAATGTTTGCGCTGGATTCGAACCGCCGCCCTGCCAAGATAGGGGCACTAACAACTGAGCCACCACCGCATCGTCAAAGTCAGAAAAACATAGCGTTAAATCTATAATTGTAACGTACTTAGCTCCAAATAATATACAGATTGGCTCCATCACAAATCGTACAAGTGCAGGCGGCTTCTGGAACGCCTTAAGTTCGTTAATATCAGCTTTGTTAAGCGCCTTGAGAGCATCCTGAGCCGCCTGCATAGCTGGCATTGCCATGGCCAAGTCAGCTTTGGCCTCATCAGCTATTTCTTTCACTTCTTCAGCTTTGATCTACAAAATATTTTTAAAACAGTTATGTAAACAAATACAGATCAATTAATTAAATTATTATGGCGAGCGAATCTGTGGGACAGCTTGTACAGTCAAGAGCAGGTCGACCTTTACATATTGGACTTTGTACCTTTCTTAAGTTCTATGTCATAAGAGGCAAAATTGTACTGCAAGTGTAAAGCGCGACATGCACCTGACTGTAGAATTTTCTTCATGGGTCGAGTGATACAAGCATAGATTTAGAATATACTAGCGTACCTATAGATCGGCTTTGTTTGATTGGGGCGAGACCAAAAACAAAATACACTAGTGTGCGTGGAATGTGCATGTGTGCAAGCAAGCCAAGATATATAATTTTGTGGATTTTCCTTTTAGTTTGAGTTACATCCAGGCACTGCACAGGTAACCATATTTAATCACGTCGAATTAACACCAAAACTACACGTAGAAACCATAAATTTTGTAAAAATAAGTGGGATTTGTTTTAACATGACTGACGTTAGGGCGATACAGAACCATAGCGTGTATAGGAAAAATGGTCTCGTCTATCTATCTCGCTCTAACAAACGCGTATGCTATGATCTATCTCTTTTGCATTGCCAACCTTCTTACGCTAGTAAGTTATAATAAATCTATGGATACAAGCATCTATAGGCCTACGACGGGCCGTCAGCTTGTAACAAAAAATTATGCACATATTATATTCATGGATGAAATGAACTATGCCATTTAATGCCAAACTAAGCATAGCTTTGCGTAGTAGATAGTTGATAAATATGCCTTGTGAGAGATTCGAACCCACGACTCTTGAGATAACAGCCAGCCAGACGACCATCGGGTCTCTCTATTTACTTGAAGCACCTGTGATATGGAGTTACCTTGGCCGCGGCTTCATCTTTCATAACCGCCTGTTTGACCTGATCAGCGGCTTTTTGTTCCACCTTCAATCTGTTCACTAGAGCTATACCTTCCTCGGCTTTCCGCGCCAGTATTGGCTCCATATCTCGTACCTGCTGTTCCATCACACCTACAACTTCATATGTTTCGTATAGTTTCTGAAAAAATATATATACGAATAATGAAAAATTATGCATTATAAAACAAAGAAATCAAAATATTTTTATTTCGTTAAAAGTCTAGGTTTACATTGGTTAGTAATCGAAGCCTTTTAAGCATAAAAAAACCTGCATTAGGTGTCTCTGCCCTTCCATAGCAAGGTAACAACAATATTTAATAGTTTTTTTAAAACTAATATAATGAATAAGCGACGAGCCCCTTTAAGCTGGCGTTTGTCGGACGTTGACGTGGAGTGTCTGCAGCGTTAACATTGTACAAAACAATACAGCAATGCGTCTCAAACAATCGTAACTTGAATTTCGACATGTATTACATTACATACATTCTGATGGCTCGTAATCTCTTACAATAGTGTTTAAATATTATAAATTAATATTACATGTAATCCACACGATATCCTGTCCCGGCCGCGTATTATTTGCTGTTGTTTCTTGTCAAGTAAATCCAAGTACAACTTCAACAAATCCAGATAACTGCTTGGTGTCGTGTAGAAGTAACGTCTCATTTCATTGTAGAGGCGATCCGTCATAAGATCCACGTCCTAATTAACATAGTACAAGTACTATAGGTATATTATATTTAAATGATTTTTTGTTTTTCCATTTGTACGGTGGCCTCGAAGATAGGAGGACCATTTTAGAAAAAAATCGCTTGCACATCTTGTAAGCGGATTTTTTGTCAGCTCCGTCCTTTTCTTTGTTACCAAACAGGGTTTTTGTTTATTAGAGCCACATGTGTCCACTAGGATGTTGGATGTTGCAACCAAAAATCATCCTAAAGATGGTCCTGCTATCCTCGAGGCGACTGTACATTTACTGTAATGTTGTGCAATTTAAAATAAAATAAATAAATTGTGTCACACAAATAACACAATGCCACCAAGGCCTGCAAAAATAAGGGACGTTTGTCCTTTAATAAATGCATGGATTGTACGCAATTTACGTACCTCGTGTACGATAAGGCTGGTACAGACTGCTGCATAACATGTAACGTAACACACATTGAAAGAATTTTCCGTACTCATAATGATCCGTTCGTGCGCGTAGTGTGCACGGTTCGTGCGCACAAGGCGTCCACACTATTGGGAAATTCGTTACATTGCATGTTACGTTGCAGCAGTCTGTTCCCTCCTTTATACGTTGTGATCTGCACACAGTAAAGACGTCGAGACAACGCTAGGCTTGAGTGGCGTTATCGCGGCGTATACGTTCATCGAACGCCTAACGCTACGCCTACGCCATGTGTGAAGGAGCTCTTACAATTGATGGTTTTTATTGCGGCCGATTGAAATAAAAAAATTCGTACCTCATGCATAGTGACACACAGTGGTGCAATTTTTTCAATGATTTCTTGATTTCCTAATGGCTGCAGACATTGTAATGCCACCGACAACAACGCCTCTGGTGGCCATTTTGTGAACCAATCGATGGTACAGCAGTTTACTAATGACGGGAACATGCGACAGCGGCGCCTATAAGATAATAAAAACACAAGTTGAAAGCTATTAGATACAAAACCATAATATATAAGTATTTTTTTATTTATTTAGTAAAAGTAAGAAATATTTAATTTTAAATAAAAACAAAACCAAAACTAATGGTTAATGTTTATATTATTCAAATTATAAACTCAACATTAAAAAAATAATATTAAGTTGATACTTCAAGCCATTCTTGTTAGTCCCTTGTGCAATTTCGGCTTCACTTATACAGGCAAAGTGAAGTCAAAATATTATTGTCTTTAATTTATTTTTATAACTTCTTGATAAAATTTTAGGGCCGATACACGGACTGCTTGAAGAAACCAAGATGAACTGCTTCAAACTGCGACTGCATAGTGAACTACAGTCTTTTACATACACTTTACGAACTCGAGCAGTTGCAACTGCTTCGGGCAGTCGTGCGGTCAAAGCTTCAAACTGCAAGAGCGGTCCAAATATGTCGGCTCTAAGACTTATTTCCCTGACATAAAATCCTTTGAAGATACTTGCCTAAATGCCTCTCCAACGGGACTCATGCAAAAACAGAGGTGGAGTTTGGTACGAACTCGGTTTATAAAGAAGTAATAAACAGCATCACGATCCGCTGGGTTGATGCCTGCTTTACCGGCATCGCTGCGGCACCCACTCTGTACATTTTCATAAGAATCTCCCTCTATTAAGTTTGGTACTTCACCTGTAGTTTTATAATTAAATAAATAAATAAACATTCTTGGACGAATCACACAATGCCATCTAGTCCCGAACTAAGCAACTAAGCTTGTACTATGGGTACTAGATTGCTGATAAATATACTTCTAAAATACTTTTTTTTTGTAAATAAATACTTATTATACATAGAAAACACCCCGACCAAGGCAAACAGACATGTTCATGCACACAAATGTTTGCTTGCGCAGGATTCTAACCCGCGGCTCTTGGAATAAAGTGACCATTGCAATTTGCTAGACACTCGACCACCGGGCCTGCCATTATGTGTGTTTATGAATGTTTCATTGTAATATCGCTGTGTCAAAGACCATATCACCGCGATCTTGCACGTAGAGGTTAAGGTGGTTGCTCAGACACGGTCCGCGGAATTGACATTTTCCTACGTTTTTAACAAATTGCAGGTCAATCTTTCATTGCACATTCATAACAATGCGATTCCCGAGTATAGCATAATATATTTACTGAATATCACTATATAAATTATAAATAGTAGCGCTTCTCTTTGTATTTGTGACAAATGTAAGTTTATAGGAGAAAAAATGCAATTGTCGCAAATTTACTAGTTTAATCGTATTGTTTAATTACCAGAATTGAGCATATTGTTGATATCCTCAAGGAACTCCTCTTTCGTGATCTGTGTGTCGGTAAAGAGGAACACAATGTCCTCAAAGTTGACACCGGCGCGCATATACATCTTGCGGAGGTCATCATGAAACTCTGGTGTGTCGTAATTGCGTTTGAGCTCCATACCCATACATCTGCAATGTGCGGGACGAAGATATTAAAATCTGCCACTCTATTCTTGTAAGAAAATTTGTTCAAATCTCGTGACAATCTCAATCGCTATCCCGCTCAATTCCTATTTTGTATGACTGAGACAGAAAAATAAGAAATCTTGAAAAACAACAAAAGGCGCTACCAATGCGTTGCCTGTTACAAAGAAGGGACTAGAGAGAAGGATCTGTGAAGAAACCCAGATTGATGATAATTTCTTCCATATATTTGGCCTTTCTAATTTGAATAGCTAGCTAGTTGCATACGCGACTGGTAAACGTTCGGTAAAGTCAAAATTTCGTAAATTATTTCAATCAACTGTATTTTATCGGAACAAGCCTACCACACATTTCCATCGCTGTCTCTCCTGTATAGCCAGGAATGAGCCAGGATCAACAATGGCGACCTCAGATTGACAATAAGCAATGAAGCTTATTGACGTCCCGGGGGAGAAACTACAGCTGTCTTGGAACTTAAAACGAATTTAATCAGAAAAAAAAATCGAGCAGGAAGTATTGAAAAGACTTTGTCCTTAGCGACTACGTGAGAGATGATTATTGAAACGATTGTAGAGAAACTTACACCAGCTGAAGTAGTTGATATCAATTTCGGGAAGTATACTAAAATGATAGTGGTGTTACCATAGATTTAGTTTAAACTAGCGTATAGATCGGAAATGGTTTGATTAAGGCGAGACCAAAAACTAAATACACTAGTGTGTGTGTGTGTAATAATAAATAAATAAAATAAAATGCATTTATTTCAGGTTACAAGACCCATATACAATATAAAAATTAAAAAATTATTAATCCAATTCAAACAAAAATTAATAAAGTATAATAAAATGAAATTAAAAAGTTTTAGCAAATAATTCAAATTAAAAATGTCAGAGGATTATAAATGAACAGAAACAGACAAACAAAATACACAACACACAACAATATCGATTAAAAACGCCTCTCCATCCGGCACTGCGGGACATGTCTGTCACAGCAGTGTCGGATGTAGGGGCAGTCAAGTCTACCGGCGATCATCGCCAGGACGGTGTTGGGACTGGCTCGAACCCTGCGCACTAGAGCCGACGCCCTCTTCCGCATGCTAGCATGGAAACAGTCGACGTTCGCCTCCGCAAACATGCCTGATGCACTACAGTAGTGAGACAGCCCCACCACCGCCCGGAACCCATTATTAAATTGGACATGGAGGGAGCTGTACACTTTTTGCGAATAGCTAGCCCACAGACTGCATGTGTACAAAGATGTGCAGTACGCTCTGAAGAGACTGATCTTTACTCCGACGGAACATCTTGCAAACCTGCGGGCCAACATATTCGCCCTCCGCGACAGCGCCCTTCGCTCCCGCTCAATATCTGCATGATCCTTGAGGCAGGCGGTAACAATATGCCCCAAGTATGTGAATTGTTTCACTCTCTCTAGTGGAGCACAGTTGAGACGAACAGGTGGCAAGTTTTGTGGACATTTTGCACCATCCGCCTCAAACACCATGTATTTACTTTTTGCAACATTATATTTCAACCCATGGGCATCCGCGTATTCCTCACATATCCGTAACAATTTCCGTAGGCCACAGATTGACGCGCTGAGCAGCACCATATCATCGGCATAGCTGAGGTTGTTGACACAAACGCCATCAATATGACAACCTACATACCGACTGCTCAGCTCAACAATCAGGGCATCCACGTACAGATTAAATAATGAGGGTGACGTTAGTCCACCCTGCCTCACACCACACTCTAGTTTGTAAGACTCCGACATTGCACCCTCCCATCTGACGTTATTGGTCTGGTGTGTATACCAGTACTTGAGGACAGACAAAATTTCATGAGGGAGGTTAATACTCTCAAGCTTTTTCCACAGTACGTCATAAGCTACCAAATCGAATGCCCTCGACAAATCGAGGAAACACGCATACACCGGGGTTTTACGTCGCGTATAATACCGGACAGTATGCTTAAGTGACAGGATTGCACTTTCAGTGGATAAGTTGGGTCTAAACCCAAACTGGTTGTCATGCAAGTTTATGTGTTTATCCAACTGTGCGTTAAGCAAACCGTCCAATACTTTCGCTAAAATCGTGGCTAACGAAATCGGCCTATAGTTACATTTGTTGGAAAGATCGCCGGTTTTGTTTTTTACTATAGGCACGACCACAGTTTTCATAAGATCCGGTGGCAGATAGGAGTGGCTCACGCACAGTGAATAGAGCATTGACAGTACTCTGGGTGCATGTGGTCCCGCATGTTGGATGTGTTCAATGCTGAGGCCATCGTGACCTGGGGATTTACCCCTAGTCATCCCCTTGATGATTTTTCTAACATCCTTAGAGATAAACTGTACCCCCACTTTCCCTTTAGGCCTCTCAGCATTAAACCCATCCACCACCGGTCCCAACGCAGACTTCACAGAAAAATGGTCCCTAAAGCTATCAGCTATCTTTTTGTGGTCACTCACGCCATCAACGCTCACAGGGATACCAGGTCTAACATTTATTTTGCGGGTACTTTTCCAGAAACCACGAAAATAATGTACATGTGCTACACACTGCAAGCAAGATATATAATTTTGTGGATTTTCCTTTTTTTTGAGTTACATCCAGGCACTGCAAAGGTTATTTAATCACGACTAATTAACACCAAAACTACACTTAAAAACCATAAATTTTGTAAAAATAAGTGGGATTTGTTTTTAACACGACTGACGTCAGACCGATACAGGCCGATTTCGTGTATAGGAAGAATGGTCTCGCCTATCTATCTCGCTCTAACCAACGCGTATGGTATGATCTATCACTTTTGCATTGCCAATCTAACGCTAGTATAAATAAATCTATGAGTGTTACTGACTTGCATTCGTTGACGTGTCCCGCTAGAGTGGCCACGCTTCTTCGGCCTGACCCACCAGGGCCTACCATAAGACTGTGGCCACGCTCGGCGCGAAGTACACGAGCAATACGGACTACATGCTCTACAGCATCCTGAAATAGCACTAGATGCATCTCCGCACGAGCTGTAGAGTTGTATTCCTCCAAATATTCCTGGAAACATTAAAAAAAATAATTAGAGTTTACAATATAATACAATATTCTTTATTGCACCCAAATAAATATAACAATACACCGTGTCAAGAAAAGTACAATAGGCGGTCTTATCGCTAAAGCAATCTCTTCCAAACAACCTCAGGGTAGAGAGATAATAAGAAAGAACAGGTAAGAGGTGCAGAGTGTGTGAAAGGACTAGATATAATACTCAACGTATAATAATAAAAATTTGAGATTAAGTCTATACAGCAACATATTAAGTATATCCGCAAAACACACACAACTGCGGGTGAGTCTAAATGATTCATACTCAAAATGTCGCTTTTGATCTTTATTGAGTACCATTAATTCCAAATTAGAATGAAAGTAAACGTCAAATAACACAGCACAAAATATGTAACTGTAATACTTTACTGCTAGTTATTTAGATATTTGTTCTTCTCGTACCTCATTTGGAACGGAAAGTATGGACGGAAGAACGGTAGGTTTCATTAGTGTCAAAGTATAAAACACTGGAGATGGTCGGATCATAATTTTAATATTTGAAATAATCTTGAAATAATGATCCAAATGGATGTTTCATTACAAAAGGATCTAACTGTTATGGTATATCAATAGAGTATTTTGTAAAGTCAATTGTTTTGGAGCGGTAAAATTAAAAAGTATAGTTGTATGTTTATACTCGCACCTTTAAAACAATCATCAATTTGGGCATTTCTGGTATTTCCGCATACACTCTGTTCTCCTTTGGCACTGCAGAATTGATGAAATCGCCATATAGAAGCAATGGGGGATGTTCTATTATTGTGTCATCAGGTATTTCCAATATCGGCTGCTGGAAATTCTTTGTGCAGACTGTGCTCATTAGGTGGTAGAAGTAACTCTTGTCCTGTATATTGATGAGACGGTCGTGGAACACTCGTAAGCATTCATGATAAAACAACCTGTCATAGATAAAGTTATTTGCTTGAATATGAATTTGTGGTCACAGATCTTTCGATTTGCTCTTCTGCACTCTTACTAAAATTATTTTGCAATGTATAAAAAACTTTTACATACTTTTATGTTATATTGGCTTTCAAAAAAAGCTATCTGTTGAGTGAGTTTCATGCGGCACTTCTTCTCATAGGATTAAAGAATTTCGACGTGCAAAAGTATTTCATGTAAATCTACTTGCAAATTATTTTTTTATAACTTTGTAAATAATTATTTTCTAACCAGAAAGAAACATTAACAAGATTGAAAACCTGCCAATAGCTAAACCTACCGATTTGCATGAAAAGACAGTCAAAAGTGTCAAAACACATGTTCGCTAACACATTGCATGCGGCATGTAAGAATTTATACAAGGCGCACAACATGCACGGCTCGTGCGCGTACATAGGTTGCAATGGCGAGAAAAATGCCCGTGGTCCACCTAGGTGGACCGAGGTGGACCACGGGCAAGAAAAGTTCCCGTAGTCCACCCAGGAAACTAAGCAAGCAAAAGACCCATACGCGGTCTGAATACTGAACAGGGTCCGGTACGTACGGTCGAATGACGCAGTAGCGACACACGTTCTGGCGAAAAAATTTCAGCGTGGTACGCAGTGGCAAAAAATTATTGAAGCGAAACACAAAGTTATAGTGAAGAAAGCGTCGCTCCCTTCGGTCGCTCGGCTTTTGATGGTCACAAGCTAACCCTAACCTAACACAGAAATTCAGGAATATCTAAAAATAAAATAATTGAAACACGTTGTTCATCAGACACAAGTGGGTTAGGTTAGGGTTAGCTTGTGACCATCAAAAGCCGAGCGACCGAACGGAGCGAGGCTCTCTTCACTACTTTGTGTTTCGGTTCAATAATTTTTCGCCCCAGCGTACCACGCTGAAAATTTTTCGCCACGTCTGTCGCTACTGCGTCATTCTACCGTACGTACGGAACCCGTCTGAACATGCTTTTATACATAAACATACATGCACCTGAATCGCAAACAATTGAAATATTTAAAGTTAATTAATTTAAAATAAGTTACCTAAGCATTGGCTGAGGTAAACGCATATACGCAGCATTTGCTTGTAACACTCCTTGCATTGATTTAGACAGATCTCTTAAATTAAATACGTAGTGCGATTTTGCGGGTGTTGGCAGTAGTTCCGCACAGATTTTCTGGTATACATCGACCGCAGCGTTAACTATTGGCTCGGCAAGCACTGACACTTCAGATACAAAATCCTCCATGTGACCTTTCAAGATCGCCTGAAAAAATATTGGATCCGTATTAAGTTTTACATAAAAATAATAAGTGAAACTGAGTTTTTCGTTTAAAAAATGTGAAACTTAGTTACTCTTTGCACTCTTTCAGTGTATATCACACACTTATTTAGTGGAAGTGTTTTATATGAAAATTGTGTTACTACATCGCAAACCGCATTCAAAAGCGGCTTTCAAGTAAAATAACCGCTAATCACTGGAATTTAATGAACTGACGTACATTACCAGCTCGGTGGTGCGTTGGTAGTGATCCTACCTTCGACACCAGAGGGCGCGGTTCGATTCCCGCTTGGGGCAAACATTTATGCGATTGTATTTGTGTTTTTTTCTCGAGTCTGGGTGTTTCCTATGTATTATAAGTATATATTTACAATAATATATTCGTTGCCTAGTATCCGTAACACAAGGTAGGTTAGGCCTGGCTTACTTTGGGACCAGGTGCCGCTGTGTGAAGAATTTATATTATTATTAAAACAATTGTACCTTGAAAATAGTCTTCATGGCATCAGAGTTGGGTGCTGATATGTAGAACATGGCAAAGTGACGCACGTATCTTGCGGTAAGTGGGTTTCGCCCACCGCCCGGAGGTGCGCATGCGCAAGACAGTACTACGTCCAAAATGTCTTTCCAGTACAATTTATCACGATCGTATAATCCGCCAAAATCCAGAAATTGTCTATGGAAAATTTAACATTACATACATTTTAAGAGGTTGTAATACAAAAACTTAAGTTATTAGTAGTTAAACATAGGTTTATCTTATTACAGACTGATGCGACGTAACATGTAATGTAACACAATGAAAGCATTTCCCGTACATATAATGCTCTGTTCGTGCACACACGGCGTCTATACTATGGGAATTTTGTTACATTGCATGTACGTTACAGAAGTCAGTGCGCACCATTCTGTCTTCAATGGTGTTGACAATTTTATGTTACAAAAAAGGCCAACTTGATTAAAAAACTTGGCTATTTCTGTATGCATGTATTCCATACCTTAGTAATTCGATGGTTGGTTGTGCTCCATACACGTCCAGTTTAGGCATATTTACGTCATCAATAAAAATTATTACTTTCTTCCCAAGTGGCGCGCCTATTGCTTTTCTTGGCCTCTTGTCTAAACGAAGCTCTATTACTTCCTAGAATGAATAATAATGTTTTTAGAAAACAATATTGTTTTTTTTTTAATAAACAAGCGTTTCACTCAACTGTGATAAGTGATAATATACACTTGCGTTATCAAATGTAAGCTTTTCCATCTCTGTAGGAATCTGCTATAAAAATTAACAAAGTCAATCATGGGTACGTAATTATTATGTCGTGATCATGCACGTTTTATTTAAGAACTAGCATTTCCCCGCGGTTTCGCTCGCGTAAAATTAATTTTATGACATAATCTAATTTGACAACAAAACAACCCATTGCGCGACTTGTGGCGCCATCTGTTGGCTGATACAGCGCCCTCTATAGTAGATAAATTATTTTCCCATTGGAAGAGACTTTCACGGGATAAAAAGTAGCCTATGTTGGGCTCTGTGCCCCTAACAATATGTATGCAAATTTTCATAATGATCGGCTGCTTAGTCAAGCCGTGAAGGAATAACAAACAAACAAACAAACTCACTTTCTCATTTATTAGTAAGAATAGGTATAATTATATTTTACTGTTTCAAATGTACCTGTGTACGCTGACTGCTAGTCTGTGCAGAGAAATTTAATATAACTGGTATATAATAGCCAGTTGCAGACATTCTGTTTAATATTTCAGCAGCGATGCACGTTTTCCCAACACCTGCAATATAAGTATTTATTAATAAAATTCTCGTGGATCAGATGATAGTGACACTATCTCCGAATTTATTGTTAACTAGCGCCCAGTCCCAACTTTACTAAGGATCCCAAAAATTTTTGAAAATATAATCTAGCCTATGTTACACAGGGGTAATGTACAGTCAACAAAGGAGTTGACTGACCCCCCTCTGTATATATGATTAAAGATTTCTAAATATTGCGTGAAGGGATTTACTTGAAATTTTATTTATCAATAGTATTCATATTGTACTATATAATTACAAATTTTCAAGTAAATCCCTTCACGCAATATTTATAAATCTTTAATCATATATACAGAGGGGGGTCAGTCAACTCCTTTGTTGACTGTACCTTCCCAAAGGTGAAATTTTTGAAAACGGTCCATTAGTTTTCGAGTTTATTTGTTACAAATAAAATTATAAATCATTCCTCTTTATAATATTAGAATAGAAAAAGAACAGTCAGACTAGAAATTTCAAGTAAGAATTGTACAGGGATGCGTGTCGGTCGAGGCTTATCCATTTGATGTATCTTGGTGAGCGAACAATATCGCTTTTTTACATCACGTGTTGGATAGCGGGCGGTAACAGCTCCGTAATGGTAGAACGGCAATGAACATTCCGATGACTAGATAAATAAGAAAAAATAATAAACGAGATTTGTAAAGATAGTGGTAAAATTTCATAAAAAATGGACGGGTTGCACTCTGGGAGTGGCGGCAGAAGTAGAAACTTAAACATCAAGGTTGTGCATTTTTGAGTATTGTGGAATGGTTAGGGAATCTTACGCTTTTTAGATCAGGCTACAGATCTGACGAGAGTTTAACATTTTTTACCCATCTAAAAAAAGTGCCAAGCGCCGCTAAAGAAGTTTTCACTTCAATAATGGCAAAAATGATCTTTCACAGTAAGAACCATAGATATTTCAATGCGTTGTTAAAAAAAACTATGAATGAGTGAGCATGTTATACTCCCATTCATTTTTTCCGGAAACGCGTCCCGTCCCGCCTCACTTCCGCCAGCCCGCCAGCAGTTCACTTGACACCGGAAATACGGGGTTTATACGCACATACTTCGTACATATTAAATATTATTTACGTAGTAGATATTAAAACAAAAGAAAACATAATATACTCTATTCTATAATAAATTTATTTTTGAAAAATTAAAGTACTTTGGATTTATAGTTAAAATATTATAAATTTCAATCAAAACTACTTCATTTTTAGGGATCAATATCGGCACAGGACAGGAGGGCCTCTGCCGGCTATATTGTGAAACATCATAGCTGCATTGATAAGCCTTGCACTCCCGAATTTGATTCAGTGGTCTGGAGGGACCAACCTAGAAAGCAGGTTGGTCCCACCACATCGCGGATATAAATAACATATAAAATACAGCATAGAGAAAGCTGTGTGCTGAGTACTGTCCTCGCACAGCTCGACATCCTCACGTTTAAATTTAACACAACTCAAGCATTCTTACGGAGCCTAGCTCCAGGGAATCTTCATTCCACATGGCTCCACCTGTTCCTTGGTTTGAGTAGACTTGAAAAGAGGATGGCTGTGCAAACAGTACACAGCACACTGCTTTCTTTATGCTATACGTCATGTGTGGCCGTCAACTGTCGGTCACCATGTCGTAGAATGCGTGCCATTAGACGCCACGTATTCTACGACAATTTGAGGCCGATGGATGACGGTACATTACGGCGTATAGGAAGCTGTATGCTCCCACAGGTGTACACTGATTTGGAGTGTACCACTGTGAGGGCACGACAATACAGCTTTCTATATGCCGTATGGTGACGTTCGGTCTCACCATGTCGCAGCATGCGTGCCGTGCGACACGTCACGCATGTCACGACAATGTGAGACCAACCGGCGACGGTGCATACAGCACATAGGAAGTTGTATACTGCGTGCTGCCATACATTTTACAAATCTTTTATTGCATCTTTACAGTAAAATTGAAATGCTAGGAAGCTGTGTAAGAACAGCACGCAGCAGACATATTGCATTAATAATATTCAGTAGGACATAGGGACGACCCACCTCTATTCCGGGTTAGTCCCAGCGTCCTACTGAATGAAATTCGGGATGCACGCAGTTATCAATGCACCCGATTGCGCAGACATGTCCGATGAAGGCTCTGCATTCAGCCTTCCCTCCCCCTGCTCTTACAGTATTGATTTTCAGTTGCAGTACCTTTCTTTTTTGGCAACAACTATAAATACAGTTTTTTTTTTTATTTAAAAAAAAAAGATAATTCGGGTTCATAAATCTTTAAAATTGATTAATTTTAATTTACATTAGTTACAGATTCGATATAAATGACACTTGCCTTTGTCTAAAGTTTAATAAATACATACTATTTTTGTTACCATCTAAAACATACACACATGTTCAAGCAAAATAGTTTTTTTAAGAAGAACCTCTACATATAATTTAAGAGTAATTGCAACTGCGATGCGATCTACTCCCGATACTCATGGGTGCTCATGAGCTCTTATCCCTTTAGGCCTTTTGTTGACGTGTAACGTGTTGTAGCCGAAATAATTGTGTACAAAACAAATATCATTTTATTATAGAACATGAATCCCGTATATTTATTTACAATTTTATTGATTTTGTAATCTTTTGAATGGATGTAAAATAATTTAAAAATGATTTGACTATACATCCAGTTTCAATTATTCCAAATCAATTAAGATCATCGAAGTCTGCGTCTTTCCATCAATTGACTCGCGTGTTTGTTTGCCTACCATCATCAATACAACACACAATCATTCTACTGCAGGGATACGGTTCTCCCTTCAATCGAAGGAGCTTACTCTGCCACGGTGCTCCAATGCGGAATGACAGTGTTTCCAAGCCGCATCAAGGCCACCGATAGTCATCCATCGACCACAGCCGGGACTCACGCCCTAACGTGCCTTGCGAAGTACGGAGAATCTCGAGATAACAAAACCCATCCAAACGGTGTTGCTTTAACTTGTTGGTCTACGTTGCTTTAACTTGCGTGTTCGAATAGAGGGCCACACAGCGACACCATCGAGCTTTTCTGCTTTGCCTGCCATTAACATTAGAAAATAAAACGAGTGCAAACAATAAAACACAATATTATGTATGTTGTCTCTGCGTTGTTGCAATGCGTATCTCTGAAACCACGGGAGCGTGTCGAGAAACGTTGTTTTTTTGCATCACCACTAAATCAATTGTCATTACATTATTTGATACACTTAAAGAATTTTTGAAAAGGGTCCATTTTACTTCACATGAGAACAGACCTTGAGCCCATTACCGTCCTCTCCATCCGTCTTACGTTTTTTCGATCAGGCTACGGATCTGACGCGAGTTTCACATTTTTTACCCATCTAAAAAAGTGCCAAGCGCCGCTAAAGAAGTTTTCACTTCAAAAATATTAACTGAATTCACCAAGGTTATTTTATTATATAAAAATATATCGATATTTTGTATTTTTTCAACGAAATTTATAGTATCCAGCTGGAATTATAGGTGTACCAGAATCTCATGGCAAATAGGGAAATAAAAATTTAAAGTGGGCAACACTGTGATAATTGGATTACAACGTTTTGATACTTTTAATTATTATTTATATATATTATTATTTGAAAAAAAAAAAAAAAATCAATCAACGAATACCAATAAATTTGTATCTTTAATTTATTAGCCCATTTATGTGAACACTATCGTTTTCTGTACATCATTTGCCTCATTTGAGATACAACCATTTTTAAAAGCTTTTATTTCACTTGCACTGTATGTATGTCATTATCAAGTTTGTTATCATTGTGTAATATAATAGCGCAGGGTTCTGTTCTCGGACCATTGCACTACATAACCTATGTAAATGACTCTGTGAATCTAGTCTCCAAGTTTAGTGTGAAATCTACCAGTTCGCTGATGACACCTGTGTCATGGCAGCGGATAACAATTTAAAAAAAGCATTAGAACATTTGCAAGCAGAGTTTACACTTCTGTCTAAATTGTCTCATGACGTGGGTCTTGTTCTTAATGCCGAAAAAACAAAATTAATGTACGTCAGTTCAAGCCATAATAGAAAAACACATAATGTTAAACTTATAGCACACAGTCGCAACTGCCTGCATGCCAATTTCGATAACTGTTCATGTGAACCGCTTTAAGTAGTTAAAAAACAAAAATACTTAGGCCTAGTAATTGACGACAGGCTTAAATGGACAGAACATATAAAATACATATGCGATAAATTACGAACGATACTGGCCAAATTCATAATTATCAAAAGACAAATGTATAGCATATTACTGAACTTATACAAAGCATTAGGTGAATCAATTATTTCATATGGATTATGCAGCTATGGTAGGACATGCAAATCACATCTTGATCCAATATATGGACTGCCACGAATAATAAAAGCTATTGTACCAACTAAACTTAAGATTGAAAGCAGAAATAATTATGAAAAACTATTCTATCATTGTAAGATACTTCTCATTCACTACCAAGTAGAGTATATGCTGCTTGTTGAACAATTTTATAATGAAGAATATCCACAGACAGATAGTCCTTATCAATAATTACCCCACACGAAGTGCAAATCATAACAAACTGAAGATTCCAACTTACAAATACAATAATAAAACGATTTAATCATAATGTTTCTAACTTTATTAAAATAAAAAAATAAAATAATTTCTTCTCGAAGAATTTGTGGCAATTTTAGTACAGTTGAATTTCTTTCCGTACAGTATAAAATTCTCTTATTTTATTTCTAATCAAATCGAAATCGAAACTATCCAACTCAATTTTTTCTTTCCACCTTTCCCTTTTTCTTCCTGGCGTACCAAATACACCATTATTCCTTCGGCCTTCTTCAATTATTATCCTTATGGTAGTAGTAGGAACCCCTATAAACAAGGAGGAATTATTATAATAAGAACATTATAAAAGTTATGTTAGTAATTTTAATTTTATGATTGATAGGTAATATCTTTGAAATAATTCGTTTAGGAGCTACGATGACACAGACAGACACACAGATGCATCAAAGATATAACACCGCTCTTTTTGTCATTGGTAAAAATAAAGTATTAAAATTAGTCAGTCCAACTTACCAGTCAACGTATTACACGTTTCAAAATCGAAGATTGCAGTTGGTCTTCAGCTGATTCTTCGAATATTTTATTGTAATCATTGTTTAACAATGTTTCTTGGTTGTGATTTAATGATTTTTTGGACATAATTTCAATTTTTTTATATTTTCAAGAAAATTTAAGACGAATGTATGAAGACCTCCGTAGCGTAATGATTACCATGCCGGACCGCCAGAACCCAGGAGGTCCCGGGTTCGAACCCCGGTCGGGTCATGATGAAAAACTAACTTTTTCTGATTGGCCTGGGTCTTGGATGTTTATCTATATTATATATTTTTATTATAAAAAAGTTAGTATCCCATAACACAAGTCTCGAACTTACTTTGGAGCTAGCTTAATCTGTGTGGATAGGGTTGTTTCCAGGCTCAAAATAATTACATTATATTAAGTCCGTATTTTAGATTATAAAAAAATATTGGACACGTATTTTTCCTTTTTTCGATTAAACAAAAAATAACAAAGATACAAAGCATAAAATTTTAGGAGTGGGCCTTTGACGTCACCCCTTGCGAAAAAATGCCACACGGCGGGACGACACACGTAACTTTAATGGGCTATATCTATGTCATTTTTGGTCTAATTTACAAATGAAAAAATGAGTGTCACTTATTTTTGAATTATCTAAAAACGGACTAATTAACATTTTTTACGACAACAAGCCTATTGTCCCTGTATATTTGTTTTATTCTATTCTATTTTATTTGTGAAAACTTAAACATCAACGTTCATCTGACACGAGATCTGACGCGAGTTTAACTTTTTTTACCCATCTAAAAAAGTGTCAGCGACGCTAAAGAAGTTTTCACTTTAAAAAATCGTACAAGCTGTCGATCACGCCACGCGTCAGTTCCATGTGCGACTGACGACTTTTCCCCATAAGCTTAAATTCAAACTCACCTGTACTCCCAGTAAACATGACAGGTTTGCCTGTACCGAGCAGCTTTTCAAACAAATATCCATATCGCACGGTATCTATCGTGGGCACGAGCGTCTCGAAGAACGGCTTATTTGAATCATAAAGGAACTCCGGTATGATCTCGGCCCACACCTTCAGTCTACGCACTTTCGTGTCCATGTACATGTCAAAGAAGTTGAATCCTTGTGGAAAACTGAAATTAATGAATAACAAATGAATACTAGTGAAAATCCTCAGCATTACACTTTTGCAAATAGTCCAGACTAGATTACATTGTGTAATAACCTGTCATCTCAATCAGATGCAGTGTAGTAGAGTACTTTCCCTGCGAGGCTCTAAGCTGCGCCATTGGTAGTGCGCATGAAGCCGATGGTAGTTCCGCCACTAATAAGGTAGGCGTAATACGCCGCGGCCTGAATACCGCATAAAGTTTAGCTTAGTATATACAAACCGAACTTTTACTCGTGATGTAGTGATAAAAGAAAGTAATCAAGAAAGTAATCTATATTAGTACTAACTATTCAGCTTCTTCGTAAGCTTCAAATTGTCTCTTGATGACCTCCTCAAAACCTTTTCGATTCGCCTCAATTATGTTCCCTCCAATGTTCCACACATATGCGAATATGAAACAGTGTGCAATGTATGTTTTGACGGCCGATTTGTCTGCGAATCTTTCGCCAGGCTCAGAGAGCAGTGCAGTCATAAGGGAGCATATAGCAGACACTTTACTAATATCCACCTGTAATTAATGTATCAATATAGAAAAAGTGACATGGAGTGTAAAACACTGGTGAGCGTATTCGCAGCGTAGATGCCGCGATATCGCAACCCACGCCAAGCGTTGTTACTGCATACAGTAGACGTGTGCGAAGGAGTTTTTATGTTTTTCGCTGCGAAACCAAAATGGCGAAATCGCCATAGATTGTTGTAATTCTATGGCACTCGAATAGAAGCTACATTTCTGAGTTAAACGTGTAAATTGTCTTGATTTAATCTTCATTTAATATGTTTTCGCCCATTCGCTCAGGCACCAGTTATATCTCTGCGTGTTGATTTCGCTATATATAAGTACTATTGCACAGCAAAATTCGATTAAGAGCCACCTACCACTAGTGATTTTTAATCGGCCGATAGTTTAGTCCCAGTCATTTTCGATAGTTTGAGCGGCCGATTTTTAATCGTCTAATGGGCGCACTGCACATATAGCTCCATACTGAATCCCAGAACGATCAAACTATCAGCTGATTTAAAAATCACAAGTGGGCGGCGGCTCTAACGGTTTGATTTCGCAACGGAAAAAAATCGAAGACAAAAAATGTAAATTACGAAAAAATTTACCTGTTTAATCCCAACAATACATTTTTGATTGACAAAGTTAACGCCGGTTTCCAGCATGTCAAATAGCTCGTATAGAAAATCTGAGTTTTCCAGTGTGAAAAGGTTTTTGCTTACACCTTCTTCTAGCCAAGAACGCACGAAGGGCAGGTAACCCATCTCGTGTGGATCGATGTATACCATGCCACAGCGGGATACAGTGGCGGGTGATGCTTGGGCCAAATCAGCCACCTACAAAGATAAAAAAATCTATACTAATCTTAGATCACATACTACATATAAATGGTTGGAAAGGATAAAATCAATAAATTCGAAGTGTTGGTTTGTTTGAACACGTTGAAAGATCACTAAAAATTGAATTTGAAAAAATAATTCTCATTTATCATTCTTATAGTAGTCTTTAGGCTTTTTTTTAATATTACGCCCCGTATAAGGTTCACATTTACGAGCACATCGATGACTTCACGAGGATTACGATTCTAAACTATTATCCCATTCGTGTGAGGTTTCATATATACTGATTTTTTCGTGATTTTTAGGTTTTGGAATAGTGCGAATGTCCGTGAATAGAGGCTATTAGTAGGGCGAAATGAAGAACGGGTGAAACCGCGAGCTTGTGTGTTGAATACGTGTGGAGGTTAATTAACAAAAAATACATATAATCCGAAGGCGCCACTTTTCGAAGATTGCAATGTATTTAAAAGTTAATTTAGTAAATTATAATTAGAAGAATCTATTAACCTCGAACACCATATGGACATATGGAGTGAGTTTGATCCTTTCAGAGTTGGACAAACAAAGCATTTTGTTGTCATCAAGCACAGTGTTCATATTCTCAATCCACACGGCGTCGACAGGGCCGTCGCAAATCAACCATTGGTGATCTGGTTGTTCGCACTAAAACATACAATTATTTATAGAGGTTTAAAGAGGTAAATAATGTCAATACGTAATTACGCATTGACATTATTTACCTCTTTTATCGACAATTGTCGATAATAAATATGAAAAATAATACTTTAGAAAACGAATTTTTGTATTTGTGGATGCAAAAAAAAGGGTAAAAATAACGAAAGGCGAAACACTATTACTAAGACTGGTATGTCAGCGGGTTGTATAGTAACAACCGTAATAGGTAAGCAGTATATTTATTACAAAATGTATATAATTTCAATAAAACTGTAATAAAATAAAAATTAAGTCTAAAATGGCCTGAAGTATGACGTCTCTATTCTTTTATGTGCGAAACAAATTAGAATTTGGTTGCATTTTTACCTGTACAGCAGTTCTAAGGGACAGTGGCAGTATTCCATCATGCCACTCTAGCGTTTGAAGATTCACCTCACCATACAGCTCACCAATCGTGAGGCTTTTTGGGTTCATTATATATTTACGTACTATCTGATTCTGTGGCCCTGGTACTTCTTGTTCGCATAAACGTGTATATGTATCGGCCAATACCTGTTATAAATAAGTTTAAGGTCATCAACAGTCAAGTACGATGTATGTATGTATGTTTTACTACATTGACAAGAGGATGTGTATATTATAGGTATATTTCATTGCAGCCTACTAGACTACTAGACCGGCATTTTATTGGAAATATGAGCGAACAAATCTATCCGTTACCATTAGATGGCCAAAGGCCAAGTCGGAATTCACGAGGTTGAAAAGAATCGGAATAAGACGGGCAGGCTTTTGCCCAGCATTGGGACCTACCAATAAAAAAGGTACATCGTTTCTTCATTACCCAAACTATGTCTTATGAAAATTTCAACATTTGATGACGTTAGCGTCATTGCAAACTGAAGGTAAACACAAGTTAATAACGACAACCTCATTCAATTTGGCTAATTGTTTCCATTATTACTCTTAAAAGTGAATAAAACGATTAACTTTAGAACTTATTATTATATCTTACGTGCAATACAACAGTTTTGCCCCCACCAGTTGGACCCACTAACATAACCCCCCATCTCACAATCATGGTCTCGTGCAATTGTATTACTTTGACTATTTGACACGCTTCTATTTGCTTCTTTTTTTCTAGCAGGATTGTTTCTGTAAACATACATTATTTTATATAATCTCTATATATTATAAATCAAAGTATTGAAAACATTAGTAGTCTGATTCGAGTCAACTATCTTTTCTATTATTCGAGTACAGATATGATTTACAAGTTATTAGGTCAAAAGCACTCCGAATTGTTTCATGTAATATAACTCAAGGCAGCGGGCTTAAAACACTGTGACTAGTTTGCATTAGCAAATAGAATACAATTGGAAGAATTCAACGAACTCTCGGAAAAAATATAATACCTCCTTAACCGCTTAATATTTTCTGATAGAAATTTTCATGAGTGCTAAGACCTACAAGAAGTTCTAGTCAATCTGTGTTACAAATAAACGTAGTATGACGAGTATACAAGTTATTCACTGTCTTTCTTGATGAGAATTAAATAAAGTGTAAAAGTGACAAAAGATTGTATAAAGCAGGGTCCATAGCGCGTGTTTTGCCCTACACAATAAACAAAAACACGAAACATTCAACAAAATCGTCTACACAAAACTTTGTTTCAATACACATTTTTGTGTACACCAACAATGCTTTTGTTTTCCATACCCAACACGTACACAAAACACCGCCGCGCGGGTCGAGGGGCAGGGTACTGTTATATCATCCGCCATTTTTGTCGTGATTTTGACAACTCTCTCGTCTCGCTACACAATCGCTATGGACAGCGTGTGTAGAGAAACATGTTTCAAAAACAAAGTTTTGTGTATGTTTTTGTTGAATGTTTTTAAAAAACTTTCGCTGGAGACGCGGCTTGACTTATACAACGTTTATTTGTAATACAGAATGAGTTTCACTGCTAATTGACAGTCTGTGGTCGCTGTTTTGTTATTTAATTAATCCTTAGGGATCATCTCAACGAGCAACAGAATCGCAACTCTACATTGTTTTATCTCCACGCGGCGATTTTCATTTGGACTCGTCGCGATTCTCTCGCTCGTGAAGATGGTTACACCTTAATGAGACGTAGAAATTGTATGATGAGTTTGTAGCAGAACAATACTTACTAATGACTTCCACCATCACCCCGTAGTCCCTGACAGGCAACTCAACTCCAGGGAACAAGTCCGAAAGTATACCAGCGAATAATATGGCATCAGCTGCCAAGAACTTCGGCAGGTTACTGTCATTGAGGGCACAAAGAAGAGTTTTCTCTTCATGTTGATCTGGACTGGCACGTTTCAAAGCGCCAGCCATAACCTATATTATAAATGAATAAATTACTTCATTACTAAAGAAATATAATATTAAAATTTATCAAAAAAAAATAAGGAAAAATGTACAATTAATTAGCTAAATTATGATTTAAATCAGTGTTCTTCAAACTTTTCCGTGACACGGCCTCGTTAGTGTGAAGAAATATTTCGCAACCCCATTACTTTTTTCTTGTGACAAATATCCAATCTTAAATTTGTAAAACGACCTAATTCTCAGTGTAGCAAAAATGAATCTACGATGGTAGCAATTGGTTAATGAAAAACAATCTTCGCATTAAGTGTGCTCATAAGTTTTGATCTTTATTTGATGCAAATGATATGTCTCGAGTTAACATTTTGAAAAACACTGATTTAAATGAAATTCTACAAGATTTAGGGACGGTTCGCTGTCAGACCAATAATGAAAAAGTCATTAAAAACTGTAGATGTATCTGGTAGATAGGCTAACCTGAACAATAAATTAATTGTTAATCAAACATATGCAAATACAGTAAGTACATTATTTTAATGTAATACTTTCGTAATATTTTTAATGAAAAATTTACCAATACGCTTTTCACTGCTCTCATTCCAAAATCGTAGTGGTCTTGTTTTGACAGCTGCTCACTGGATAATTTATACATTTGTACCATCTTTTTGGATAGCCCTTTTGAGGATTCAAAACCTTCAGAGTACAGAATCACCTCCGCAATGAGTCCTGTGAAGTAAGACATGTTATTTTAATTTGTGCACAAAGGCCCTACGTCTACACGTCGACTCGTCTGCGATTCGACATTGATATCACACGCGTCGCTCGAAGTAATCGTCATAAATTTTCGGTAATGTTCGTACACGTGTAAAGCATCCCGAAGTCAAGTCCCAATCGAATTTAAGTTTTGTCGATGCATAGAAAAACTAAACTATTACAATTAGGTTTAAGTCACACCTCCCAATAATAAAGACACGGCATGGTCCTGGTATATTTCAATACAATATTTTTTATAGTACAAACCAAAATAAATATGATAGGACAGTACATACAGGTAAGTAAAGCATAACAGGTGGTCTTATTGCTAAAGAAAATCTCTTTCGGACCACCTTAGAGCAGAGAAAAAAGCAAATGAACACGTTTGTGGCGCAGAATGTGTCAAAGAACTAAAAATAACAATAAATATTTACGCAATAAAAACACTTGTAATTAGGGGTTAGATCTATACAGTCGCATTCGCAGAACACGCACTACCTATTTTCACGTATAATCCTTTTCTATATTCGAAACTACTTTTTTTATGTAACTGTCCGATGTTAACAAGTTAGCACAAAATGTGGCTCAAATCTTTATACAAAGAGAGCTCACCGTAGTCAGGAACCATCATTGATATAGGACGGAACAAAGCCTTCAAGTTATCAGGCAGTTCAGTTCTGCCCGCATACCCCGGATTCATAGTAATGAACGCTGCGCAAGTCCTGACTAATTTGATTTCACGGCCTTCGAACATAAATCTGAAATGTTTCAGACACATTATTATACAGGGTGTTTGGTAGAGGATTGAACTTGGGATAACGACAGAAAGGTGAGATGGTCTGCTACTTGCTGAATCAAAAATAATTGAACTAGGGCCCATAGTTTTATTTTTATTTTTAAAATTTTCACCACGGACCATTTTCACAAAAAAAAAAAATAACACAAAATAATAATAAAACCCCTCTATTATGACACATCACATATGACAGACCTATTGTCTATTAATAAAGGTTTTAGAATAAATTTCAGCCGTCACACTTTATAATACTATTCCAAGATTTCGCAAACTGGACTATGAAACAGTCAATCAAATCGGTTTTAAAAATTATACACGGATATACATTGCAATGCTGAGTCCTACTCTATGAGCTCACGTACTGTGAGTTTGCCATGCCTTTTGATTGAGATTGTCATGCCGTCTTGCCTGGCGAGTCGACATTTCATTTAAGGGCACCGGCGACGCGCCTGGAGAGTACACAGTGAAATGTGTAGCACTGGAGAAACGTCGTGAAAATCGTGTGACATTAAAGGTACAATTGCAAGACGGACCGTACGCTGCAGACCGCAAGCGACATACTAATTTCTATGTATCACTATGAAAGTGATTCCAGACGCGGCGACACTGCGACTGGCGGCACTTTCATATAGATACATGGAATCTAGTAGTGTCGCTTGCAGTCTGCAGCGTGCGGTTCGTCTTGACATTGGACCTTAAATATGTTAAATAAAATAAAAGTTACCTGGATTGCTTTGCTACTTTAGCGTTTCTGATAGTAATGAGTTGCTGAGCTATCACAGATAACACTTCGATATCGATGCGGTTAAACTCGTCGAAGCAACACCACGCACCAGACGTCGCCAACCCAGAGAAGAAACGGCCCATCATTTTGTAATCAAGACCTAAAATAACAGTATTTTACGATTTGTATTTACTATGCGAGGAAGATGCGATGTACTTAAATTAGCTTAACTTAAGTTTTGCATAATCTTTCTTTAATCTTTGCTTAGTTTAGTCTTTTCCTTTTTAAGGTTCCGTAGTAAACTACAAGGAACCCTTATAGTTTCGCCATGTCCGTCTGTCCGTCCGCGGTGTAGACGCTTGATGCTAAAAAGCTGTAATTTGGTATGTATACTTATATTAACAATACTAACAAAGCGGTAGAACAAAATTTTGAAAAAAAAATTTTTTTTTGGGGTACCTCCCCTACAGGTATAGTTGGAATGATTTTTTTTTGCACCCACCCCATGTTGTGTATCGTTAGATATGTCTTATAAACATTGGATTGTGTGGAAAGATCATTTTCCGGTACCGTGATCCGTTTGCGAATTATTTACATTTAACGTATCAATTTTCTTTTTCTACGGTGGTCCCCCCCCCCCCCCTCTATTATTACTACTATTATCCGAAAGTCTTGTTTAGAAATTTGAAAAAATTCATGGTAGTATAGTCCATATAGAGAACCTACAAGGAAAACTATAACGGTTAAGTAGGCACTACTAGTTACCGAGTAATAGCCGACGAACTTATGAAGTATAATTTCTTTGACGTAAACATACAAATGTCGTAGAATATGGCATTGTATTCATCTCCAAGCAAGAAATGCATAGCCAATACGGAACACTACATTGTGCGTGGCCCGACACATACTTGCCCGGTCTTTTTAAAATATTGTCACGACATTATCATTAAAGTACAATAAATCTACCGCGGTATCATGAAAATATCAGAAAGTAATGCCATACTAGGATTGTGATGATATTGGTAATGTAATGCCAGGTACAGACTGTTGTAAGCCTGTAACGTAACATGTAATGTAATAGAATTCCCATAGTGTAGACGAACCGTGCACACTACGCGCACGAACGAGCACTCAACTCGTGCTCGCCGCGATCGAGGAAGAAAACACTACGCTGTGTCCACACTATGAAATGCTCCTTTCATGTTATATTACATGATACGTTACAGCAGTCTGTACGTAGCATAACTTGTCCCATTGGCTCACCTTCTGAACAATTAAACACGACACACTGTATAGCTAGAGACTTGGCCAAATCCTTGGTTGTTTCAGTCTTTCCTGTCCCGGCAGGGCCAGCGGGGGCGCCTCCCAAGTCCAGTTGCAAAGCACCCATAAGACAAAGATAACAGCGATCCGTCAGAGGAGTTATCACCAATACACCTGTATTTAAATATAAATAAATATTATTTCTTGAACGAATCACACAACGTCATCTAATCCCACACTAAGCAACTTAGCTTGTACTGTGGGTACTAGATTGCTGATACATGAATATTTTTTTTGTAAATAAATACAATATAAAAGTCATACCTTTTACATTTCAGAGTTTTAAATATAAAATGTATCCTAATTAATTTGTATTGTGAGAAAAATATAATGTTCAATGGCTACCTACAATGTTCTATTAAGGAAGATAAGAAATGTATTAAAAAATGTAATGAGTACCTCCAGCTCCTAAGTATTCATGACCATAAATATACAAAGCGCTTGACATTCGAGCTACGCAATTGTCTATGTCCTCTTCCCAATAATAACGAATCATTTTTAACCATTCGAAATCAGTCCTAAAACGCAAATAAAATGAATTTACTCACAATAATATACCTATTAATAATAATAATAGTATAAAATGAAGTCGCTCCCGCTGTCTGTCTGTCCCACGTATGTCTCTATGTATGCTTAGATATTTAAAACTGCGCAACAGATTTTGATGCGGTTTTTTTTTTAATAGAAAGAGTCATTTAAGAGGAAGTTTTGTGTATAATACATTCCGAGATTCCCACGGGAAAGCGGGATACACGCAAATGAAGTTGCGCGGCTTTCGCTAATATTGCAATAAGCGAAAGTTTGTATAGATGACGAACGATGAATTTGAACTTACTCTATGACAAAAATACAATAAAAGAGAGTCAGGGTAAGTTGCATAACTTAGTTTAAACTTAATTATGCCTGTCTCTGTCAAATGGTAGTAATTTATAAGTAGATTAATTATACAAACCATTTATTAGTGTACGTACTCTTTGACAAGAGAACGTGTTTGTAAAAACCTATTCTCTGAATAAAAGTATAATAAGTTTTGAATTTTAAAATTTAGAACGAGAAAAGGAGACATCAGACTTTGCATTTTGAAGAATTAAGTTTAAAATGTGTTTGTGCAACTGATTAAAAACTCATGCGATAGTAAAGATACAAAGAATACTAACGCTCGTTGCACATGTTTCTCGACCATGTGTGAGATAGTGTCCCTCGCATGGACATCCACTGTGATCAAAGCGCACAAAACCTTTCTGAACAATGACGACAGATCCTTGCGTGTGAGAGCTGCTAAATCATTTAGATCAGCCACGCACTTGCGCTCATAGTCCAATAAAGCAGTGTCGATACGTAAAGGTATTTCTAGATCGAACAACTCGTGAACTCCTCTTGCCCACATTATTTGGGACACTGTTAAAATCACCTGTAAGAAGAGATAGTATTCCTGAGTAAGAAAATTTTAGCGATTTTCCACCAGAGATGAAGTTTCTTGACAGAGGAAGTTGGTGGTTATGAACCAATGGAATTGCTTCGTTGAGCGAGGCTAGGTAAATGAAGCTATTCTATTGGTTCTTAGCATACACATTTCCTTGCATCTCTGGCGGCGTACTTTTCACATAAAATATCCAGATCAAGACATACGATCATGTGTCACGAAACGTGAAGTAAAAACCTCCTGGGAGTGAGGTAGGCCTGTCCAATCTTAGTAACTAGATACAGGAAGAAAATAAAAGGATTAAATATAACAACTTTCGACGTTACTACTTACACACTTTTGACGAAATAAATGATCTGTTTTGGTACTTTAAAGGGCATTGAAGAAGTATTGAGCCCACCCTACCCAAAAACGCGACTGAGGCGATTCTCACACTATAAACAGAAAATGCCGTTTTCTGACATTTTCTATGCCATTTAAAAAAAAAAACATAAAACGCTTTTGCAAGTTTGCTAGACTTTTGGTTGAAATTAGTTATCGTTACAAACCTGGTTTGCGTGTAACTCCACCCACTCAACACGAGGTCGTGACATGAAGTCTTTTAGTCCATACTTCATGCAACGCTTCACGGACGCAAACATTGCCTCTTCGACTTTACCGAGCCAATCTTCAACATTACCACGCGCTTTTAAACCCTGTAACGTAACACATAATAACTGATGAACATTTAAAACTATAGTCGACAAGTTTCAAATATTTTGATCGATGCCGATGCAAAGATCCATCCAGATCAAAGATGCAGAGATTGACATGGACAAAAAAAAGACAACGACCTTCGTCTGCGTCTTGCAGAACATCTTTTTGTCGCACAGTTTGCGGAATATATAAAATACTAGAGCTATTGAACCTAATCTTTGCAATAAATGTGACTCTGGTAGGAGTAAGCTGAAGAAGTGTTTAGGATTAAGCGGGCTGCAGACTAAGATCTAAGCTAAGTCATTGCTAACTTAGTTAAGCTTAGTTTGCATCATCATACCAACCCATCATCATTCCACTGCAGGGATACGGGTCTCTCTTCAATCGAAGGTGATTAGAGCGTACTCTACCACGCTGCTCCAATGCGGATTGGCACAGGCCGGTGTTTTGCAGCCGCCCGAAGGCCACCGAGGGTCGACGGCGCTTAACTTGCGTGTTCATATTAGAGTGCGACAGATAGCGACGCCATCGAGCTCCTCAAGCTTAGTCTGCATAGCTGATATGATATTTCATACTTGGGTGACGACCACAACGCGCAATGAATGTTAAACTAACTGGAAACTAACTTACCTTAGCTCTTGGTCTGCAATCGGCTTTACCGAGGTGTTATCTTTATTTAAATTTACCTTTCCTAAATTGACTCGTTCTTTTTCCGGTGAAAGCATAGCAATAATATCAGTCGTAAGATCATCGGCTTTAGCGGTCAACGCGAGTTTCGCCTGCAGCATATCTCTAGCGTTGAATGACATCTCTCTCTCCACTAAGGTGCCATCTTCCAACATTTCCATCTCGCTTTCCGGGAGTTTTACACCGAACTCTAATTTGGCTATGGCATCGAAGCATTTGCGCAAGTGAGGTTGCACGGCGTGCGGGTTACGAGTCTAGAAAGCAATGTTGTATAACCATGTGTACCAATACATTATACATCTTCAGTGTTTTTGTTACAATATAATCTTTTATTAAACTAGCGCCCCGTCCCAACTTCGCATGGGTTTCTGTAAGGATCCCTATTTAAGAAAATATATAATTTAGCCTATGTAACCCGCGGATAGTGTTGCTTCCCAACGGTGAAAGAATTTTTCTAATTAGTCCAGTACTTTTCGAATTTATTCGTTACAAACAAAAATACAAATCTCTCCTCTTTATAATATTAGTATAGACAAGCTTTTATGCCCGCGACTTCGTCCGCGTGAAGTTGCGGACCCGTTTCCGTGGGAACCACATTGAATTTCGAGAAAAGCTCTATAGCCTATGTCACTCCCTGATAATGTAGCTTTCTACCGGTGAAAGAATTTTTGAAATCGGTGCAGTAGTTTCAGAGCCTATTCAATGCAAACAAACAAACAATCAAATCTTTCCTCTTTATAATATTAACCTAAATATAGATAAAAACAGTTATATATAAATATAGATATTAAAAGTAACAGTAAAATTAATCATGATTGAATTTAAACCAAATATAATATCGAAAATTATAAAGAAAGTAAAAAAAAATGTATTTAACTTCTTTTCTCTGTAAACGTATAGATACCTGTGCTAATATTTCAAGCAACTCGTCATTGGACAAGAAGAAGAATCTTGGGAACGCGACGCGCTTAGTCTCCAAATAAGCTTCGAGGCACTTCATGATCTGATCCAGCATCTCGTTGTTGCGGACAAACTCTTCGTATAGCTTCGGCTGCGTTGCTGCGGGCATAGCCAACGGTACCTATAAAAGTAAAAATAGTCGTCAAATAGCAATCCCTACTATGGTGTAATAAATAAAAATGTACAGTGTATAATATAGGTATAATTATGTAAATCTTTGTTTTCCGTCTTTCTTTCATATCAAATAGAAACAATGAAGAGACATTTTACGAGGATAAACAATATTTTACGTTTACTTTTTATCCTGAAGCACATCTTATTTATAAAATTCATTAGAACTTCTTGACCACGTATGTGATGCCGTGCTTGCGAATTCACTTAATAAAAATAGAACTGTGACTTTACACACCTTTCTTTCTTTGTTTCGAATGTACAGAAACCCTAACAGCTAATAACTAAATAAAAAAGAAGTAATATCTACATACTTTTTCAAATTCTATCATACTTTGACTAAATGCAGAAATACAAGAAAAATACTTACTTTTTAAGAAAACCATTTGTTACTATCTTTCTTAGTTAAAACTTAGTTTGATAATATGCGTCGTTCTAGGCAACGAACTTACGATCATCTAAACTACCTATAGAGACTGGGCTATATATTTATAAAAGGAGAAGCTGACTGACTGACTGAAATATCAACGCAGGGCCTAAACTATAAGGGTTAGCAACTTGAAATTTTGCACAGGGGTTCCTTTTATAACGTAGGGGAGCACTAAGAAAGGATTTTTCAAAATTCCCACGGGAAAGCGAATCGCAATCGAAGTTGCGAGGGATTTACTAGTTAATAATAAAGTTATTAAAATAGGCTTTGGCCCAGCAGCGGGACATACGTAGCTATTTAAAAAAAAGTTATATAGATTACTAGCATTTGCCCGCGGCTTCGCTCGCGTTAAATTCGGGGTAACACAGTTCCCCTTGCTTCCTACCTTGAAAACTGCAAAAAGTCCCATATAAAATTTCACCCCTCTTATAAGGGGGAAGATTTAAAAAAAAATATCACGATTTTTTTGTTAGTCACTTATTAGTGACGTTTCTACCTTGAAAATTGCGGAATGCTCCATACAAACTTCCACCCCCCATTTTAGGAAAGTGGGTGGTTAGAAAGAGACAAAAGTAGTCTTAAAAAATCACGTCAATTCGTCGCTCCGTTTTGCCGTGAAAGACGGACAAACAAACAGACACACACACTTTCCCATTTATTAGTATGGATAACACACATTACACGAGTATTCATAAGTACAAAAATACATGTACTTTCTTACCTTGGCTAACTTCCGCATTATATCCTTCCACGATTTGTCTACGATGGTGAAAAGTCTAGTCTCATTGGGCAATTGCCTCTGGATGTCGGGAGCTGAGAATATCACCTCCAAATATATCCAGGTTTGTTGACACGCGTACCACTCTTCCTGTTGTGAGAAAGTAAAATAAAATAGAAAATATTTTTTTATGTTATTTATTTATAGTAGGCAATTCATATTTAAAAATTGATTTTTGAAAGAAGAATTTCACCTAGACCCCAGGTGGGATGGGAACCCACGACCCCACGATATCCGGCCGAGTGCTCTAACCACTGAGCTACCGGTCAATTTCAAAATATTTTGTTTTTATCCTACCAGCACTTCGAAGTACACGACGAGAACATTATATGTACAGTCAGCTGTATGTATTTAATCATCATCATAAATGAAAATTATTAAAAATGTAATGAAATTTCGTTGAAATGTGATTAGAATTAATAAAAAAAAACTAATTCTTACTTCGTTTCCCTGCAGCTGACTGTACAACCTCTAGGTACATTATAATAAAGTTTGTAGGAATTTACATATATGCTATTCTAATCATTATTACACATAGAAAACATTAAGATGAAGACAAATAGGTTTATTGAGACACAAATGCTTGTGCTAGTTTCGGACCCAAAATCCTTGAACTAAAATGGCCGTTGCTACTCGACCACCGGGCCTTTTAAAGGTAACGTACAAATCAATTTCGGGAAACAACGAACGAATAAGAAAGAAGAATTAAAGTTTGGAATCACAAAATTTGCGTACCAATGTCTTAGCGAATAAGTCCAAATTCTTGGACCATTCCTCGACCCTGCTCTTGATAGGTCCGCAATTTCTGGAGCTGAGGATTGTGCTCACGTGGATATTGCTCTCATCCAAGGCAGCTTGGATCTCATCGAGACCACCCAACACGTACACATCACGGGCATCTTTGTGTAATAACACTGGAAACTCGAGTGCCGCCCATATTTCTTCCACCTGGATTAATTTATAATTGGTTTAGCTTATCTATTACATAAACAACCATTTCTGACTTTTCAGGTATATATCATGAACCTATGACACAGGTCCTTAGATGAATGACCACACGAACACACACTAATGAATTAAAATACGGCATATAAACAAATGTAATGATTCTAAACATCATATTTTTTTGTAATGGAAGACTCCAGACTCTCGCCAAAGACAGTTATAAAAATAAAAAGTTTCATATAACATAGATGTAAGGTAAAATTGTAATCTTTGTGATTAGTAAATAAAGCATATTATTAACTACTGAAACCCGCGCAACTTCGTTTGCGTGTTCGGAGCTTTTCCGTGGGAATTTTTAAATTTCTAAAAAAAGAATTAAGCGAAATCGGTTCATGTTCTCGAGATTTGCGCTTAGCAACACATTCAGCGAATCATTTTTATATGATAGATTTGTACCAATTTACCTTCTTCAACAGTGTCTCGAGTCCAGCCTCGGAGCTGGCCTGTCCGGCAACTTCCATCAGTTCCTCAGCATGCTGGAAGGCGTGCAACTCTTCGAATGTATTCAGGGTGAGCACCATGTCCGGGGTGATGCGGGTGTGCAATATCTCTTCGATTTTCACCCAATGTCGTGGTTTCAACGATGGTGTGCGTAGATAGGACATCACGGGTATCTGTATAAAAATATTTTGTGTATTGGAGATATATATTTTATTAGTCTGGGAGTTCTAAAACTAGACCCTAAGCTGCAGAGTTAAGGTCTTAAAAACAATGAAAACTTCTCATTCGTTAAAGGGTTATTAGGCAAGTACCCTCATCTCAATTTATCAGTAAAATGATCCTTGCCTTTAAATAAGTTGTCGACCACTGTGTTATTAAAAAAGCGGCCAAGTGCGAGTCGGACTCGCCCATAAAGGGTTCCGTAGCAGCAATTGCGGTTTACGATTTATGACAGATAAAAAAAACTATTTACTAGATCTCGTTCAAACCAATTTTTGGTGAAAGTTTGCATGGTATTGTACATCATATATATTTTATAGATTTATTTATTCGGGGGGGCACACCTTTTACCACTTTGGGAGTGTCTCTAGCGCAAACTATTCAGTTTGAAATATTCAGAAAAATATGATATTAGAAACCTAAATATAATTTTTAAAGACATATCCATAAATAGCCTACACGTATGAGTTCAATAAAATTTTTTTTTTTTAGTTTTAGTGCTAAGTATGGGAAACCCCAAAATTTATTGTTTTTTTTTTCTATATTTGTGTGAAAATCTTAATGTGGTTCACAGAATACATCTACTTACCAAGTTTCAATAGTATAGATCTTATAGTTTCGGAAAAAAGATGGCTTTGACATACGGACGGACAGACAGATAGACAGACAGACATGACGAATCCATAAGGGTTCCGTTTTTTGCCATTTGGCTACGGAATCCTAAAAATATATACCTTTTCTTTAATGATGTCAATAGTCTCCTTGCATCTTGGTACGATTTTATTCGGCGGCATTCCCTTGTCCAGCTGATTGAACATTTTTCCGAAGTTTATAGTCATAGTTTGAATATCATCCATATCCAAAGTGTTGAAAGGCACTTCATACCTATAGAAAACAAACAATTGAGCCAATGTTTATCTGTGACCAAAAGACGCGTATTTAATTCCGGCAAAGCACAAACACATGTCTCTTGAACTTATGAATCATGTTCGTATATACAAACTATAAGTATTTGTGTATGGCTAGGATCAAATTCGGCCGTGTCAATCGTGTACAATTCTCATACAAACATGTAATCTTAGATTTTTCTAAATAGGTTAGCTTATTTACGAAATGCAATTTTGCATTGAATATCGCCTGTTTAAATCTCGGTAAATCTACTTAATTTCAATGCCTTTAAATTCTTATTGAAGTGTAAAATGAAACATTACCATGATTGATACATATCATTCCACTCTTTGGACGATTTCCACAGCAGCTGCCTCAGTTTAACGTCATTTATAGCTTCATCCAGCTGGTCTAACCTTGCGGGAGGTATCTGAAAATTATCATTATATAATTTGTTAATTAACAAATATTTTTTTAATCCGTGGACTGCAGTCTGACCTATACAACTTTATGCTACTACTACATAACTTAGGTTATGTAACATGAATTCAATATTTTATATGTATTGAATGGCAAATAAACAAGATGTCTTTGAATTGAAAGGGGCTGCCTTCTCCTGTCAGAAATAGATTATGCGGAAAACGGATCGCCATTGGTGGATAACCGATGATCTGTACCCAGCAATGGCTCGTGGCTAATTTTATAACAACAAAACAACCCATAGCGCGACTTGTGGCGCCATCTGTTGGCCGATAGCCTTTTGCATACAGCGCCCTTTATAGTAGAAAAAATATTTTCCCATAGGAATGACGTACATTCACGGGATAAAAGGTAACCTATGTTGGGCTCTGTACCCCTGATAATATACATGGTGACAGGTTATAAGTCCTATTCCTTCAAACTGGTTAAACTAGAGGTCATTTGCAACAAACTAGCCCGCATCAATAGGGGGTCGTAAGTGACCGGTTACCGAGATATAACCTGTCACCCTGTATATATTTTCATAATGATAGGCTGATTAGTCAAGCCGTGAAGGAATAACAAACAAAACCAACAAACAAACTAAGTCACTTTCTCATTTATAATATTAGTATGATTAACAAACCTTAAATATTTTCTGCCATTCGCGTATTTGCTTGTCACGCGCAAAGCAAACCATAAGCTTTTCTAACAAATCATCAAGTGTTTCCATTACTTTCTCCATATCAGATTTTTCATCGTACAACCACGGTGCCTGGAATAAATAGATGATACTAAAAGGAAATAATTGAAAATAATACCAATTAGCTGGTGTCAGTATTTTCAGGCCACTTTGAGTTGGTTTAACGACTATCATCTATCAATAACAACCTGAACCGACCTCAACCTTATAGTGGTTGTACACGACACGACACGGAATAAAAAAGAAGAAAATTTACAAAGATGTAAGAAAATTAAAATAATGAGTGGAACAACGGGTGGTGGTAGCCGTAGTCCAATAACTGTTGGACGACTATAAGTTGCCACCAAGGCTGACTCGCGATGACATTTAAAGAAGTTCGAAACCGACTGTTTTATAAGATGTGAGTCGCGTTGTTCGCGCGTACTATAACACTAATGAAATTGAAACAAGAAGTTTCAATATTAAAAAAACTTAGACCGACACTGTTTTTTCTACACACAACATAAATCTTACCACAACTTCGTCTCTTAGTTTATTCACGTCGAGCATAAGGTCCATAATGTCTTTGCCGATCTGGCTGGCAAACAAACCGGCCAACTTGCTGCGTTGTTCCACACGAGCGTCTACATTCGTTCTTAATGTACCAAGGGCCACGCTCAAACCTGAAAAAAATATTGAATGGCCAGTGCTAGCGACAATAATAATTTAAGAAAATAACAATCATAAGAGATTTAAAAGAAAGTTTGTTGGGAAGAATTCCCGAGCAAGAATATAACACTATTACAACCAGTACCAGTACTGGCCGGCAGCGCTGCGTGCGGCCTCCTTGCTCGGGAATTCTTCCCAACAGTGTTTCTTCGGTGTCACGTACACACTGGTATTTTGTTTGCCTCAACAATTGGGCTATCCTCCATTAATAATTCAATTAGAACCAGTAGTTCCTGAGATTAGCATATAATCTACGAAACAAACTTCAGCTTTATAATATTACATATATGATTTCATTTCAAGGGTAGAAACTAATTAATTCCCGATTGCCTCACCTAAATATTCAGTCATGTCATCGGGGGGTATTGCTATGTTAAACTCTCCCATAAGGTCATAAAGCTCTCTAAGATACTCCAATCTTTCTTCCAGGAACGCCACACGAGACTCCAGACCATCCAGCAGTAAGTTGAATGCCACTATCTCCCCAGCAGACTCCGGCTCATTGGTAATGTCAGTGTTAATACCTTCTATGCCCTCTAAGATCTCAGTGATACACGCGTTACCGATCCTGAAACGAAACAATGATAAACTCTCCATCTCTCTCACTCCTTTCGAAAGCTATTGAGTGTGAGAACATGTTTGTGAGATAAAGGTATTATATTGCGGGACTATTCGGGGTAATTCAATTCGGGGCTGACCGCAAGTAGTTTATAACTTCCGGCTTCGCACGGATTTTAGTAAGGATTCCTAGTTTTTTGAAAATAAAATATAGCATATGTTAAACGGGGATAGCGTAGCTTCCCACGGTGAAAGAATTTTTGTAATCGGTCCAGTAGTTTTTAAGCTTATTTGGTAATGCAAATAACTAGACTTTAATATTAGCAAGAATAGTGTGACAGTTATCCACAACAATAAAGATACTTACTCAGGCGTGGTATTCTGTACCACATCAAACAATCTTCTTGGTTGAGGCCTGAACAGTTCTTGAAAAGGTGCTAAGCAGAGGAAGATCATGCCCAACGGCTGGTAGCTCACCACATCTTCAATTTCCTCCATTTGATTATTAAGTTTCTCACAGAGTCTTCTAAAGTTATTTACATCTCTTTCATCTTTTATAATATTGGTGTCTAACTCATGGGCTTCTCTGAAATTATCCATAAAACCCTGCATTCGTTTCAGGAACGTCCATACAACGTTGTATCCATTTTTGATGCTAAATGGTATAAACGCGATATCTGCTAACATTGCTTTGTCTTGGTTCATCAAAAAATATAAATTGGGTGCTACGCCTGCCGACCATTCGACTTGCTTGCCCATTATTGTAGGCTGCACAAATATCTGAAGCGTTTCTTCATTTAGGAAGTTATGGAATGTTCTTACAAACTCGTCCCAATAATTACTTATTCTTTCCATGTATGACGACATTACTTTTTCGCTGGGATTTAATTCAACTTCACCGCTAATTTCCACATATGCATCCACTTGGAACAAGGCCCACTGTTGGAAATAATAACAGTATATTTAATAAAACTGAAGTGTCTGTAGTTCTTTAGGAACATTTATAAATTTATATATATAGATTTACATACGTAATTCTTATGAGAACAAGATCAAGGGGTTGTTCAGACGAAGTCGTGGACAGCTATTAGTGATATCAAGCGATATGTAAATTGATGAGAGAGCGTGAACTTTAACTTAAGTATACCTATACGAAAGACTGGATTAGTGTTGAATGATAAACGTGCAACTTATATTTTACCTTGCAAATATCACTTTCTCGCGGTAAGACCTCTAGTACTTCATCAACTTCGTTTCCTTCCAACAAGCTCTTTTCAGGAGTAAAATCAACGTGCACACGCAGCATGGCAGCCATTTGATAATTAGACCTCTTAGTAAGGCGATATAACATATAATTGGTCATGTAATCAGCTACTTTTACAAAACTGTAAAAAAGTTTTTAAGTAAAAAACTTCAATAATATATTTTTTTAAACATCGACTCAAAATTATTTTACAAGTAAACTCGAATTATAAATAAAAACATTCTCGATCAAGTCACCATACAAAACAAAAAACAATAACATTTTTGAAGCTACGATGTCACAGCAAACACACAAATTAGGATATCCACTTTTTTGCGGTGGGAATTAAAAAAAATCTTTTAAGGGACGACATACACGGACGGACTTGATGCTTGAAGCAATCAGGATGTACAACTTCAAGTTGCGACTGCATAGTGAACTACAAACTTCTATATAGGGAGTAAAAAGACGACGAACACAGCCGAAAGTTTGATGATATGAACCCTTACAGATACAGACATGCGTTTTGTATAGTTTTAATTTAATTTACTACGTGTTGATAGCTTAATTCCACAACAACAGTGCATTTGACAAAGATACCTATAATAAATAATAAGATACCTACACGGACGGACACTACTACGCTACGGACAGACCGTATGTACTAGCCTTTGCCTAGCCCACGATACACACATACCTACTTAGAAACTGTTATTATCATTTACAAAATCTAAGTTTTTATATTCAAACACGAAGAACGCTAGGAACTTAACTAGTACACACTGCGACACAACACTCAAAACCACTAAACAACATTTAAAACATTAAACATCACTTAAAACACCAATCCATTATCAAATAATAGAAACTTTCATAATTTACTTTTAGCATGGTACCTATTGACAAAGTGATTTTTATTTGTATCACTATGGTAACCATGACAATTACCATGTACAATACCTAAGCAAATCAATTTTTGCATTAATTTACCCGTAATTGAATTGATTCAGGGCTGGATTCGGCGATATACTCTCTTCGCTAAAAAGAATAAGTAATGTTTGAAGATATTACGAATAGCTGGTATTAGGCCGTTGGTACCTAGCGCTCGCCCCCCTTACATCCGATGCTCAATGTGTCCGCCGCGTCTTAATGAAGGCCCATTAAGGACTACCTACTAAAACAAATAAAATAATAAATACGTTATCACTAACGAATGATACTCGTAGTAATCCTACTATCGTTGTGGTTGGAATATTTAAATTCCAACCACAACGGCATAAAGGAATGAAAAGCCTTAAAGGTCGTTGTTAAGGTACGCTACTAACATCTAAAATTAAAAAGTTATGAAATCAATGCTATGGTTATGTTTAGTTAAAAATAATCGTGGTCAATGACCGAATTTTAAAAAAACGATAATACGTCCTACATAGTTGATTTTAGGGACGAAAACACACATTTTTACAACGAATATTTGTTAGTCAATTACTCCGAAACTATTATACTTAGACAAAAAATCTTTCACCAGCATAAATAGATGTATAAACCTCTTAAGAAATTTCGGCAGTGTCGGTCGCTTTTCTGCCACCCTGTATATATATACTCGAGCAGATCAACTGCTTCAGGCGGTCGTGCTGTCAAATCAGCAGTTGACTATGAAATGAATGCAAGAGCGGTCCATGTATGTTGATCAATGGCTAACTGTACGAGCACCCCGTCTGTGTCGGCTCTAGGCTTGGTAGCCTCTTTTGTTCGACACCATGTTCTTGGTCGGTCGTGAGTGGTTGCGAGCGAACACAAGTAGAACTATGTTTGTAGGTGTTCATGTTCGCTTTGCTAATTTACGTCCACACGTGCGAACCACATGTTCCGTGTTCGTGTTCGATGTTCACCATGTTCGTGTTCGATCGTGCGTACACGCCTTTATGTCTTTGCAACTCGCGTACAACCGTTTTCTCTCTAAAGTAAGGTCGTCTGGATGAGATTGCTATAGCGATAAGACCGCCTGTTGTGCTTTACCTATCTGTATATACTTTTTAATTTATTTTAATTTTTTGGTGCAATAAAGAATATTGTAATGTAATTTTGAATATAATCATGTTAACACTTATGATACTTACGCAGCCAATCTCTCACAGTACTTCCTTTTGTTAGCCTTCTCAGTGTATGACATGCCGCCAGTAGGTTTACCCCTTATAATTTGGAATGGAGGTATATTCCTGTCGTCGTATATGAAGCCTTGGTGATACAGCGCCGAGTGGCAAGTCTGAACAAGGATCTCGAGCACTACTTGTCGGTATTCTGCTAATTTCTCCCTAAGATACTCCACTCGTTTCATCTGTTACAATCATGGTAATTAAGACAGACGTTAATTGAAATCAATGTTAGTGGGAACCACAGGCATTAAAATCTTCTTTTGGAAGATTTTCTATCCCTATTAATATTATAAAGAGGAAAGATTTGATTGTTTGTTTGCATTGAATAGGCTCCGAAACTACCGGACCGATTTAAAAAATTCCAGTAGAATGCTACATTATCAGGGAGTGACATGGCATAGGCTATAGTTTTTCCCGAAATTCAATGTGGTTCCCACGGGAACGGGTCTGGAACTTCACGCGTACGAAGACGCGGGCAAAAAAGCTAGTAATTAAATAATTTGATCAAAGATTTATTCATAGCAAATTGTAGAATTATTCAAGAAAAAAAAACGAGTTTTGTATACAAAACATTAAGCAACTCTAACATAATTATCTTATACCCCGAAAATGTAGAATGAGAGTTTACAATATTGTGAATTTGAGAGTATTTCACGAAAATGTTAGAATTACTTTAAGAGACCCTTACTATCCTACCTGCTTGTTTTGTATTGCTGCTAATGGTATCCTCGGAAGACCAGCGTTGTGGTTACAACAACCATAAAATTATGCAAAGAAGAGGCCTCTTTGACGTAAGCACAAATCATGTTAGTTGTAAGGTATCATGTAATGTAAATATTATTCAACTCTGTGTTAACTTATTACGTCAAAATAAATAAATATTACTAAAATACGAGCAGCTGAAAACAATAATAATCAAATGATTATTATTGTTTTCAGCTTAAATTATCTAACAAAAACAAACCTGTAATTCAATGAAATAAAAGAACGCTGTATCCATATCCCTGGTCAAGTCTGCAAAACTTTTCATATACATTTCGCAACACATCGATTGGATGTTTAAAAGAGCTTTTCCAAGTGAAGGTGTAAGGATAAACAGGTTTTTCGCAAGCTTAGTGCGTAATTTGCTATACTTTCTAAAAAGTATAGACTTTCTCCACACATAGAATGCTTTCCAATATCTGTACACCCTGAAAAATTTTATCTGAAATATTTAAAGACAATACTATTACTACTACCATTTTTAAAATTGTTTACGACTTGGGTACTTTAGATTTATAGTCAAAACATAAAAATTATAAAGACATAGAATATTATGAGTGCAGTTTAATTTTGCTGTGCACAGTGCACACGAATTAATAATAAATATAATAATAAACTAGTATGAATTTTAAATAATATATATTCGCAGAGTAGTTACAATTAGGAATTAAGCCTAATACTCAGAAGCCATTGTGTGATATTAACATTAACAAAACTACACCTAACTACTAAATTATTTTTGTGTGATACTTGTTTTATTAAAAAGTTTAATATCTAGTGTCATGCCAACAGATATAAAATGATTTTTGTAATTGATACGAGAAGAAATTATAGACGCTATATTTTAATAATGTGATATTAGTATCGGCAGCAGTGTAGCTGGTATGTTTTATAATTACAAACTTATAGAAAAAAAATAATGAAAATTATCTTACGTCAGTAAGCTTCACAAAAATAGTATACTCTTGTTCCCAATCAGGTAGCTTGGTAAAAACCATTTCATTGGTATAATGTGTCACACCACATTGACTGATTGTCAAATAATTCTTTTTGTCAATATCTTCGTAAGGTACTACACTATTATAAAGAAATTATTCTTTATTTATTAAAATTATATCTATTGGATATTGTAGCCTATCATTTTGGGGGAGACCAATGTCCAGTAGTGGACTTCTTGTGGCTGAGATGATAATGATACCCTATCTATTACAATCACTTTAAGAAATACTCTTTTTTGTAAATAAATACTTATTTTCCATAGAAAACATTTATACTACGACATACATGTTAATGCACACAAATGTTTGCCTTGCGCGCGATTCGAACCCTTTCGAACCACACGTCCACTGGGCCTGTCAACGAACAACTATGTCCAGGTCATTTACACTCTCCTCTCTGTCCATTTGCACTTTGATGAAAGGATCCATTCCTTGTGGCATTAATTTTTAAATGTTTCTGTTCAACTGTTATTTAATTAATTTACCACATTTCATATTATCTAACTTAAAATACTATGTTACTTACTTCAGATAATAAGGTGTGAAGTAAACATTTTCAGGGTGAACTGCATATACCATGTAGAGGAAACCACAGGACGGATTATTTCTAACATAGTCTATAACTTCTTTTTGTGATGCCACTACTGGTTTTATTTTCAGTGGGTCTTTAGTATAATTCTCTAAGTCCTCGACTGAGGATTCACGAATCTTTATTCTCTTTTTCTTGCCTGCAATTTACCAAAATGGTAAATTAATAATAGTTAAATTTTATCACAATGTCATTTGAAAAAAACAAAAACCCCAAAAGCAGTGAATTATAATATGGCTTTTGTTACCTTCAATGAATACAGATACAATAGAGATATAGGAAACAAGAATAATATTACTATCATTTCCATTATTTACATTGCCATATGGACAATTTCACGTAAATAATAGAAAGCAATTTTTGGTAAGATGTTCTTCAAATCAAATCAGGTATTTAAGTACATCTCATTTTGTAACTGGTTACAAAAAGGATCCATACACAAACCGATTACGAAAATAAACCAAAAATATTTAAGTTTCGATTACCCATATAAATACTTACTTACCCATAAATTGAATTCTTTGGCGAACACAAGGCCCCGACAGTTGTAAGTAGTAACATAATTGTAAACATTTAAGATCATTTTAAAGCTAACAAAAAAAATATTATTTCTAATAAAATTATATTCTTTATAATCTATACTAATATAATAAAGAGGAAAGATTTGATTGTTTGTTTGTTTGCATTGAATAGGCTCCGAAACTACTGGACCGATTTCAAAAATTCTTTTACCAGTAGAAAGATACATTATCAGGGAGTGACATAGGCTATAGCTTTTCCCGAAAATCAATGTGGTTCCTACGGGAACGGGTCCGAACTTCACGCGAAGTCGCGGGTAAAAAAGCTAGTAATAAATATATGGGGACAAATCACAAAGATTGAGCTAGCCTTGAAGTAAGTTCGAGACTTGGTGTTGTGGGCTACTAACTCAACAATACTTTATTTTATAACAAATACATATATAGATAAACATCCAAGACCCAGGCCAATCAGAAAAAGTTCTTTTTTCATCATGACCCGACCGGGATTCGAACCCGGGACCTCCTGGGTGGCTGTACGGCGTAGTATTCATTACGCCACAGAGGTCGTCGAATAAATTGCTTGTCCAGACTTAATTGTAAAACAGAGAGAAATTTTTACATACCCTCCTCAAGATTTATAGGTTCCAGTTTCTGCACAGATTTTTTTCTTTCATTTCTAAATCTTTCATCTTGTGCTGCTGTAAATCCAGTCTAAAGAAATAAAATTAATTTATTGTACATTTTTGTAAAATTTATTAACAGCCCTTTTAAACAAACATGAATGTACAGGGTGTATGATTGGACAAGATGGATAGAAAAAGATTTACTTAAATGTATTATAAAAAAAAATATTGAAGTGTTTTAATGCAAAAATTTACTTTACTAAAAACTCTTTACGTATGAATCTGTTCCGTAAAGATCTTATCTTTCATGATATTAGCATAAAATCTAGCAGGCTATACAGTATTGCTGGCAGAATTGGTTAGACCTGCTTGTGTGCAGATGGTAGGGCACATAACCTCCTAAAGCCCAAGATTTATAAAGTATTTATGTCTAAACGCCCAATATCCTTTTTCTAATATCAAATTTTTGTAGTCGTTCAGACCCAAACTTTCATTAAACAAAATTCATCTTTAATGTAATGTGTTAAGGTTCATACGTCTTGAGGGTGTTACAGGGACTATAGAGAATAGAATGGCACATCATAAAGTCGAATATTTTCATTAGTAAAAAAAGGTATCTGGGTTTCTATTACATAAATTGATATATTATTTTAATGCTTAATAAATGTATCTGGGCTTCGATTGCATAAAATAAGTTATTAAATCTAATATCTTATAATGGGTTTTATTATTGAAACAACTTGAGTAGTTCTATTATATGTATTCATTTATTAGGATTAGCAGTAAGTGACTTTTGTCTAAAGTCAAAGTGTAAAAGCAGACAACTTCAAAGCCAAGTATCACTTTGAACTTGACACTTTGTCTTTGAAGTTGTCTGCTTTTCTCACTGCCTGTCAGAGTTGAAATGGACAGTACAATAGATTTACTACTACTTTGTAGCATCAGTCTCAATTTAAATTATAATGAAAAACAGTATCATTAGCCTTCAATAACATTAATATCCGTTTCAACTAAGATGGAATGAGACAAGCAGACAACTTCAAAGCCAAGTATCACTTTGAACTTGACACTTTGTCTTTGAAGTTGTCTGCTTTTCTCACTGCCTGTCAGAGTTGAAATTGACAGTACAATAGAATAATTAGCATCATTAATTTACTACTACTTTGTAGCATCAGTCTCAATTTAAATTATAATTAAAACAGTATCATTAGCTTTTAATAACATTAATATCCGTTTCAACTAAGATAGAATGAGACAAGCAGACAACTTCAAAGCCAATTATCACTTTGAACTTGACACTTTGTCTTTGAAGTTGTCTGCTTTTCTCACTGCCTGTCAGAGTTGAAATGTACAGTACAATACATTAATCAACATCATTAATTTACTACTACTTTGTAGCATCAGTAATAATTAAAATGGCTAAAATATAGAATATGGCCCGTCGAGTTCGATGCCCCTGATTTTTTTGCAATTAGATAACAGTATTTAGAGTCACTGTGCGAAGTTTCAAGTTGCGGAACAATATAGTTTTCTTGAAAAAAAATAAATAAAATTGTATTATTTTCGAGTATTATGGAGGTGTCAGACGTATTTTGACAGCTATAGATGACGTTCACTGGCATTATCAAACGTTTTGTTACACATGTTGATTTCCTTCATACACATTTTTTTATTTTTTTATTTTTATTTTGACACAATTTACTTAAAAATAAATTATACTTTAATTATTACTTTAAATACGCTAATTCATTTATTAAAATATGCTAAATTATTAATTGTAACATCATTTTTGATTTTAACAAATTATAAAACTTACTATGTACGTGACATAACAAAACGCCGCCATTTTGTTGCGTCACTTGCGAGTTGCGTCAGTCAATTTGACTTTAGTCATCGTTAGATAGATAGAATAGATAGATAGAAGATAGAATATACTTTATTTGCAATTCACAATAGTTAGGACACAGTATACATAAACACAACATACACACTATTGAAATCGCATGGACACAGTATACATAAACACAACATACACACTATTGAAATCGCAACAAGGCGGCCTAAAGAAGAAAAAAGAAGTTAGGTTGGGATATGGTGGGTTAGGTTAGGGTTAGCTTGTGATCATAACACCGCCGAGCGAGCGAAGCGAGCGAGGCGCGACTGTTTCGGTAGTCAACTTTGAAATCCTTCCAATTGATGAAATAGTCACTTTTAGTACAGTCATAACCTCAAACTTCAACCTTGAATATCTCGAAAACTATACATATTCGCAATACCCCGCCGCCGGAGGTGGTATTGGGGAGTAGCCCCCCCCCTCATCACCTCTAAAATCGACGGTTCTTAATGTATATGGGCCAGAAAAGTCACTTTCAGTACAGTCCTAACCTCAAACTTCAACCTTGAATATCTCGAAAACTAGGCATCTCCGCAGTGGGGGAGTGGTATTGGGGGGAAGCCCCCTCCACCCCCTCCCCTTTCCCCCCCCTCCCCCCTTAAAATTCGACGGGCCATATTCTATATTTTTACCATTAAAATTACAATTAAATAACGCTAGTCGCTGTCGTCGTCACTGGCGATGTAAGGGTCCAGCTCTAGATCAGATCGGTTTAATTCGTCTGCAATCTCACCATCTAAACAAGCAAAAAATAAAATCCTTACAAAATATTGAATGTATTTTTATGTTATTAAAACCCAAGTAGATGCCCAAGTACCTTTTTTTAGGATTTTAATCACATGAACATTTTCAATAGGTTATAACTTGATACAAATATCGTATAGAAAGAAAATAAAAACTGAAATATGAAATAAATATCTTAAATTACATTTAAACAATGTTTTTTTCTACTTAAATCGAAGGATTTCATGAATAAAATCAGATTTACTTACCTGTTAAATGCGCACCTGCCATGATGTCGTCTTCTCCAGTCGATTTTGACAGTTATTTTTTTTTCTACTTGTCATTACATGCCATAGATTTCTAGAGAATCGTTCAGAAATTGTAAAAACTGTTTAACTATTTCAATGGCGCGAAAATTCAAAGTATGGGAACGTCAAATGTATTTAGTCGCAAAAAAAGGATGATGGGCGTTTATACCACTCAAGTGCGAAAAAATTTTGGGTCTGAGCGCCAAGTTTATTTGGTACTAAATATAGTTACCCGGGCCTTAGGAGGATAAGGCAGACCAGCAGGTGAGTGTATGGATGTCATGTATTATCATAATGATAAAGAGTTAAACATACCAGGGGTTCTGGTTCAACTTTAACATATTCTATTTTTTCTAACATCTTTTTGTGTGGCAGATGGAATGGTACCTCCCGTGGTTTCCTACAAAAGAAAAAAGGAACCACTTAAACATAAGGCAAAATAATAATTGCTAACAAAAGAAAGAATAATAATCTTAAGTTATTTTAAGTTTTGTGCAGATATTCCATTTCACAAAGAGCATTTGACTACAAATGTTGTAACATTCACATGCACAATGTTTTTGTGTGCATAACCCTTAGAAACGCTCAAAGAATCTGTCACGCAAACTAAAACAATGTTGTTAAATTCGGCTATGAATATTGTGCATGTCTTACAATATTCATAGCCGAATGTTCTTCAAGAAATAGAATATCTCTAACAAAAAAGTTTTTAAAATTCAAGCAAGATTTATCATTTCTATACTGAATGGCAACACTCCTGGCACACTGGGTCAGAAACAAATTATGCTCAGGGGCTGTGCGTCTTCAGCACATGCTAAAGATACTGTAGTTAGTTGGATATTATTGTTTTGAAGAATCAACTATTGCTTCGCAGTACTAGTGTTACTAGAACACTTGATTTATATCAGTGCCCCTTGCAGGAGTCCTCCTTGCTTTCTAGGAGTACTAGAATATAAAGTCCAATGATACAGAAGAGGATCACACCGGATCAACTCTCTGACCGATGTTTTTTTTATACAAATACAAGTGCATAGGCTAAGAGCAGATGAGACTAATATTGGACTGATTCGAAACAGCTAAAAAGACTTAAAAAGAATTCGATTCATACCTGCTATAAAAAGTAGGAACCTTCCTAACATTCCTCTGTAAAGTTTCGATTGCTGGCAGAGTTGAGGACTTCCGTCTAATATTATTTTCGCTGAACATGATTTTTAAGAGTTCCCTATTCCTTATAAAATATTACAATGACTCTCTCACATAGGGAAATTAACTTCCCTACAGCTTATTATACACAATCAATATTTTTCAACTGTTTATTTATAACCAAGGAAACAAAACGGCTTTGTCCATTTTGTTCAAAATAAACATGAAATTAAATGAAAGCAAAATGAAAGTTTTGTTTTGTCTCTCTCTCTCTCAACTTCAAATTCCAATTCAACGTTTGAATTTTTTGTCAGTTTCGAAATGTCATGTCATAGATTAATATTTGTGTCATGTTTTCCCTTTTTTGTAATGGCAATAGCAAACTTCGAAAGGATTTTTTTAAAGTTATTAAGGGCGCCACACACGGCGAAGATACTATAATATTTTATGTTATGTATGATAAAATATCGCTCGCCATACAATAGGCATGACGACAGTATCAAAAAATCGTCAATTTAATGTTTGTAAGTGAATATTCAAATAAAAAATAAAAAAACCACTGCTTTAGTTTTGTTTAAAAAAATCAGATTATTAAGATTTTCAATAAAATAAAACATTAAAATACCTCAATCGGCCATTTTGATTGAAACACTAGCAGGTGTCATGGCGTCGGCTCTGACGTCACGTCTCGGTAAACATTACTACAACTTCTTCGTTACGCCAAAGACACAATGACATTTTTACCAAGACGTGACGTCAGAGCTGACGCCATGACACCTGCCGCTGTTTTGGCGCACTATTTGAAAATGATTTGAAAAATGGTTTTAAACTTCGTTAAACTAAAGTTTATTACCGAAATAAAGTTTTTTTCATAAATAGTAAGTGTGTACCCACATTACGGAAGAGGTTTTCAAAATCTTTCGTCACGCCTATTCAACGTACCATGACAAACGCCGAAGATAATTTATATTTTCATCATATGTATCTTAAGATATCGAACGATAATGGAAAAGATACCGAAGAAATATGAAAATATAATTAAATTAAGATTCGTATACAGGTTGTAATTTGTTTGGTGCGGGGAAGGTGCGGGGCGCCGCGGGCGCGGCATGCAGAAGTGTCGACACGTTGCGATTTTCTCGATGAATGTCTCCTTTGACTACCTAAAATATTTTTGAAACTTTTCGTTGAAAGATCTTCATAAGATTAAAATCACCAAGTTCTTTTCAGTCTAAATTGATAGTTTTTTAGGGTTCCGTTGTAAACTACAAGGAACCCTTATAGTTTCGCCATGTCCGTCTGTCTGTCTGTCTGCCCGTCCGCGGTCTTTTAATGCTAGAAAGCTGTTATTTGCTGTTTTTTGGGGTACCTCCCTTCCTTTCCCTACATGTTAAGTGGAATTTTTTTTTTGGCGGGAGTGTTAACTAACAATGATCTTGTTCGGTCATGCTGAGAACATAGTCCACACAGAACAACCAAATTGGATCGATACGAACACTTTTAACGAACAAATTGTTTGATGTTCATTAGTGGTACGCACGTGCGAACAAAGTGTTCGTGTTCGATGTTCACCATGTTCGTGTTCGGTCGTGCGTACTTTTAAACAGAATGAAATGAATTCACATAATTATTTGTCACAGTTGACCGAGGCGATGATGTTAGAACACAAAGGCAAAGTAAATTTTGTGATTGAACCGAAGATTTTATTCAGCTATTATTTTACTTTTTGGTCACTCCACGGTATCTTTTATTTACATGGTAACATTGGATTGAAAAAAAGCTAGTTTTGTTTAGTCTATGGATGGATGGATGGCATGGCATAGTACCAGAGAGAAAAATAAGACATATAGAAACATAGTACATACCTACCTTGGTAGTGAGCGATTGGCGCTCTAAAATTTTCTTTTACAAATTATATCACTACAAAATTTAGTATAGTGTTTTCTGGTTATGTTAGAACGCAAATATAATTATAATAAAAGTGAATATTAAAATGTACTGTTCAGAGTGAAATGCAAGGTAATTTTGTGTTACGTTTTTTTTTAATAAATGACGACAACTTTCACCTAACGCATCTCGTAACATGAACAATATAACTACCTATTGAAACTTGTAAGATTTCAATTATTCTGCAAATGATCATTAATGTAGTTATAGTAAATGTATAAATAAATATGTATTCAACAATATTTTGTAGCATTACTAGGAAAAACATAAAAATGTTTGTAATAGAGTGTAGTATTCCATAGTGAGTTGAGTACCTACATAAGCAGTCTATAGTCTCGTAAATCATTAGCTATCTATCTTCATCAGATGGTTTTAATAACAGAGTTTCAAAGCTTTCTATTTTCTTTACTTCCAATTCGAATTTTGTTCTACATAATATATATGAAAAATTTATATAATATTCAAATAACTGCATGCAAATATGTGAGAAAAAAAATATATATTTATTTTCGTAGTTTTTTTCATTGTTGAAAATGTGGATAAACTAAGGTTTCATATAAAGTAGCCACACTATTATGTATTTAATCATTTGACAATGTGTTAACACCGGAGCTGGTGTTTGGCCTAAATTGGGGGTGTAGCAATAAAACTACACCTTGATCTAATGAGCTGAGGACTGTATAATGAACTGTACTGATGAACTGAAAATTGTGAACTAAAAATATCGTAATAATAAAATTGACATATCAAAAAAGACTGACATAACAAAATAGACAAAATTATAAAGAAATCAGAATAAACTATTTTAACAAAAAGGTTGTACGTCTTGAACATACCGCCCACCAAGGACGTTATTGAAGGAACGTCCTTAGATGAGCTGCATTTACAAATAATTGAGCGGATGGTAGCAGGCGGGCGCCGCATAGCACGCATGACGCAGCGCTCTGCCTTGACTGGTGGTAATAGCAAGCGGGCGCAGCACTATCGACGCACCGCTTGGTTGAACTAGTGTGGTAGCAGGCGGGTGCAGTACTAATAACACACCGCTCTGCCACCGTGGACTAGCGCCTATGAGCGCAATGCAGAATTCCTCTACCATCTTGGTCTAATGAGCGGGATGAACTGAACTATTGAACTGTTTGCACTGATATCCGACCGAAGAAGGACTATGTTAACACCGGAGCTGGTGCTTGGCGTAAATTGGGGGTGTAGCAATAAAACGACACCTTGATTTAATGAGCTGAGGACTGTATAATGAACTGAACATTGTGAACTAAAAATATTGCAATAATAAAATTGACATATCAAAAAAGACTGACAACAAAATAGACAAAATTATAAAGAAATCAGAATAAACTATTTTAACAAAAAGGTTGTATGTCTTGAACACAATGATTTAATATCTAGAGTATTGTAATTTCTATTAAAATAGAGTTACTAGTTTAATTTGTATTATTAAGTTAGTGAAAATATCGGTTCTTTATTTATTCAAACACACAGTTCAGCCTGTTACATCAGTTCATATTATAATCATAGTAGGAATAGATTTACATAAATATAAAGTTATCAGACAGATCAGAAACAAAGACATGCTGTAAACAGGAATGTTGTGCCTCACATTGTAAATTAGCCAAAACATTAATACGTATATAAGTCAATCTTGCCGCTCATGGCTTGATACCTCTGTAAAATTGTGCAGAACTAGTGCCTAAATTATTTTTTACAAGGATATAGGTCAAAGAGTCGCATACGGGGCAGGTCTATATTACAGGTCACCTGCCCTTGACCTTAGGGCCGTCAGTACAATAAAATTACATAGATATCTCAATAGCAACAAAATGAACCACGCCGTACAAATTTGGGTTTTTAGAAATTTACCCAGAATTTCAAATTTAAACTAAACTTATAAAAAATCTACTTCCTCCATTCAACTTGCATACCTGACCAACACTAGCTAATCTAAAGACATCATTAACTTTACAAATTTATATCAAAAATAAAATATATGAGCCATCACTAAAATAATTATTTTCAAAATTTTCCATTCAAGCTGCAAAAAATGTTGACTAAGCTTAATAGAGTAATGTGACGGTAATGATACATATCGTTACAAAAATTCCTAGGCTATCCAAAATAGTATAAATTGTTATTGTAAAGGAATCCTAACTTAAACAGCAGGTAGAGAAAAGCAACTAGTTTCTTGCTTTGGATCGATGTTATGATAAGGACATAAAATTCCTTTTTTCTCATCAAGCTATATCGTATTCATACCGCATTCTGTTGTAAAGGGAGGATTCTTCATTATCGTTGTAGAGGGTGCGATGTAGACTTAGTGGTTGTTACTTGTTGTCTTGCGGGCCTTCTCCGCAATTAGGCAGCCTATGTGCCCTTTGTGCGTGCGTAGAGTGGGAGCTGGATCTTTCCAGCCATCCTAGTGGTTAACCACTGTTAGTGGTAACATTGCACTGTGAAGTAACTTAAACGATTACAACAGTTTATTTAGAAGGAGTATGAGCACAACACAACAGAAGAAATATGATATGACAAATAGGATACAACAGAAAACTAAAAAATAAATAATGCATTAAGTAAATACATATCTAGTAAGCAATTAAAGTTATAAATTGAATGATGCGACAGTGATTATAATTCAATATCATGATCTTCCGATCATAATCATCATCAATACTTGTATTAGGAAAAAAGCGAAACTGGACCCAAGAAAAATAAGCTTCATAATACCAGCTATGGTTTTCTATTTGTTACACATTCATATAATCACTCCCCACTTACTTAAGTCATGCTCTACAAATCATTTTGTAAATTCTATAATGGCCTTCATAATTATTTCATTGTTTAGTAGAGAGTAGTTGTTTTGTGTATCAACATTATTTTTTTTTAAAGCGAACCTTTTTTAGGGTCTTTTGTGTTACAAATGTTGTTTTCTTTTTCACCTTTTAGCTGTTGGTATAGGGTAGGGTTTATGATAAAAGCAAACTGCCAATAATATAACCAAAGTCAGCTATTTGCCATATTTAACAAACAATATTTTTTTAAATATAATTCAAATAGGTATGATTTTTACATTACATACACAGTAATACTTAATTTTATAGTTTTTGATAAAAAAGTTTTGTATTTTTTAAGGTATCATTCCGGCAGTCGGGAAGATATATTTGATAGGATTTTTTCATAATAATGTAATCTGTTACTAAATTGTAACATTATTTTTAATAACTTATGATCATTGCAGATTGTCCAATGGGTTCCTTAACATAATATGTTCCATCAAAGCTTCATTTGAAGTGTTAGTATAAGTTGTCATTGAGGAATTGAATGGCTATGTATTATTACGCAAGTAAACTAAACGAAGCTTCATGTAGCGGATGCAATATAAAAGTGCCCCCTGCACCCACTGAACCCGCGCCTGCACCGCCGCCGCCTGCTGATCATGCGCCCCTGCCTCCCGATCCGAATCTGTTGCATGGCACTGGACTATCATATTACGATGTAAGTGTATCAATAACACTGTTTATAAATTAAAGTCATTTATGTGCATCAAATGTAAAACAATGTCATCATTTTATTCGTAAATATTCTTGTTGCACTGTAAGCAGAATGCACAAAATCAGTTCTAAGTGTCCATATAGACACAGCGGGGCCAATTTTATAATGGATTTAAAATATTTTGACATTGAAGTAAGCTTAATATAAATGGGGGTCATGTAACAAACAAAAATTAAAATTTTACTCGTCCTAAATTCTTTTGTAAATGTAATCAAAATTTGTACTGTTCTTCGAGCTGGTCAGTTGAAAAAGTATTGACTAAAAGTTTACTTGTATAGTTAGTATATTAACGTTTTAGCCAGATTACATCTTTGTAGTGATTCATTACTGTACTTGTTACATTTTTATTTCTCTTTCTGAATTATCATTACAAAATAAATTAAATTTTCAGAATGATGATTACTATTCAATGGTCCGAGGGAATAAATTTATGTCGGAGACTACTTGTAAACACATTGTAATGAATGGTGGCATCAATTTCGTTTCTGCGCAGAAGGTAGACGCACCACAGGTAAGAGTTTATATTAAAATGGTATATTTCCTAATGTGAAGATTTAGTTCTTATATTAAGAGTAAAAATGATCTTAAAGTTAAAAATATTATGAAAAATCTGTTTTTACCACTATTTCAGTTGTCGGCTGTTTTGGCACCAGATGTAAAGGCGCTGTCGGCTCTCCCATATGTTACCTGTCCACCTGATAAGTCAGATGTAGAGTATAAAGATGGTCAAATAGTTAGCGCCACTCTGGATACATTGGTGGACATGCTCCGTCCCGGGGCCAGCAAGTCATTTACATTCACCTTTTTACTTTGCTCGCGCTTATTTGTCAAGCCACACGAATTGCTCAATAAGCTCTGCAAGCGGTACTTTAAGAACTATGAGAAAATCGTGAGTTTGTAGTTTTATATTGTTTTTGTATAACTATTTATTGCTCTGGGCCACACCGATCCTTATTTGAAAGCATAACAAAGACATGTAGGGATTTGGAGCAACAGCCTGCATGTCTTCTATTCGTGGTTCACAGTGTATGAACCAAGGATTAGTCTAAGTTTGATTTGAAATCTTTATTCTGGATACACGCTATCATAAAACATGAAAAAAAGTTTTATTTGTGACACTTATTTGTTTTGCTTTTTTAGGGAAAAGTGGAAGTAAAAGATATGGTGGACAAAGAGCTCAATGACATGATATGTCTGGTGAGGGTGCTTAAGCAGTGGACCAGTATGTTCCCTTACGACTTTCGCGATGACAGGGTGATGGCTCTCGTTCGTAGTATAACACAGAGGTATTAATTAATTAATATCAAATTATGTAGGTATTTTGTGCATATATTTTTTAAACCATAAATTCTGACGTATGTTTTTATAACTTTCAAGTTCACTTTGAGACCCCAAAAAAATTATACTTTTAACTGATACTGCCTTATTGAGGTTTTAGGTAAGACGTAAGGTTGACCTCTTAATAGATTACAGGTCTTTTTTTCATTAACCAAGTTTATAAGCCAATAGGCCTCGCTTTTTTTCTTAATACAAGTCAAACATTAAGGGCACAGACACCCTATTTCTAATCGTGTCCATCGGTTTTTTACCTCTATTGTATCTCGTTTTTTCGCTCTAGCGGCTAGCATGAGAGCGTGTCTGCCCGCAGCCTAATTGCTGGAAGTAGCTTAAAAGATTAATGTGCTTCTAATCAGTTAAATACATTATTGATCGAAGGTGTTGTTTTAATAATAGATGCGCGGCTGAACACATGGCTTCAGTACGAGTGGAAGTATCGACTATGCTAGAAAAGTTGCTTGATAAACTGACTGCATTGGAACAGTATGAAGAAACGTTGGTGCAAATACCTCAAGTTTCGTCCGTGGATCAATTAGCGCAGGTATTATATGTTTTTTTTAAATCTGTGAAATGGTAGTGGTGGAAAGAGCACATCTAAATTTTTTTAGATTTTCATTCAGTAATGATTGCTTACCGCACAAATATTCAGTTTTTCATTTTGAACCAATACAGAAAAGTAAAACCTTTGAATTTTCAGGGCGACATATTAACATTGGGTCTTACACCAGTGGAATTAGCGAACCAATTGACAATCGTAGAACTAAGAAGGCTGTCGTTTGTTGGACCCGAGGAGTTTGTTCAGACCTTCGCACCAGTGCAGCCGCCGCAGTCTAGCACATCTTGCGGAAAAAGTACAATAAATTTACACCACATTGAGACCAAGTCCACTAGAAACTTGGAGGCTTACGCTGATTGGTTCAACAGGCTCAGTTATTTAGTTGCAACCGACATTGTCAAGGTAATATGGACAAATGCTTATTTCTATGGTAACATAATGTAAATATTATTGGTAACTTAAATTTCTAGTAAGCCTGTATTAGAAAAATATTACAAATATTGTATGATTTATTGACAATTTATCTGACTATGGGAAAAGGGAACTTATCAGGAACTTTCATAGTTGTATTTATAACCTTTAATATATTAACAATCTGTGTTATGTTTTTAGGCAGTGAAAAGTAAATACAGAGCTAGAGTGATAGAACAGTGGGTGATGACCGCTAGAGAATGCTTTAATCTTGGCAACTTTAATTCACTGATGGCTATTATAAGTGCGTTAAATATGTCCGCTATAACAAGACTTAAGAAAACGGTATGTATTATTTAACTAATCGACGACCTTAGATTTTTCTTTATCTTACTAATATTTTACCAATATTAATAAGACGAAAATTTGTGTGTATGTTTGCTACTTCTTCACCCTTAAATGGCTGGGCCAATTTCTATGATATATGGTATGTACGTGATACCTTGGATTAACACATAGGGTACTTTTTATCCCGAAAATGGCGCTGCTGTGCATAAAATTAAACTCGGGTAACACCGCGGGCAGCAGCTAGTTACTGATAATTGTGAAAGGCTAGTCCATCGCTTTTACAAATACGAACCCAATATCTTCCTTCATCTCTCTATTTTATTTCAAAGTGCTGCTCTGACATTGCTAATGAAAATTCTTCTTACTACATATTTTTGATTCAGTTTGTTGTGATGTAAAACATTTGTAAGCTTTCCTCCGGGTGTCGACTAGTATAATTGAGAACATGAAATTTTAGAACAGCATAATGTCATATTTATTGGTCATAAAATTATTATTTTTATGATTAAATTAAAGTAAAAGTAAGATTTGAATACCCTACTATTGTTATTTATGGGAGTATTTACGTTTAAGAATTTATCACAACCAAATAAACTTTTCAGATTGTCAGAGTCTGGTCACTGCTGTTAATCCTGTTATAGGAGCTCAGTAGAACTAATAATATAAAATCGTGTATATTCGTTTGTCAACATAAATCATACTGTATAACATTTTCTTCAAAAGTTATTATGTTGGAACGTGAAATTTTTCTAATAAGAATGGTTAGATGAATGGAACTGTAACATCTATAAAACATTTTTTTTTTCAATTTCAACAGTGGAGCCGAACTTCAGCTGTTTGCGGTCAACAATTACGACAGTTGGAGCTTTGCGTCGAACCCAGTGGTAACCATGCGAGGTACGATCACTGATTTTCATGGAACTTAGACTTGATCGTAATGACTAATTTAGTTTATTTTTATTATTTTAATTTTCATTACATTTTAAGTGAAACCCGAAAATGAAGTTAACTAATATTACGTGTACGTGTGTGTGTAAGAATGTGCGTGTGATGATTTATGGTAATTAGTGTATTTGTTGTGTGTGTGTGTGTGTGTGTGTGCTGCGTGAACAAAACAAGCGCAGGTATATATCTTTGACGAAAACCTGGTTGCACGGAGAACCTCGTAATAAATCAGCATGAATAACAGTAGTTGGAGATGGCACTTTTGTTCACTAACAGTAACGCATGAATATATGATAATAATGACAATTAAACAAATGTAAAAATATACTTTTTTATGCAGATATAGAGCAGCTCTGGCGGCGACCCCAACAGAAACAGCGGTGCCCTTATTATCAGTGACGTGTAGGGATTTGCACTTTGCCAACCAAGGCTCTCCATCAAAGTAAGATATTTTTTTAAACAGAAGTTATTTAGTACTTAATCGTTTTTTATGAACTAAAACCTATTTTGTCAGCGTCATTCTTGAGAAGATTTGAAACAAGTTTTAGTTAAACCTTGGCTGATCTTTGTTTATTAGTAAACACGCGCAACTTCGTTTGCGTGTATCCCACTTTCCCGTGGGAATTTGGGAATGTTTTATACACATAAGCCTTTCACTTGAATCACTCTATCTATTAAAAACACATCAAAATTCGTCGCGTAGTTTTAAAGATCTAAGTATACATAGCGCGACTTCATTTTATTTTACTAATATTCTAAAGGCGAAAGTTTGTGTGTTACCTCTTCACGCTCAAATGGCTGAGCTAATTTTTATGATATTTGGTATGGAGGTACCTAATATTTTGGATTAGCACAGGGTACTTTTTAATACCTAAAAGTACGCGATTCCCGCAGGATTTGGTAAAAAAAACTAATATAGATGGCGCCGCTGTGCATAAAATTACGCGGGTAACACCGCGGGCAGCAGCTAGTACTATTTAAAGAAGGTATCAGAGTATTAAAGTTAATTGTGTTTGTATTTAAAAATGCAGGTTGGCAGGGAGTCGCGTCAATTTCGAGAAGTGTACCCTACTCGCGAGGCATGTTAGCACGCAACTGGCGTCTCGGCGCCTGGCGTGCGACGAGCCGCCCGCCGCGCCGCCGCCGCCGCCCCACATGCCAGTGTGGCGGTACTTGAACGACAGGGCCACGCTGACTGAGACCGGTGAGTGTGCTACAATAACTATGAATAACTAGCTGCCCGGCCCGGCTTCGCCCGGGTACTGTTTCGTTTTTTTTTCAATCTTTCTGAGAGATTTTCTTAATATTTTTTTCCGTAAGAACCTTGTACAGTGTATTAGAAAACTACAAAAAAAATCAGCCAAATCGGTCAAGCCGTTTTCATGTTATGTCGTGACAACGGAAAACGGGTTTCATTTTTATATATATAGATAGATATAGATTGATTTAATTTGAAATACATAACAAGGCTTACAATAACAAAGAACACGATGACATATTATGCAGAAGTATAAAACTGTGACACACATATCAACGCTGTCAATAGACCGTTCAATTATTTTACCTCTGACAGATGTAAAAAAACCGGGCAAGTACGTGTCGGGCCACGCACAATGTTGGGTTACGTATTTGCTGTGCTTTGCTTGCTTTCCGTTGAGCCCAATATCAAATTCTATCACATTTGTAAGTTTTCATCAAAGAAGTTTTATTTTATTAGTTCGTCAGCTATTACTCAGTACCTAGACCGTTACAGTAACCGTTATAGTTTTCATTGAAGGTGCAGCATATGGACTACTACCATGTTTTTTTTTTCAAATTTCTAAATATAAGACTTTCGGAGATAGAAGGGGGGGGGGGACCACCGTGCAAAACTAAAATTAACGCGATAAATGTAAATAATTCCGAAACGGATCATTGTATCGAAAAATTATCTTTCCACACCCTCAATGTTTTGAAAAGACCCACAACATGGTGGTGGGTGGGTGGGCGCGAAAAAAATATCATTTCTACTTTACATGTAGGGAAGGCACCCCAAAAAAAAATATTTTTAAAATTTTTGTCCCAGCACTTTGTTGGCATTGTTAATATGTGTGTACATACCAAATTACAGCTTTCTAGCATTAAGCGTCTAGGCGCTAGACCCACAGACAGACAGACGGACATGGCGAAACAATAACGCTAAGAACTCACGGAGCGATTTTCACCCGCGTCCAACGCGGTTGCGGGCCCGCAGCTTCTGTAGAATATATATATAAATATGTAAAAATTAGCAAATCTCACGACGCGTTTTACGCCCGCGGTGTGCACGGTTGTTTGCGATTCCCGCAGAATCGCGCGGGCCGCGGTTCCCGCAGCCTCGGCGGGCTGCACCCGCTTACTATGCGATTAAAGAATTTTTCTTCGCCTTTTTTAATTCACTAATAAGAGTATCTCTATCCTGAATCAGTGGATGCACCCAGAACCTTTTGGGGCTTCTTTTTTTTAATTCTTCTCCGTAGTAAACTGATCGTTAACTGCCCGTCTTGCGATCATCGCCCGCCAGGTTTGCAGGCGATCATCTCAACCGCGACGCCGCGCAAATAACCGGTCTCGTGAGTTTAGAAATAAAACCGCAGTTCCTCCACCGCGGCGGGCGCGGTACAAAATCACTCCGTGAGCCTAGGGTTCCTTGTAGTTGACTACGGAACTCTAAAAACAGGTTTAAAACACTTAAAATAAAGGGCGATCCCCGTATGTTAGCTAACTGTTCGAGATGTCCGTCTATGTCCGCTCACACATTATTTCTACAGAATTATTCCCGTGACATTTATTTTGAGTGTTTTATACCATTTGTCAGAGTTAAAATAACTGTGAATGAGCTGTGATGGCTTTGCCAATTCTTCATGTTTCTCGGATGCGGTCATACCGTTATATTGAATAGTCTATATAACCTCAGAAATGGAGCAATCGAATACTATTATTGTCATCGGATTGATAGTTCTTGATCAGCGTTCAAACAAATACTTTTACCTTTATTTTATGAATATTGATAAATTTAAACAATTTTGTGGACACATTAACATTTTTGTAGGTATGTATACATACATACATGAGTAGACATAGACACAAGCCTTTTTCGATAAAATCATATTGAAAGCTCATTTTTATCTTATACCTATTACAGCCTTGGAGCTGACGTCATTCGATCGAGAGCCACCGGTGGATCACTTGGAAAAGGAACGATTGAAGAGGATTAGAGGGGCTACTTAAGAGGTTAACCTGTGATTTTTTTTTCTCATAAGTTTTATAAGTATCAGTCAAAACCATATTTGGTTATTAAATATTTATATTCATAAATAGTGTAACATGGTAGTCGGCTACCATAATATTCTCCATAAGCATCCACGAAGAAAATTCACAATTTGTGAATGCTACTGCAAGTAAATCGTTATTTTTCTTTATCAGTAATAATACTTGTTTACTTTTACAATGTTACTCGTACTTTTTTTTTATTGTTCATAACAGCTTTAGCATTATTTTGCATTGCACAACATTTGTGCTTCGGAGGGAAGGTTAAGCTGTCATACAGTGATAACATTGTGTTGTCGCACAAACATCGTGTTGTGTATTTCATTTTTGTTATTATTTTTATATTTTTACACTAAAAAATTATAATTTATAGAAGTTTTTTTTAAACATTACAATGCCATTATATTTAAATAAAACTCCAGTTCAAAGTAGATCTATTTTACTACTATTTTTATTGGTCGTCAGCCATTTTATTATCTATACGTACATAATAATTTAGTATTAGCCTATGAGTAGCACACCTTTTAACACATTCCTCTAATCAAAAGTAGTTAAATATTTATTTAGTTCAAACGGAGATTGCGAAGACTCTGCCGCCGCGGCAGCTTGTGTTTGTGTGTGCCGGTTACAAAATCACTGGTGCCGGTATTTTTGTCCTAAATGTATGCACCCTTATTTGTCCATAGACGTACAATATCGCCCAGTGAAAATATGACCATTCTAAACGTGGTGCTTTTCGGAGGGTGTAATGTAGCTTATTGGGGTTCAAATATTAATTTACAGTTCACTTTTGGACCAATTTTAAGTCGTTTACAGTTTTTATTTAATAAGATGTGTGTTGTGTATAGTTTATTTACTTTTTTTACGTTCTAACTAATACTGAGTGCTGGTACTATTTTGTTCTATTTACTTTTTTACAAAGTTAATTGCTTTTGGATTAAGTTAGGCGTGTTATTGATTATTGAAATTATAAAAAGAAATGGATTTGCCACTGATCTAAGCACTAGAGACGTAGTTAAAATTGTTTTATTAAATAAATGGTGTATGTTTAATGAACTTTATAAAATAAGATCATCTAACTCCAAGTTCCTTACCCTACAGTATTTATAACAACTTTAATCTCGCCATTTTGATGAATCTCGTAATGTACTTAATATTTATATTGAATAAAGTGTATTTTGAATTTGATCTCATTTTAATGATGTTATATTTCACTGTTTTCGCTAGTTGTGTTCGTCGTGTGTTATGTGCATGTGTGGTTATTTATATTATGAATAAGTTGGGTTGAACGTATTACATTGTTTGTGTGTTTTTCAATTTCTAATACGTCGATGTAGCTTTATTATAAATAGTTTATAATGTCTAATCAACTCATATATCTAGATGATAGGGTATAATTATTATTTTTTTAACGTAATCTAATTGATCAAAATATAAGTTAGATTTAATTAATTTATTAAGAAAATATATCAATTTGTATATGTGTGCGCGTTTTGTTAGCTAAATATGAACTTATCATAATTTATAGTAAATATTCAATAAAAGTATGTGCTCATTTCAGTTCAAAGTTTATTTATAGAAATGTAGCAAGGAAACCGTGTAGACGCAATATATTTTATAGTTTTATGAAGGGAAGCGGGGCGTACTTAAACCCTTCGGGTACGTTACGTTGACCTCAGATCGCTCAGCCTGACTGACACTGCTAGTATACAAACATCTGTTGCCATGCTAGTTTTAATTATTTGATATATTTTAAAATGATACGTTATACAAAATCTCAGAGACTTTGTCTCATAATAGTTATAGAGTAAGGAGATTCAGTACATAGTTCCATTTATAATATGGCACCCAACCTCGAAACTAGTGTTACTAGCATGAAAAATGCTAGAATCTAGTACAATTTAAGTGCTACTGTAAACAAATGGTTCGTCACCATCGGTTTCCAGAATCACTATCTGAATTTGTTTAAATTTTTTCCAATATTGAGATCTGTTGAAATTATAAAACTACTATTTTTGTGTAAGTATTATGTACTTTGTTACCTAATAATACATTCCTTTGGCATTTCAGACTGAACTAAGCATGATTATTAAGTGTGTAAAGTTGTACTAAATAGTACCTATCTATGTTATTTTTGATTTTTAGAATAGCTTGGAATAATTGATTATGGTGGCTATAATTAATAACTTTTGGTGGTTATAATTTTTGACTGATCGCAATCATTATATCACGTCTGGCGTCTACGTAGGACGTAGCGTTGAACAAGCGAGGGCGATTGTGTGATGCGTGCGAACACGAGTGTGGCAACGCCCTTATTATAATTACCATTCTATTACTACCAGAACTTTTTGCGATAATTGTGAAAACAGTTTCTTCGATTATTGCATTCGCCTTGCGTCGGCACGTTCTGCCGAAAGTGTAGCTACAGTCACCATAAAATATTATTCTCGTGTAATATAAAAGTTACATGTACTGTTTCATTTTTTAAAAGATAATAGTTAAGTTTGTAAAACCGCACACTGTAACATTCGACATCAAACAAAGTATCAGTGTATTGGAATATCGTGTTCTCTGTCCGAATCATAATAACATCATGTAGTTTTTTTCTTACACTCTGACAAAAGTCATCCCACAAGCCCCTTATCACTGGCGTTCGTCCAGTGTCGACGTTAAATGAAATTATAAGGGCTCTTAATGTAATACTCAATAAATAATTATGATGCATTTCTCTATATTATATTCAATACATTTATATACATACTTGGCGTTACAGCGTGTGGTAACTATACCTTATTTACATTCCAAATGTATTTCGTTTCCCACAGATTGCGAAGGGTATTTGCGTAAGGTTAGGTAATTATTAATTATTCTTATGGTAGTAACAAACGGAATGCCATAGAAATACTAATCAGATACCGGGGATATTAAATAAAATGATAATAGATTTAATAAGAATGTATGTAGATTCAAGTATATATGTTGAAAATACCTATTTACTAGTTGCTATCGATAATTATCTAAATGTCTCAAATTCTAAATGAATTATGTACATAATTTTAATGATAGATGTATGGAATCTGATATTGTAATGTGTGGCTGCACTTGGTTTGGTAATTTAAAAATATTTTTTATGATCTAAAACCACTGCTAATATTGTGCAATCAATGGTGCCATTGGTGCCCAAACGAGGCTAGGCGGAGAGACAGCGAACATAATGATTACTAAACCAAAAAAATCTAAATCTATGCCTACTGTCACAGTTTCAAATAATGTGCGCGCCGTCGCCGTGCGTCCCTCGCTATGATATATTTTTGACATGATTATCCTTTTCAAGTTTATGTTATAAAAATAAAGTTTAGTTTAAATTATCACCAGGCACGTCATGGAATATCTTGGTCAGCATATTTACTTTAAGGTTTCCCACCGATTTCTTGAATGTTCAGTATACTTATTTCTGAAATACGAGAGCAAGTTTCTTTAGTGATTGGCTGGCCGACGACGAGACGCTACAATAAAAATGGCCAATGTCATGTTATCTTCTGTTTTAAAACAGACTCGACTCTGAATTATGTACAAATGGTATATTTTAACAAAGCACTGCTTCATTTGCAATAATCCAGAGCGCGATGGTTTCATGTTGCAGCCCTATCTTGCTTCAGATAGATATTGTCCAGTGAATTTTTTTAAAGTTTATTTATTAACCTATCTTAAGAAATCAATCTCGACTAGTAGTGGTAGCGCTAGTTAGACTTTGATATCATAATAGACAATAGAGTAAATGCACTAGTACATCCACTATTTATACAATGAGTTGTTTTTTACAGTTGCAATATTTTTTTACCACCGTAGGAACACAGCATGGCCGAGATCAATGCTATTTGGCAGACAGGCTGCTCCGATTTGAGCAGATTATCCGCTGTGCCCTACCTCTCTTAAATTAGTTACATTTAAATTTGAAGTTTTTGACGAAAATCCAAATCCTCTCGCATGGCTCACACCATACATTTTATGTTATGAAATCACTCTGTGTTAGAGGACGCCGACCCTGTCAGTATGCGTTGGTCACTGCCGCTCCAAAGAAACGCCGCAGAAAAATTAGGAAAATTCACAGGAATCTGATTACGGCTCTTAAAATAGAACCGACGAATTATTTACGCCTCTTAAGATTTTCTATTCAAATATTGCAACTGACTAAAACAACACCTTGTATTTCGGGCTTATGGAGCGCGATATTCTTGAAATAGACAATTATCTCAAATTAGTTCAGTGACAGTTCAGTATACTTTTTAAAAAAAGTTCTTAATTCTATGATACTGTTTCAATTGAATTTAGGTACTTTTCTATTTATTTAAATTAGCGATATGTCCTGGTGTTCGTGGAATCTATTACAGCAAAGTGAGACGAGACATTTCTGTAAATATTAATTTGTCGTTCCTTCCTACACCAATATCACTCCTAATACATTCCTTACCGTTTGTTGTCATTCTATAATTGCAATGTCTACTTTTTAACAAATAAAATTCAACAAGAATACATTAATTAACCTGTCGTAATATTTTCTGGGTTGTATTAGAAGTGGTTTTGTGTAAATTACATGGATAATTTTGGTAAATATAATTTTTTGAATTTATACAATACAATCAGAAGCTATAAAATATAATAATAATAATATCATTAAAATAAATGTTATTTATTTATTGTGACTAAAAACTACACACTCATCTTCAGTCGGTAAACTCGTTTAAGATTTTTTCTAAAATTGTATGTGATGAATGAATATTGTACCTTCAAACAATATTATGTACTTAACTTAATCGATTTCAATAAATAAAAATATCAACTTATATTTATACAGTTTTTTATTTATGCATGTTACTTTAATTATGAGGCAAGCGTCATTGTTTGACATAATTTTAATCTCCATTGACTATAAAATTTTACTGAAATTTTATATTTCTTGGATTAAAAACATTTAATAATTTCTGTTTCATTATGTCAACAATCAACATCTAGGTACGTTTCTAAGTAAAAATTTATACAAGTTATCTAGGTAATATTTTATTTTCAAGTTACCATTCAGTAGGTACATACATAAATCTTATAGTGCACTTATTTATATAAAGTTACAGTTTCGTGTTCTACCAACTAATACATAGGAAATATAAAGTAGTAATATTCTAGTGATTCAATACTAATCTAGGTGTACACTAGTATTAACACCTCATAGGAGTCCCATCTGGGTTAGTAGGAAGTTTAGGTCGACACACTTTCTTCTTGCCCTCGGCGCTGCTTACCATTGTGCACGTAAAAGTAAAATAACCACAAGATGATGACTTTGTGTAATATGTGTGAGAATATTGCTTGCGAATGTTATTTTCACTATCTAAATCCCGAGTTACCGATTTAGAAACAGACACATAACGGTTATCGTCTGCCCTGGGATTGTAAAGTGACCTCAAATCTTTGGACTGGACGTTCTTGCCATATCTATCAGGAGTCACGTATTTCACTCTGCCTGTCCCCGGAGTGAGGGTTACTGTTTGTGCTTGTGATGGGGAGCTCTTGGAGCCTACAACATACGTTTTTTCCTTAGAAGAAACGGATTGAACGCTACCCGTGAATCCGACCGGTATCGTATACCCACCCATACCGGGCACACGTTCTCCGGGTTGATAAATTCGACTTACGTCAGGGCGTTCGGATTTTATTTGTGTTATTTTTGCATCTTGATTTTTCAATGATCCTATCACAATATGTTGAGTATTTCCACCTGTAGTCTGTCTTACGTCGAGCCCTTTGCGGTTGTGACTACGTTGTGCCTGGTGTGTATTTTCTGTTTCTCTAGCATAGTTATCGTAAGGCGTATATTCACCTTGTTCTATTGGAACGTTATCTGTACCATCAGGAACATCATCTATGTCATATTCTTCTGTAGGATTATCATCAATATTGTACTCGTAATCTGCTCCATTATTCCCGTAAGATGATGGGAACGCACGCCTGCTACCCGCCAGTGGAGGAATAGTAGACGTATTTGGCTCATCATTTGTTTTATGGTGATCGTAATGTGAATGATCGGAGTATTGATCATCTGCGTCTTTTAATGTCTCCTCTTCTCCCTTCTCAGATAATAAATTTGTGTCTACAGACTTTTCAGTTGGTACAGAGTCTGGGCTGGTTGGTTTAATAGTATTATCAATATTAACATTTATGTTGGTATTGTTTTCGTCGAATACATAAATTTTTTCAAATGGGTGTAAATTCGTAAACACAGCGTCTTTATCCAAACTAGCTCCAGCTTGTGCGGCACCATTATATGTAATTCCGTATTTGAACGTTCCCCGCAGCTGTGACTGCGAAGTACCCATTCGGCCACTTGACTGTGCGGACGCTGTTCCTCCTCCCTCAAATGGTTTTTTAAGAAGTTCGTGAGCCTTATCTCCCTCTTGATAAGGAGTAAATCCAATTTGTGCTTGAGACGAAGTGCTACCAGGACCTCGAGCTTGGGCATCTGCCACTCCTCCTTTAACGCTGCCTTGCACTTGTGTGTTTGACGAATGCATAACTCCACTGCTTTGCGAGTCAGACTGTATAGAACCAGTTTCTGAGCCAAGCTTAACTGCTGCTTGAGACTTGTTTTTCCGCCCCCTTCCTTCCGCATTACTTGTAGCTCCTTTTTTGCTTCCGGATACTTGACTCTCTGCTCCTTTATTGTCATCACTTATAGAAGCTTGTGCAGAAAATGCTCCTGAGTCTGTATACGAACCTTGCACATTAGTTTGAGCTCGGCCTTTATCGTTTCCACCGCTAGAAGATGCCGAAGCTGTAGTTCCATTGGCTCGTTGATATACACTTGCTAAAGCTTGAGAATCATCATCTGTTACTATGGAGTTAGGGTCGACTACATTCAGTGGTTCACCTGAAACAAAACATACTGTTATTAACGAGTAACAGAACGACAACCTTGCATACCAGGAAGACCTGTTAGGCTGCGCTTACGTCTGCATTTGCTCGCGGAATAGCTCGCGGAAGTTATTGCAATATCGTTTAAATATCATAAAATCTTGCAATCACATAAGTGACTTAATCGTAAGTATTTGGCTATTTGGGCAAATTTGTAGTAGGTATTTCATTTCATACATTTCACAAAGAACCTTATGTGTTACATATAAATTTATTCGGTACCATGTACCAGACACCTGAAATGGAAGTATCAGATAAAAAAAATGGTGCACTTTACCAGACTTTACCATTAGCATGGCACATAAAATCTTTTTACGTAATTTTTTTTTCTGTCATAAGAAATATACGGAACTGTTCCGATAACCTGCAATTACTGTCGCGACATGTTGCAAATGCATTTAGATCTGAATTTCATTAACCGCTTACGCCACTCCGCTCTTAGGAGCTATCTGATATGCTGTCGCGAGAGCAACTTGCGTGCAATTTATTGCAAGTTCATACACTTTGTTATTTTGATTTGTTAAACTACGATAATACTATTTAAACTGATAATACATATTATAATTGTCGTGATGGATAACGAAGTATTGCCTAAATTGAGAATATTGACTAACAAAACAATGCTTATATTTTCGTATGAAAGGTATTGGTTGAGGTTGATATTGCATTGCTTACCTCCATTTTGACTATTGGTTTCTGTAGATCCGCCTGTTTGTTGTCCGCCAGTTCCCGGGCCATAACCATTGCTAGTTCCTGGTCCATATGTTCCGCCGGCGCCACCAGTTTGTTGTCCTCCTCCTGCTCCTGGCCCATATGAACCGCCGCCCGTATGTTGTCCTCCTGTTCCTGGCCCGTATGGTCCACCACCAGTTTGTTGTCCTGTCCCTGGCCCATATGATCCGCCACCAGTTTGTTGTCCTGATCCCGGGCCGTACGATCCACCTCCAGTTCCTGGTCCATATGATCCGCCACCAGTTTGTTGTCCTCCTGTTCCTGGTCCGTACGAACCGCCACCTGTTTGTTGTCCTGATCCTGGGCCGTACGATCCGCCTCCAGTTCCTGGGCCATATGACCCCCCACCAGTTTGTTGTCCTCCTGTACCTGGCCCATATGATCCGCCACCAGTTTGTTGACCTGCTCCTGGCGCATACGAACCGCCACCAGTTTGTTGTCCTCCTGTTCCTGGCCCATATGATCCGCCACCAGTTTGTTGACCTGTACCTGGCCCATATGACCCACCACCACTTTGTTGTCCTGTCCCTGGCCCATATGATCCGCCACCAGTTTGTTGTCCTGATCCTGGGCCGTACGATCCGCCTCCAGTTTGTTGACCTCCTGTTAATGGCCCAAATGATCCGCCACCAGTTTGTTGACCTGCTCCTGGCCTAGTCCCGCCTCCAGACCCGCCGCCAGTTTGTTGACCTCCTGTTCCTGGCCCATATGATCCGCCACCAGTTTGTTGACCTGGCCCTGGCCCATATGACCCGCCGCCAGTTTGTTGACCTACTGTTAATGGCCCAAATGATCCGCCACCAGTTTGTTGACCTGCTCCTGGCCTATTCGAACCGCCGCCAGTTTGTTGTCCTCCTGGTCCTGGCCCATATGATCCGCCACCAGTTTGTTGTCCTCCTGCTCCTGGTCCATAAGAACCGCCTCCTGTTTGTTGTCCTGATCCGGGGCCGTACGATCCGCCTCCAGTTCCTGGTCCATATGGCCCACCACCAGTTTGTTGTCCTCCTGTTCCTGGCCCGTAAGATCCGCTACCAGTTTGTTGACCTGCTCCTGGCCCATACGAACCGCCACCGGTTTGTTGTCCTCCTGTTCCTGGCCCATATGATCCGCTACCAGTTTGTTGACCTGGCCCTGGCCCATATGACCCGCCGCCAGTTTGTTGACCTCCTGTTAATGGCCCGAATGATCCGCCACCAGTTTGTTGACCTGCTCCTGGCCTATTCGAACCGCCGCCAGTTTGTTGTCCTCCTGGTCCTGGCCCATATGATCCGCCACCAGTTTGTTGTCCTCCTGCTCCTGGTCCATAAGAACCGCCTCCTGTTTGTTGTCCTGATCCGGGGCCGTACGATCCGCCTCCAGTTCCTGGTCCATATGGCCCACCACCAGTTTGTTGTCCTCCTGTTCCTGGCCCGTAAGATCCGCTACCAGTTTGTTGACCTGCTCCTGGCCCATACGAACCGCCACCGGTTTGTTGTCCTCCTGTTCCTGGCCCATATGATCCGCTACCAGTTTGTTGACCTGGCCCTGGCCCATATGATCCGCCGCCAGTGGGTTGTCCTCCTGTTCCTCCACCAGTTTGTTGACCTCCTGATCCTGGTCCATATGAACCGCCGCCTGTTTGTTGTCCTGATCCGGGGCCGTACGATCCGCCTCCAGTTCCTGGCCCATATGGCCCACCACCAGATTGTGGCCCTCCAGTTCCTGGGCCATGCGATTGGCCTCCTGTTCCTGGTCCGTACGACCCACCGCCCATTTGGGCGCCTCCTGTACCTGGACCGTAAGAGCCGCCGCCAGTTTGTGGACCACCAGTACCTGGGCCATACGGACCACCTCCTGTTCCTGGCCCATATGATCCACCGCCAGATTGTTGTCCGCCAGTCCCGGGGCCATATGATCCACCACCAGTTTGTTGTCCTGTTCCCGGGCCGTACGAGCCACCATCAGTTTGTTGTCCTGTTCCTGGGCCGTACGATCCACCTCCAGATGTCTGTTGTCCTTGAGAACCAATGGTTTGAGGTCCTCCATTCCAAACATTTGGTTGTAAATACGGTATTTGATTAGGCTTAACTACACAGCAAAAGTATAACGAACCATCAGAACCACGTATTAAACCAGATCCTGACGGCCAGCCCATACCTGGAGTGTTTTGTCCTGGGGTTGGTTGGATTCCATTCGTTGATCCATCCGGTAAAGTTCTTGGGGGGTTCATAAAGTTATTAGGTACATTTTGACCGTTGACTCCGCGACTTTCATTCTGGATTGGCATAAAAGGCGGTCTATTTTCATTTTGTGACGGGTATGTGCCAGCGTTAGGCATTCCAATTAGATTAGGATTCAGATTTCCATTTACACCATTACCATTGCCCTTAACATTTACGCCATTCGGCACATTACCCTGATTGTTCCAACCTCCATTCGGCATATTACCTTGATTACTCCAAGCTCCTAGTCCTCCTGCATTTGTGTTTGGTGAATCTTTCCCGCCATATTTCCCATTTCCACCATTCGGAGCATTGCCTTGATTGTTCCACTCTCCTGGACCTCCTGCATTTGTGTTTGGTGATTCTTGCCCGCCATATTTCCCATTTCCACCATTCGGAGCATTGCCTTGATTGTTCCACGCTCCTGGACCTCTTGCGTTTGTGTTTGGTGATTCTTGCCCGCCATATTTCCCGATTCCACCATTAGGAGCATTGCCTTGATTGTTCCACGCTCCTGGTCCTCCTGCATTTATATTTGGTGATTCTTGCCCGCCATATTTCCCATTTCCGCCATTCGGAACATTGCCTTGGTTGTTCCACGCTCCTGGTCCTCCTGCATTTGTGCTTGGTGATTCTTGCCCGCCATATTTCCCATTTCCACCATTCGGAACATTGCCTTGGTTGTTCCACGCTCCTGGTCCTCCTGCATTTGTGTTTGGTGATTCTTGCCCTCCATATTTCCTATTTCCACCATTCGGAACATTGCCTTGATTGTTCCACGCTCCTGGTTCTCCTGCATTTGTATTCGGTGATTCCTGCCCGCCATATTTCCCATTTCCACCATTCGGAGCCATGCCTTGAATGTTCCACGCTCCTGGTCCTCCTGCATTTGTGTTTGGTGATTCCTGCCCGCCATATTTCCCATTTCCACCATTGTTCCATGTTCCTGGTATTCCTGAATTTCTATTTGGCGATTCTTCTCCTCCAAATTTCCCATTTCCACCATTCGGTACATTGCCTTGATTGTTCCAAGGACCTGTCCCTCCTGCATTTCTATCTGGCGAGTCTTGTCCTCCATTATCACCGTTATATCTTGGGAAATTCCCTTGTCCTGGTCCAAAACCAGGCTTCCTGCTCAAATTTTCAACTCCAATTTCCGATCTACCAACACACTCATCGCAACTAGGGTCATACACGGTTTGACTTTGAGCTTGGCCCATACCACTGTTTCCACCTGAAATAAATAAAAAGGTATTTTTTTATGTTATAAAATGCCTATTTTAAATTATGAAGGGCATGCAACTTTTCTTATTCTCGAGATTCTCGAAATGAAAAGAGTACCTAACCTAATTTATTTAAATAAAAACCGGGCAAGTACGTGTAATGTAGGGTTCCGTATTGGCTACGCATTTCTTGCTTGCAAATGAGTACAATGCCATATTCTTTGACATTTGTATGTTTTCGTCAAAGAATTTTTACTTCATAAGTTCATCGGCTATTACTCGGTAACTAGTAGTGACTAATTAACCTTTATAGTTTTCCTTGTAGGTTTACTATATGGACTACTACCATGATTTTTTTCAAATTACTAAACACAAGACTTTCGGATATAGAGGGAAGGGGCTCCCACCTTCCCTGTATATCGAAAATTGCAAACCGTGCACAACGAAAATTGACACGTTAAATGTAAATAATTCGCAAACGGATCATTGTATCTCAGTTAAATCCGGTAGTTCTGATTTTTTTGCAGACTTTTATATGATGTTGGCCTAATGAATAATCCAAGTTTGTGACCTCGAGCGCCAAACACAACTTTGTCAAAAAAAGAAAAAACGGTGAAAAAATAGTTTTTATTTTTTATTTTGGCGATTATAACCCTAAAGGACTAGTTTTTGGAAAAACTTTTTAAGGACGTTTTTAAAGTAGACTAAATTTGCTGAAATATGGTACTAGAAGGAGACGGTAGCCCGATGATTGTGCACTTTGGTATAGAAGCATGAAATTTCTACCATGGATAGAGTGTCCCACGATGATCGTTTTAACATGTGGAGGGAAGTCAGATTCTTCCTCTGTGAGTGGGAGGAGGGGTTTTATTAGTAACCTCTATGTCAAAATTATTAAATGTTTCCGTGGAAGCAATAAAAACGCATTTCTTTAATTTGTTTACATTAAAACTATGTCGTATAATAGCTAGTAGCATTGCTATAAAATATTTTTAACAAAAGACTATAGTACATTATGAAAATTTGTCGCTACGCGTACTACATCTCACCGAATCACCGCGCGCATCTTCTGGAATTTGCACGTTCTTTTTTTTAAAATAGTTTTTGTATGACAAGTATACTACAATTATATATATTTGTAAACTACATTAAATAAGCTTTATCACAGTATTTTTTAATATCATAATACGTGTGCTAACAAAAAAAAACGTAGGTAGCGGCACTTTTTACTTTTTGGCAGTATTTTTATTTTTTTTGTATGGGACCATACATTTTTATTGTTAAAAATGAATTCCTTGTATTCGGTTTATATGAAAACGACACCATACAAGACCTAGTAACATTAACGGATCAGTAAAAAAATAATCATCAAGACGCGGAATTCTCTCCCTTTGCCCCCATGAAATTTCTACCATGGATAGGTGTCTCACAATGATCGTTTTAAGATGTGGAGGGAAGTCAGATTCTTCCCCTGTTAGAGTGGGGACTCTAACAGTTTTTAGAAATTTCATGCTTCCATACCAAAGTGCACAATAAGGCTCAAATATGGCGCTAACGTTTTCTACTATTGTGTCTGTAGACTCAATAGTTTCTGAGATTTCGCCTTTCAAAAAATCCGGACGTTGAATAGCAAGCTGCGATTTTTCAAAAAATTAGAACTACCGGATTTGACGCATTTTACCCCATACTTTCAGGCGAAAAACTTGCTGGATTTAGGTACGACTGTTACATGAAGTAATTTTGCACTAGCGGCGTAATCACTAATGCTTCGGTTCTATTGAAATATAATACTATGTATATGATGATGTAATCGGTTGCTTGGTAGCTAAATGAAACAATAAAATTAAATTCTTGTATAATTTATTTTATTAGATGGCTTCTTATACCTTGGAGGCATTGAACTAATATTACTCGTATATTATTCGTATGTTATCAAAAATGTTAGAAATACACATTCGTTCACTAAGCGCACGGCCTGCGACTGGGGGAGGGCTCGATCGACGAGGACTCCCGGGGCGAAGCAACTCGATTCAGTGCGGGGCGGCGAGTGGCAATTCTACCGCGGGTTAATACTTATTGTTGGTATTGGTACAAGTAAAAGGATATCTAGGTTAGGGCTGATTAGTGAAGACGGCGGTAGTAGGTAGTATAGGTACTAAATACAGTTTTTAGTATTAGAAAGTGAAGTTTCGTCTTCTTTTGATACAACGTAATTTAAACGGTCAATAAAATTATTCTGGTATAATAAAGCTAATCCGATAAAAAGATATAAGTATTTTTTTTTATGTAAGAGGTTGGCAGACGAGCATGCGGGTCACCTGATGGTAAGTATAGAAGAAATGTGTACTAACTGACGCTCGCTCTTGAGGAATCTGCTGCGGAATGCGCTTCCGCTTTTCCTTCATCTTTGCCGTTGCCGCCGTCTATAGCCAAGTATTGGGACTGGGTTTGTCCTCGGTAACGGCCCCGTGGGATGGACCCTGTTTGCCGCCGCCTTCGATGTACAAGTTTTGCGCTCAAATCGTTGAAATGAACCTCCTTTTCACGTATCACTTTCAGAGTCTTGCAGAAAGTAATTCTTTTTTGATTTTGATTGAATGGCTTCACCTGTTGCAACACATTAATCTTAATTCATTAACATGCGCCTTGACATAATAAATTCAATTGTATGGCCTATTTAAGATAACGTGAATTGTGCAACTAAACAGGCCAAGGAAACAAGTTCAACCTTGACAAAAGAAGTTATCACATAAATAAATTCAATGAAAATACCGAACGGACACTTTTTTAAATCATTTAAAACAATGTTGCAATAATTGTGTTTTCAGTTAATTTCAATAAAACTTTGTAAGTACCTACTACCCGTCCGCCTCAAGTTTGCCGGCGTCGACCGTTATGACGTCACATTAATGAGTATGGTTGACAGAAAACGACAAGTCTTATTATTGTAGTACCTACATGGGTAAATAATTAAGAAAATGTTGTTGCAATGTATTTATTACACTCACATAACATAAGTAGGTACCTATGTAAACATAGGATATTTTCCCAAAAAAAAACAACATAATCGAGTAATAGCGAAAATAATAAAATAGTTAAGCAGGTACTTATAAAACTATTATAGCTCTTGAATACCGGACATTTCACTGTCATCATTTTCGCTATTACCCGATTCAGTGTCGCTCTCGCCGTTTGATATAATTAATTCTTTCGTTGTTTTGCGATATGCTATGCTAACGGTAGGTACCGAGCAACTGCGGATCTGCCTTGAAGTGCGGTGGGGTGTGGCGCCGCACGAGGTAACGGCAAACTTGAAGCGGACGGGTTAAAACCTTTACTTCATATAGGAAGAAATTACTTTTCTCTACCTACCAAAAATAAAATGTTTGGGATTTTTGTGGATATCTCCATATTAGTTTGTGTTTGTTTACATGATTAGTCAATATAAGTAGGTATTATTCTTAATTACCTACTTTTATAAGAATTTCCAAATTTGTAATAAAATGGAATTAAGCTATCCCATTCTCTCAATCCATATCTATATTTTTTTTTTTTTAAACATTTATTCAAGGTAAAAACAGAAATATAATAACAAATATGCCGCACCACAAAAGCCGCGCAGCGCAGGGCTTATCCGAGTGCCGGCTGGTCGCTCATATACAGCTTTTTTACGTTTTTTTCTATTCTAAAATATTTTTAAACAAAATAGACTTTCCTTAGACTTATTTTTATAAAAAAGGATTTTATGAACGTTAAACAAATCTCCTAGTTACATAATAATTTATAATATAAAAAAACCGGGCAAGTTCGTGTCGGGCCACGTACAATGTAGGGTTCCTTATTTGCTGTGCTTTGCTTGCTTTCCATTAAGTCCAATATCAAATTCTATTACATTTGTAAGTTAGCATCAAAGAAATTTTATTTTATCGTCGGCTATTACTCGGTAATTAGGTAGTAGAGCCTACTTAACCGTTATAGTTTTCATTGAAGTTCAGCATAATATGGACTACTTACTTACTACCATGATTTTTTTTCAATTTTCTAAACATAAGACTTTCGGAGATAGAGGGGGGGGGGGGGACCACCGTGCAAAACCAAAATTAACACGATAAATGTAAATAATTCCGAAACGGATCATTGTATCGAAAAATGATCTTTCCACACCCTCAAAGTTTTGAAAAGACCTATCTAACGATACCCCACAACATGGGATGGGCGCGAAAACGGTTCCTTGTAGTATACTACGGAACCCTAAAAATGAATCTCTGAATGTGTTGCTTATTGCAAATCTCGAGGACAGCTGAACCGATTTCGCTAGGTAATTCTTTTGTTAGAATATTCCTTACGAGGATGGTTCTTACGGTGAGAAAAATTTAAAAATTCCTACGGGAAAGCGGGATATACGCAAACGAAATTGCGCGGGTTTCGCTAGTATAAAATAATTTCTTAATATTGTATAATAAATCTATGGTTCATCATATTTTCGCAGAATTTCATAAAATCCTTTTTTGTAAAAATAAGTCTAATTATGATTTAGGCACTGATTTTGTAGGTAAGGAAAGACTATATTTTGTTTAAAAATATTTTGGAGTAGATTTAATATTTTAGAGATATGGAATGAGAGAATGGGATAGCTAAATAGGTCACACATATTTTGATTACCATATTGAGATATTACCATACTGAGATATTGAATATTTTCGGGTAGGTACGTAAGTCATAGTGTCATCATTTTTTTATCACCGTAATCATATCCTATGAATTTAAGATGCGGGGTAAAATGGATGATCGACAGAACGTTATAATTATTTAATTAATATCGTCTGGACGAGAGTAAGTAGGTCACTAGTACAAATTCTTAATAAGTATATAGATTATCGACCATAGGTTATTCAATTGAAGAGAGACAAAGAACTTTGACACAGACAGTTCTTGGGAATAATTCGCATAGCACGGGATTCAAAAGATAGTTCGATAAGAAAATTTGAACATGCGCAACTACCTAACTATAGAAGTTTCTTAAATATTTATATTTTTTAGCCTACATATAATAAAAAAATATATATTCGCGAAGCATAACTAGCTCTAACAAAAGACGCACGATATTCCACAAAACTTGTTACAAAATTATTTCGAGTTTCCATAAATTTACTAAGTTTACTTACCGCAATAAATTTTCGATGTGGTGGTATGGGCTTCAAATCGCTTAGACCACAGTACTTGTTAGTCTGCGTCTGGGGAAATATCTCGTTGGATAGGCCCTTCGCGGTAACCTTTCCTACTGGCCAAGTTACGCAAATGTGTGTATCTAGTTCCTTGCAGACAATGTACAACTGAAAATTGTTATCAATGGTGATAATTGTAAGGAAAACACCCATATTCAAAATCAAATAATTTTAACTCTATATAAGATAGGCTTAATTATTTGATATTGTTTACAAAGCATTTATGCAATTTATAACGTTTTGTGTCTGTGTTTCCTTACTTGCGATTGTTTAGTTAAAGCTGGCGATGTGATCTCCGCATGAACGAACAGCAGCAAGCTCGAGATGGCAGCGTAAGTAAGTACAAGCCACGACAGGGCGGGCGCGGGAAGCGCGCAATGCGCTCCGGGGCGACGCATGCCGATACCGTGGTGCGCGACGCTCTGTCGCTGTGTCGACGTCGCCAGCGCACTGTCCGGCATCTGACCCTCGCCTGCTCACCCAAGATGAACCCGCATTAGATATAAGTTCACCCACCCAATTTCGGCGATAGCGAACAAATTTGCCACAATTTGAAATCGGACATGAGGAAGTTTTCTCAATTAGATCGAGATAGTACTGTTCTTATTGTTAGCTAAGTGACCCGTGAAGTGACACAGTTTAAAACTTTGCAACTATAAAGAGTTCATTTAAATTGTTATAGCGCTTATTAATTTCTATTATATATTAATAATAATATCTTAATTGAATTAATAAAAAATGCTTACTGGTTAGTGTCCCACAACGACTTTCCTACCTTGTTACAAGTGATAGACTGCAGTCAGGATATGACGCTGAGGATATCGCTGCACCCTGTAACGTTTACAATTCCTGATGCCTAGGAGCGCAAGTCCGTGCAAAACTAGGTCAGGTCATCGATTAAACCCTTGCGTATCTCACTATATTTAAAAAAAGACGTTAGATGTAGGTTGGATTTGTATAGGTATACATATAAAGTGTAGGTCCTGCGTTGCCTAGGGCTCTCGTACAGTTTTTCCTAATGACACAAAGCGCAACTTTTAGGTGCCTATATTTATTATTTTTGTTAGGTAAATAAAATAGCATTAATAAAGTGACAGTATTTTGTAATTTAAATTCTTGAGTTCAAGAACGTAATATGCGTTATTACCGTTACCCACATTGATAAACGATAACACACAAATTACAAACAACTTACTCGATGTATTTTTATGCAATAATTGAGATCAGAGGTTTGGCGTAATATTTCAATTAGAGGGGGATAAGAATACAATAATAAACGCAATGCATTTCCAAATTTGTTTATTATTAAACTATAAACCAACAAGTATAAAGCAGATAAATCCATGCCGTTGCTTTTAATACATTATGTTAAAAACTAACCGCCATTATTAGGCCTAAGGTTGAGCATTAAAAGGTAAATATTAGAAAACATGGAATTAAATTTATAGCCTTGTTATTTCTGAGCTAACATTCGAGTCTTTCTTCTTATAAGAATGCGTGGGATACATGAAATGTTGCGAGTAGTAGGCGGCAGAGTGGCCATCTCCAGGGCTCTTGGTTATACTGACTCTGCGATAATATTCAATTGACTCTCCACAATCGCACGCCAACCGGCTCTCAGATCCACTACTTTCTAGTTGATACTTAGGTACCACAATGAGACTCTCAGTAGATTTTGTAGGAGCACAACGGCTGTGGCTTCTGGTGTACACAGAGTAATGATGTGGCGTGGCGCTCTGACGATGTGAATGTTTCTCCTGAGAGTGATGTTGGTACTCGTGATGGCTTTGTGTGCTGCGCCCGCTATGGCTCCGACCATGGCTTTTAGAACGATTAGAGTGTTTAGCGCTCGTGTCCAAGTAACCGTACCCAAAACCATATCCGCCAAACGCTTTCGTAGTCAAATTATCCCAAGATTTCGGTTTCACGTGTTGATGAGAACTTTGATATTGTATTTTTGGCGAGTTTTTGTTTTCGGATCGCTCATTATCCCAAAATAAAGTATCACTACTCAAAGAAGTGCTGTAACTTGACGCTGAATTGTCACAAGGTACAGTCGCGTTGCTAGTTGCGTAAGATTGCAAACTGCATTGGCTGGTTTGGGTGGATTCTGTTGCTAAATAACGATAACGGCTTGAACAATGTCCCGCTGAACAAACTTTCTTGGTTCGGGTATGGGAACAGCCGTCAGGTTTTTGAGTAGATTTGTCGACTTGCTGACATTTTTCTTTTCTTTTGTGTTCCTTTGAACATTCCTTTTTCCGCCTTACTTTTTTTCTTGTATTTGGCACACAATGTGGATCACAACAAGGACTGGCGAGATCATAGGCTTCAAGACTATTCGCGTCTTGATTGTTATGTGTCGGCATGCAAGGAGCGCAACCATGACTATGGTTGCTTCTATGAACCTTCGCATGTGTTCCATTACTAGTCGCAGATTTATTATATACCTCCGTTACTCGGTGACATTCTCCCGGAGCTTTAACAACGAAATGCTGACAGTCGCGCCTATTGCGAGGAGATCCTACAGTTATTACAAAACTTCCCGTGTGTATATTTGGTTGTATGAGACAAGTCCCATAGCGTGGATCCAAATATTGATACATGAATACATTGGCTTGTGGTGGTTTGGCCGCAGTAACATTTTCACTAGACAACGTGGGCCTACAGTATGCATTGTTGATATTATCTCCAACATTATTTTCGTCACTATCAGATATGACATCTGACGGCGAGTTCTTCTTTTTTTGTGAAGGTAGACTATGAGTTTTCCAATTAGTATCGAATAGTTGTCTTTCGCGTATGGTTAACTGTTCCAGATCTCTCATTTTGGATTGGATAGCTCTTTGGAGATTTATATATTTTAGATGTAATTCTACTTTTCGCACGCAATCTTCAAATATGACTACCATTCTCATTCGGGAGTCGCAGGCATTAATGGCATCGACTATGGTAGCATGTTCGGCCCGTTCCACGTCCATGCCGTTGATGGACAGGATAACATCGCCCTCGCGCATCCCAGCTGCCGCCGCTGGGCCGTCATCTTCCACGTGGTCTACGTATGTAATCACTTCTATCTCTTGCTCCTGAGAAATGATAATAATAAGAAAATATGTTTAAGATATCGAGTTTATCACAGAGTCTAAACGCACTTGGGGCTGATCATGCTCGGGCCTGTCGTCTCGCAGGCAGTATGTGCGGCCAACCGTCCTGTAGTTTGGGCAAAGCCACCACGCCGCTCAAGTTTAGACTCTAAGAGCTCTTACGCCATGATGCGTCTAGAGTCTAAACTACCCGCAAGATGGTCAGCTGGACAGTGAACCGCAATCAAAATTATGTACGAAAACATAGTTTTCAATGTTTTCATACGCACTGCGATGCTGCGAGGTTACCGGCCAACCGTAAGCCAGAAACTGACCGCATAGTGCGTTTAACAATATTGTGATAATTATAGTCTAGCAAAGCAATTGTTGTTAACAGAATTACTACCAGGTGGACCGCTGAGCTCCGGGCAACCGGAGTAATTGATCGGCAGCCAAATCACAGTGTGTATTAAAACTTGTTTACGTACACAATTTTAATTGCGGCCAATCGTACAGTCAGCAAAGAAAGGGCTGACCCGGCCGTTAAATGATTAAATATTTCTAAATATGGCGTAAATGGATTTAGAAGAAAACCGGTTGCCGCATGGCCGTACTAATTATTGCTTCTTATACATAACTGTGTTAATACAAATTCGCTTTAAATTTAAAATTTTCAGACATGTATATTATAGTAGGGTTTTTCTACAAAATGTAACCAGAGTCAGCAGTTAACAGAGAAATGCTTATGCTTGAAAGATTTCACATCCAATCAATCATAAAACTTGTGTATCAAAATATTTTGTATTTATTTAAATTTCGAGTCTTATTTTTGGTGTATGTATTATCAATTCGCTTATAAATGATAAATACATACCTTCTTATAATGTATTCCGTAGCTCTGCAATGTGAATCCATAACTGCCATTTTTTTTCTCTATTATAATTGTGCGTCTTCGCCAGTCTTCTTCACCTTTGCCAGTCCTCTCAGATTTCAAAGATTCCCTTATCTGTAAATTATTTTTATCATTAGGTACGTATTAGCAAAGCATTAATTATTACACAAAAACTTATGATGTTGTACCTTTGAGTATAAATAAGATTTATTTAAGTGTTGTACTTACTGAATTATCCAAGGAATCTTCTTTTGTGTCATTACTAAGTATTTTTTTGCCATTGCTCAAGCTGCTTGGACATCTTTCATTAAATTTGGGTGAGCTCATACCTTCGAGGTCTGAACTTCAATGCTACTCTCTGACAGATGGGTCACCTTTGTTCCATGCTTACAAATATTTTGTAATGTGCCATTGTACCTTAAGTCTTAATGCACAAAAACTAGAGAAGGTTTTCTCTACTTGCCCGTGCACCTCGTGCTTCGTTTAGGGTGCGACGTGACTAATCATTAACGCTTGGTGGCGCATGCGTATATCTACTTGAACACCACGTGCTTCAGGAACTTTTAATACTAATTTATTTTATGAACCTCATATAAAAATACAAACACATTAATTAAATTTATAATACAAATTATCTAATTTTACATAATAATTCTTTTAGGAAATATTTATATAGAAACAATCAGTTTATTATTAAGCTTGTATTCGGAGCATGCGCAAATGCGCATTTCGGAGTCGACCTCTTTTTGTAAGGGGTAGTTGACCGCGGTGCGAATTTTTTTTATTTGTCTAGTAGTAAACATGTATCTATGTTGTATTTTTAATATATTATTTTGAAATTCCATTACAAACACAATTCTCTTTGTTTCCATTAGGAAATGACAAACATGTACACACCTACTGTTTATTAATTACATAATCACATTTTGGCAAAAACTAGTTTAACCTGACAGATAAATTAACGAAATATGGCATTAACCTTTATAATTATTTTTATACCACCAAGGTGACAAACAAGCATATGGCCCACCTAATGGTAACCGGTCACCGTAAACATTGTTCACCAAGGGAGAACGTGACTGATTTCCGATGAGGGTGAAGTTATCCTTTCCGCGCAGGTGTAGTATAATAGTACATTGTTCACTGAGGGAAGAAAGTGACAGTTTTCCGACGAGGGAGTCGTTTGTGCAATACGCCGCCCGCAATACGTCCGAGGTGGAAATCGCACTTTATTCCCGAGGGTTACATAGTAGGTACTTTATACTACACCTGCAAGGAAAGGAGGAGAAGACATGAGAGAGGACTTTTTCAAACCCATCAAAATATTGGAAAGCGAGCAATCATTTGATGTTAGGTGATCACCGTCGACTATGGAACACAGAGATTCTAGGGTCCCTGACCCGTTACCGACCTATAACAGGAAATATCAGGATATAGCGAGAAATTGTACAAGAAAAAGTTAAAATTTCGGATATTTCGCTCACCGAACGAAACGCATTGCTGCTTCGTGTCGATATTCTGTAAGAGGGTGGCACTTCCCCGGTCGGGCTTGTCTATTTCATAAACGCTCTACCACTCCAAACATTGTCATAAGAAGTATATAGTAGAATAATATAGTAGAGACCTGAAACTTGAGTGTGTTCTGAAAAATGTGGTGTATGACGTAGGCAACCGATAAGAAAGGATGTTTTTAAATAAGCGAGATAAACGCAAACGAAGTTGCGTGGGTTTCTCTAGTTTTATAATAATTTAATTCTAAAAGACTAACTGTACACACAACATAAACAGTCTACTCTACAATAGATACATTATCAGACAGGATTAGATGCTGGCGTAAGTAGTGTATTGATCTTAGCATAATGCACGATAGAGGTGTTAGGAATAGGTACAGGTATGTTGGACATGTTATTATTAAGGGTAAGCAAGGGCGGTAAGGCGAGAGACTCCACTTTGGCAGCCTGAGGTATGTTCGTTGTGCCTTTAGTGATCTTGACGTCATCTGCAACATCCCTCTTAAATACATTATTGAATGATCTCTTTTCTAATGGAGATGAATTCTCATTGATAATGGACGGTGATATTCCCATTGCACCTGTAAATTTTTAAAAAGTTAACTTATCTTATAATTTGATTTAGATAAATTCTTCGTAATGTTTTTAGCAAAACTTTAATGAAATAATTTAACAAAAAAACTGGACAAGTGCGAGTTGGACCCATCCACCGAGGGCTCCATACGTAGTTATAAATAATGCAGGAATCGAATCGCGCAGTTTTTTTACGAGCTTGTACCGAAAATAGACCCCCTATTTTGTACGATATAATTACAAACGTATAGTTTTGAGATTTTTTCTCGTACTTGTGGTCCATATCAATGTTACTTGCAAAATTTCATAATTATCGGTTAACGGGTAGTAGGTAGAGGTACCCTATGAGTTTGAATCTAGTGTCGAAATATACGTCTTTTGCTGAATAAACGGCTGTATTTCTTTTTACGTAAACTTCGAAATTTGATTTTTTCAGAACTTCATTGGACTGCAGACCTGAGTATACGGTTAAAATTTCAACTTGATACCTCCACGCATTCCCGAAATAATGGGTCTTGACAAACAGACAGACGGACAACAACTCTTCGTATATCGGTTTCTGTTTTAACTAAGTAAAAATCCAAGTCAAAGCCACATTTGGTGGAAAGCAAGCGAGAAAATTCTCTACGTAGCAGTAGGTAGACAAAGGCTGTATGCCGATGATAGTTAAATTAATAATATAATATGTAAAACTTATACCTGCTACATTATGTGTGGCTTGTACATTAGTCAAATGATCCAAAGTTGACCAAGGCACGACTCCCGCTTCACCATTACTCTTTGGAGCAACTCCTACTAAACTTTGGGCTGTAACATTTGTCATCAGTGGTTGGGGGATTCCACTTAAATCTATATTTGAACCATTTGTGTGATAGAAGGTCAGTGCTTCTTGGTTTCCTCTGGAAATTTTAATATTAGTTTACATTTAGCTTATATATTAACGAAGTTATAATAATATAATAAAAAGAAAAAAAAAAAAAAAAAAAAAAAAAAAATTATCTATATAATGTATCAAAGATTACCAATTTTTACACTTAGTCCCAACTAATATCTTGTGATGTGTGCAGAGTAAGACTGAGGGTTAACCGTATGGACCTAAGCTCTAAACTGGTGGTACTTTTCAAAACCAGGGGGCTGATTCTCGCAACAACGTTTTATATTTCGATTCAAATACACTCGCTGTCCCGTTCAATTCCTATTTTGTTTAAGTGAGACAGCGATTGGATTTGAATCTAAATAGAATCGGGTTTTGTTACGAGAATGTCTGTGCTCTTCCAACTGAACCACCAAGAATATTTTCACCAGCAGCGGTACTTTAGGTACCTATTTAGCAATTTGATGATGTAGTCTTCTTTAGATGTTGACGTCAGCATATGAACATTATACCTAGACTATTAGACGTCGAACAGATTTTTAATCATTGCTTTTAACTAACTACTTAATACTGATGGTTGTCGCGGCATGTTGTGGCAAAGTAGCAGTGTTAGCGGGCGCGTAGTTTACATTTTTGTATAGAATTGTCCACGATAGCACCAGTCGTGGGGAGAATGAGGAGTTCCGTATAAATCTATGCATTTGAATGTATCGCAGTTATGGTCATGTTAGTAAAAAAGGTGCGATAAGAATAGGAAAGGTTATACTAACAAACTATCGTTAGCAGCTGTGTCGCCTGTAGCATTCGTCACAATTCCCACTTGATACACCATAGCATTTATCACGTACCTAAAAAATAAAACAATAATGTAGGTACTATAGTGGTATGTGAGCGGCACACTATGGGCCGGAAAACGGCTTTCATAGACAATTTTACTTTTAGCTTTTTGTCACTTTTTTTGCTTGAAATAGATTCAAGGCATCCTATAGGTACTTACCTCTAATTAAAAATTAAGATATTATCAATGCTAACAACGCTATGGGTTTTTTTTGTGAAAATTTGTTTGGAGACGATTTAACAAATGAAGATATCTTCTTCTGTATCGCACGATTGCTCGTAATATCCTCGTAGGTGGCTGATATCTGAATTATTTTGGATTTTTTGACAGACTCCATGCCAGGGTCACATATTATTTTAAATATTATGGCACGGCCATTATTCATAAGGCCCGCACATTATGCATAATACCCGCAATAGCAATTGGCCTTGGTCCATAACATATAGATTCATGTCTATGAAATAGACCTACTTACATGTCTTTATTTGGGTCAGTAGAATTGACATCATCTTCATTACAAATGCAGAGTTTGGTGGATGAAATAAGGCATATTAATAACATCTGTAAGTAATAATAATAAAAAAAACAATAGACTACATAGTGTCGATATATTTACGTAAGTCACAAAATTTTATCTATTGAAGGGCTTATGTACTAATTACTTTCGCTTAGATTAGAAACACAAGTTATATAACAGTCTAAGCACGGAAATATCTCTATTTGAAAATCGGTGGCAAACAAGTTCATAATTGGTAGTTCCAGTCCCAGCCTCTTTATTTATTATTCGTCACGTTATTGGATGATTGTAATATTAATATTCGCACTTGATTGATGCGTGTCGATATCTACAGTCTGTGGAGCCAAAGGAGTTGGGACGACGGACTATACTACACTTAGACCTTGTCCAGAAAGAGCACCAATACGCCGGGAATTCTCAACGAATTTACGCGATGCTTGTGGTCGCAATGTATGGTGCCTAGCCTAATATCTCACTTAAACGCGTCAGATAAATTGACAGTTTTGAATAATTTTTAACAATTTATCCGTCTAAAGTGGACCGTATCAGAAATCCGTGAAAACTATATTGATTTCTAAAAGACCACCTACATAAATATGAAATATATGGAATGATTACGCTATAAAATAAAATCGCTCTTTAAATGCTAAGTATCTAATAGAGAGATTTACGCATTATGCACACCTACATAATTAATTATGTATATCTAATTAAGCAATACAAACCAAGACCTCCATGGTGTCGAAAGAGAACTCACAGTACACGTTTGCAAGGGGCGTTTTATACCTGTGCCGTTTTTAGCGTTAGTCTGAGATAGTGTAAATGAATACCGTCGTACTTACTAATTATTCGTGTAGCGGCGGTAATTATAGGGAATTGAAGCATATTTATATAATTACAAAGATTTAATATATCAATAGGTTTTACAGAAAGATAAAAAAAAATATACAAAAATAGATATACAAAAAATTATACGTACCCATTCGACTAATGAGCAGCTTCTTTATTAACTATCCAATTAATTAATGTCTTTAATTTTTATACTTGATAGGTACTTAAAACCTTACTTAACTTATTCTGACTGAATACATAAAATAATTTATATTTTCCTTGTTTTTAGTTAATAATGTGAAACTGTATACACAGAGGAAGAGCGGAGACCCAAATGAAATCGAAAAAATATTAACAAATAGAATAAGTAGTTAAAACTACGCTCACTGCTCAGTAATGAGTCACGGTTAGTTCGCACGACCGTTTTTTCGGCGTACTAGGTAAGTAGGTAAAATAGAAAAATGCATCACATAATTTGTTTTTATTCGAAATAGACAATCATAACTGTGAGCACACGAAACATTTCAAACTTTTGTAAATAAATAAATAGTTCAAAATTATTTTCACAGGTAGGTACCAGTTGAAAAGTTGAATTAAAAAAAATTGAGACTTACTCACATAATCTTAAAATACTTATTTGCACTTTTTAGGATCCAATTTCCACAATCGAAGATGTCTTATCAATAGCGTATCTCTCAATCGGTGTCTTGGCATGTTTCAGTGTGATGCTGTCGTGGTCGGACACTGCTCGAAGGCGAGATAGCACCTATAGTTGAACATCGCAATTTTCACTCTCAGGACTCACTTATATCAACAAAAATGATGGTCAGGAACAAAGTTATGGTAACAGCGGGCGTTGTAACACTGGTAAGTGTCTCATGATTACTAATTTGACCGATTTTGTTTTAACAATTTAGAAAAATACGGTCTTTTTATGTTTTAAGATCAGTGTTGTTTCAAATTACCAAAAAATCTATGCGAATGCTTGATTATTTTTTAAATTGTAAAATTGTATTTAATCTACATAGTACAACTTCCATAGTTTAATTTGCATAGCGATTTTTTTAAAAAAAAAAACATGCTCTACCACTAGAACACAACAGTACAGTCACAGATCTATCTCCATGTTTACTATCTACCTTGACCTATGCTGTCAGATGACGTTTAAACCTAAAAACAATCATCTCTTCATGGACTAAGACGACCGGGCCGCCACGCCACCCAGGAGGTCCCAGGAGGATTCGAATCCCGGTCGGGTCAATTAAAAACGAACTTTTTCTGATTGGCCTGGGTCTTGGATGTTTATCTATGTATTTGTATTATAATATAGTATCGTTAGTTAGTATCACCTAACACAAGTTTCGAACTTACTTTGGGGCTAGCTCAATGTGTGTGATTTGTCCTTATACATAGTTATTTATTTTGTGAACTGTCGAATATGGAATTCCCCAGTCAAGTGATCTCGAAACAAAATTTCGTAAAAAAAATAGTTTAACCGTGAAAACAGAGTTTCTATCGGACTTATATTAATATGCAATTATAACACAGCTCTTTCGACTCGTTGACCGACTCCATATCGTCGTTGTTAAGCAAAAATTGTCCAAGTCCATACAAACTATCCATTAATGTATTTTTAAGTAATTTAACTAAAACCACCGATGCGGCCCGTAGCGTTGAACATTTTTTAATATTAATTTTCTACATCTATTTTTGCGCCATAGCAAGAATGTAGGATAAATAAATGGTACTTAAATATTTCCCTTGTTGCATATCTTCTGGGTCTTTCTAATCTTTCGTTTAATGTGAGCGCTATATTCCGCGCAGGAATGTATTAGTATTAAGTAATTATTTCAATGCTGATTTCTTACCGTAAAATATTAGTTAGTATTTAGGCAAATAAAATTAAAGGAAGTCGTTTCATACTTAAATATTTCAGTATTTTTTTGCACAAGCGGAAGTTAATCGTGATAATATGTGATAAAAAAATTACATTTTGTAAATACTTTATAAAAGTTTTCTATAATTTTGAGAACACACAGCTAGAGAGTGGTAGTACATGCTTGTAATGTTTTTGTTTGACAACCAATTATTTCAGTCCCAATTAATTAGCCACATAATACAAATATTATGTGCCAAAGCAAACATTTATGTAAAATCAATCGCTCAATCTTATCTTTTAAATATTATTAGTGTTAAGTTAGTGTATATAAAATTGAAAGCAAACACTAAAACTGCTTAACAGATTTTAATGAAATTCGGTATACTGTTCATTTAATAATTTAGATACCGATGATATTATAATACCTACTTAAAATAGATACAGTACCAGTATAAAGATCTTTGATTTTGCAATATGATATCGAAGCGAACGTTATTTGTAATTTTAGTGCTTAGTCAGGGATTCCTTTTTGTAAATGGATCTCTACTGTGTAGCGGCTGGGGTAAACCATGAAGCGGTCATATAAAGTGACCTGCCTCGCGCTGTCGGGATCGCCCTGAGGCTGCCTCTCTAATTTTTAGAAGAAAAAGGTTTATCTGGGGGCATAGCAGTGCCCCCGCCAAGTCGAGCAAAAAAGCGACTCGGCGCGGCGGCGACTTGGCAATCGCACTAAACAATCTAATTTTTATATTAGTATTACTTGTGAGATAAGTATATTGTGTTTTCATACGGTGGCCGCGTCAAAATATTTATTTAAAACTTTAAAGATTTTTAATATTGATATGGTCACTATAAGATGTTGTTAGGTTAGATAATTACGTAACAACTTGAGACAGAAGGTCCCTTAAGTAGGGACTGAATAAATTAATAACCCACTTGGTATTACATGGATCTCACAACTTTTTACGGTGGTAGAGCAGGCAGGTATTGTTTTTTATGGGATTAATTTTTCGAGAACAAAGGGCTTCAGCACACACTACTTTAAGAAGGAGTTATTCAATAGCATTTAGTCGCTGCATTCAACTTTGAAAAGAGGCTAAATCGCGGATCCCGGCGTAACATGTCTGTCAGCACTCAGACCCTAAATGCAGCGGCTAAATAAGATAGATCGCTAAAACTCCAACCTTGCCTCAAAGTAGCGTGTATGTTCGGGCTCTTAGTTTCTAAAGGCCAAGCCACGAACACGCTGCTACGAGCGGGTTAGAACGGGGCGGCACGTGATACGAACAAATGTACTAAAATGTCAAATGATGATGTACGAGCCGCGCCGAGGCAGCTGGACGCGGCGCGGACCCGGCGAGGGAACAAATGAACGCGTGACCCGATACCATGGAGATCGTTATGTCTGATGATGTGTTACAACAGACCCTGCCGCGCCACTTGTCGCTAAGCTTAAGTCAAAAGTCGTAGTCTGGCCGTAAAACACCGATCGCCGACTAACAGTAACATGTGCAGAAACCATACTGCTTCAGAAGTTAATGATAGCAAAGGCTTCTTAAATTAATTCAGCCTCGGATGCCCGTAGGCTCGTTTGCCGTCTCTAGCATATATAACAGATATCCATAAATTCTCAGGATAAGTGAACCAGGGCAGCATAGTAATAAATAATGTTATCTGTCAATAGTGTGGACTATCATTTTTATCGTTTGAGAGAATGCCGATATAGATAACGACATAGCGTCGACAAATTACGTGTACAATCAGACTACGCTGTATTCGCGATTCTAAATAATATGTTCCCCGTTTACAAAATTTTGTAAAATTCAATGATTATGTACTCATAGGATAATAATGTTATCCTCATGATAAACTGAGAACATTACATTATTTATTTATTTTTATGCAATTTCAATTGCACAGCATTACAGTAAAACCCAAATCGCTGTACAATGGAAAATAATTATTAAAATATTAATTAAAAATTAAAAATAACATGAATTGATTAAAAATAACATTCATCTCTTTAACTTAAAATTAGTTTTGCTCTGTGGTTCTTCCACTTATTTTGGTGTTTTCCTAGTATTAATAGAAGATTTCATTAAATGTCCACGTAAACCAATAAATATACTAGAAATATTTTGTAAAAAGTAATTTGTTTAGAGTTGAAAATTACTACTATATCGTATGCGTACTTGCTTATTAACTGAAAGAATTTGGTAAAGTTTACGTTATCTACTCTGTCATTGTCACAACAGGGAGAAAATGATCAAAATGATCTACATTTATATTACAAAACAGTCATAAATTAGAGATAAGCGTTTATATTATTTACCTATTTTTGCTATTATTATTAAAATAGCAGTTTTTTTTAATAATGTTACAATGTTTACTTTTTTTTAAAATCATAATTGTATCTCTTAACATTACCATTTTAAAAGAGCAAGTGCTAAGTTTCATGCCAGTTCTTCTTAGCACAAATCTGCCGTCTGAATTGGTGGTAGGAAAAAATGTGACGATTCGAAAGTGCTTGTAATATGCCTATTTGAATAAAAATGATTTGATTTGATTAGAATTATGCCACACATGTCATGCAATTTTTATTTTCACTGAAAAAACTTTATCTATTTGTATTTTTTATTTATAATCAATATGTAATATTATGTGAATATTTATTGGACTCGTGTCCGTTTTCACCAAACGCCTCCTAGAGAGTTGGTGCAAACGGACTTTAAAAGATTTGAAAACATGTCTCTTCTCTTAGTTCCAGGGAATGGGACAGATGTTTTTTAGCGCGTTGTGTATCGCTCAATATTTCTGCGTCATCGACTTCCTCATAGAACTACCTCTACTAATATACGTTCGAATATTGTATTTCCACAGTAAGTAAATATGTACTATATAATTGTGCTTTAATTTTTTACGACGAAGAATCGACATAACATTTATTTAGTACCTAGCGGATTCAAATGTCCTGATAATTGATAGATAACCTATCTGTTAGATATTTAACAGTTTTCATTGCTAACATGGCAAAACCGGCTTACTTTTATTGAAATAACTTCCTGTTTTCTAACTAAATTCTAATGAGTATATTTAACCACCTAGACAGATTCTTGCATCTACATACTGCACTGATGCACTGTTATACTTTTTCTCATTTAGATCCTAATATCATTGAAAATAATTTAATGATTTCACCGTTGAAAGAATTTTCTATATCTGATGAGTAATTCCGTATCTATTTTATCTTTAATAATAATTTTAGATAGCCAAGTTAATAGTTCCGGTAATAAATAACATTTCTTGCCTCCTGCCTCCTTACTCCCTATTCCTTACAAAGGCTGACTAGGAAACCGACCATGGGGTTTTGCTGATCAATCACTTAAAACAGGACGACGACGTATTTAAAACTATCAAGTTTACATGCATAAATAGGCAGCGATGATGTTGTAACGTAATTTATGTAACAAAATTCCCATAGTGACGATTCCCTTTTCCCTTTGTCACGAACCGAACATATTGCGCGTACGAACAGAGCATTATTTGTATGGTAAATTCTTTCAATGCGTGTTACATTACATGCTATGTTATGCAAGTACCCGGCATTAAGTTAAAAAAATGTTTTAGATCCTGATCCGTGCGGAGAACGAATCAACATTGGCCATGCGATTGACGACATAGCAAACCAAGCGTTTGTACTGATAACTAGAGAGTCAGTGTCAGTTTTCCGCACCTTTGTCATCAATTGTATTAGTCTTGGTCTTAGCGTCTTATGGATTGTCGCTAGCATCATTATCATCAGTACGTACATTACTCATTTACTCTCTGTTAAAGGGGGCATCCATGTGTCCACCGCACCTGGGTACAAACCTCTTTTCACGCTAAAAGTCCTTTTTAGCGCTTTCTTTAAAGTTTATTCCATGCTGCTGTTACAAAAAAATTTTGTTACTATAATTTTGTAGCACCAAAGAAAAATATTTTATTTCTTTCTAAAAACCTGGAATATGAGGTTATTTAAATTAAACAATATGTTACATTGTAAATGGTAAAATCGTAGCTTATGGATGGCCCCCAATTTACTTTTAGAAACAACTAACTTAGTAATTATAAAGTTTAGATGTAAATTGCAGTGGGTGGAGCGAGAGCGAATATGTCCAAAAGTACCCGTTGGCCGTGGATCATCATTTCTGTGGCCATGTGTATGCTAGACCTGGTTGCCACAGTGACATATTGTAACGACTCTTTTCACACCAGGGTATGTATACATTTTTATAACACTAAGATCAAGAAGGGTTTTAAAAGAATTCTACTTTCCGAAACCCCCCAACAAGGCGGAAAGGTGGAAGTCTGTGTGGCCTCAAAAAAAGAAAAGAGTTCAATAGTTTCAGGATATATACTCGATGGACTTCCTTCAGTTTCAGGATATATATTTACAAGCGGAAAAATTTCCATACTGCATGTACGGAGGGTTTCCGGACTGTAAAAAAGAATTCAGAAGAGATTTGATTAGTATATTTGCACTATACATTATATTCTATGTATGAGATAATTTAGAAATTTAAAGAGTTTATGGTCGCTGTATTAACCTTATTTGAACAGACCTTGTCAGATATCATGGAATTTGTGAACGGCATCGCGAGTGGCACTGGCGGTGTGGACCTGGACACATCTTGGGCATCATGGATCATGGTCATATTGTATTCAAGATTCGTCGTACTGTTTTTCCTCAATTTATTCCTGATTGTGACTGTAATCGTTGATTACAACGCGGAACGTAGAATAGATGTGGATACTGGTGTCGTAAGTAATTTAATCTTTCACAAATAAAAAAAGATAAAATCATATTCAGGGACTAGGCCCTCAGGCACTTTCCCTTGCCGAATTGTACAAATAATATTGATTGAAAATAAATAATATTGAGTCTTATTGTATAGAGAAAATATTGTGTTTCTTACTGAAATCTATGAATTTTTACTCAAACCCCTATCATTTTTGAAGAGAATTAAACGAAGTGCGAAAGTGACAAAACAAGTTTTTTTTAAAACTTGGTTGATCTATAAATGTCTGTCAGTAGAATATTCTTGTAATCTTCGAAATAGCTGGAATGTTTCATAAGCGGGAAACTGTTATAGCCTTTTGGTTTCAGCAAGTAGACGCTCCAACAATGACCGATGACACGACCAGTGACAAGGATATAGAAACAGCAAGTCTTCCCAGCCAACCAACTAGGATACCTAGACCGGGACTGAGCCGCTCTTTCAGACGAATGAAAGAATTTCTGTTCAAAAAGCCTTCCCCGCCGCTGGTCCAGTCTGCTTCTAATCAAGAATCTCTGAATGCTTCTCCTGAAAGGTTAATATTTAAAAGACTCTATTTACTAAATTCGCAGACTCGAGGTATAGCCCGTCGATTTAGTCAACGTCACTGTTAATAACTTTTTTACATAGCCCTTGTATGTAACGTGTTTTTTTTTAATAAAATCATTAATTCTTATTTTATTACGAAAACTAAGCATCCCAAATAAAATATTTCATTTAACCTAAATTTTTATAAAACACTAACTGTGCCCACGGCTTCGCCCGTGGAATTGGATTTGTGGTTAAAAGAGTATCGACGGATAAATCATAGTCAGCCTATATATTGTTCCAATTCAAGCAATCCGTTCAGTAACTACGAAGATGTGCGCGTACAAACAGACAGACAGACAAAAATAGGCGGGCTGTAAGCGTGTTTGCCACCTTAGTGGTATAAAATATTTAGTACATATAAGTATATAAACTTTTTTTCGCTTTTATTACTTTTCTCTTATTGTTCCCTATCCATTTTTGCCGTATCACTCTGCACATACCGGGCCGGGGTCTACTGTTTTGTTATACGTATAGGTTACAACTTATCACTGCTTTAAAAAAAAAATCACTAAATTAACTAACTCGGAGACTTATCTTTCAAAATAGTTTTTTAACAATTTTTAGATCTCCGAGAGCTCAACATGTAGACGTGGATAAGAAACGAACAGTGAATTTTCCGGAGAATCTACTTTCACTGCCGCAGCGTTTGGAGAATATGATAGCGGAACAACAACGACGACTGGACAAGGCTGTCATAGACACCGCTGGTCGCCGCACTCCACCCAGGGTTTCGCAATCTATGCCACAACTCAACTATACATCGAATCAAGATGCAAAAGGGTAATAAAAATAATTCTCGTGTATATTGTATTATAATAAATACAACGACGTGGTGTAATGGTTACGATGCCGGACCGCCACCCAGGAGGTCCCGGTTTCGGATCCCGGTCGGGTCATGATAAAAAACGAACTTTTTCTGATTGGCCTGGGTCTTGGATGTTTATTTATATATGGTATTTGTTATAAAATATAGTATCGTTGAGTTAGTATCCCATAACACAAGTTTCTAACTTACTTTGGGGCTAGCTCAATCTGTGTGATTTGTCCCTATATATTTTATTTTTTTAAATACAGTGTAGTTTGGGGGTGGTGTTGGGGGTAGATTAATGTTATCGTCGTCGTAAAAATGCGCGATTTTTACGCATTTTTCGATTTAGTTTCATTGTCGGACGGTAATGAATAGCCTCCTAAAATATAACAATTACTTTATTATTTACACTTAACGAATAAAAGTACGTTTGTAGGCGTCGTAGTACTGCCGTCGAACTGCAGAGCCAGATGCCCTGGGCGTATATTCCGGCATCAGCGCACCGCATGCGAGACCAGCTGCCTCCCGACGAAGACTTGCCCCCCGTGCCCCTTCCAGACTACACAGCTATACAACCCTTCAGGAAAGCCTGTAATTATCTCCTTTTATTGAAAAAGAACTGCCTCTTCTAGTAGATATTCTATAGTTTTTAAACTACATATCTATTGTAAGTATTTAGGATTTTTAAAGTGATTAACAGCCAGATTCTGAAATGCATTTTAGTTTTATTTTTATTTTTTTTGTTTTTAATACGGATTTTCTAATTAAGTAGTTTTCTACTTATCTAGTATAATTCTTAATTAAATAATATTAACTAAAAAAGCCGTATTGATCATCACCAGAATGTTAGGATGTTCATATATTGGATGTACTTAATATTCCAGACAAACCATATATTTCAGCCGTGCATCGAGCAGCGTCCAGCCTAAGTTCATTGACGCAAAAACGAGATGCATTAGTGCAGTCACGACGTAAGTAAAAAATATTATTTACTTATAACAAATAAATTGTTATACTAATTAAAAAAATATTTTATATATCTAATAACTAAACTAGAAACTCTTCACTTCCTAATGGACATTTTCGAGTATTTTGCCATTCTTTGAATCTGGTCTTTTTACAATATGGCGTAGGTATACCTATCTCAAAAACGGTAGCCAGGACGTCGTTGATGCAAAGGACTAAAAGTGTTCGTAAGTGCCCTATCCAACACGATGGACCGAAGGAAGAAAAAGGGTAAATTCAAGAAAAGTCCTAAAAATAGTGCCCCTAAGAGTACACTCCAACCGATATCCGTTAATGAGTAATGAAATAGATAATATTAATTCTAATCTGTGTTAGCAATATTCATAATCAATAATTAATAATTGTTGTTTCAGCGACGATTACACAGTCTGACGTGTTGTATTAGACCTGCTGATGTCTGATATGCGTATCGTAAATTCCATGAAACAACAACAAGAAAGTCAAAGAATAACTAATAATTAAGTTGATGAATTTGAATTGAAAATCAAGTTCAAGAGTACAATGTGAATGTTTGTAAGGGTAGAAACTTTGTCAGAATTCGTTATTCATTTTGGTGTGTTTTTTGTATTACGTAGGCATTAGACAAGAAATATTTTTTCGAAATGCCCATGGGAAAGCGGGACACGCAAACGCAATCATTTGTGAACTTTATTTCAGCCAACACTAAATGATCGTAATGATTTACCTTCTCAAATACCCTTATGTCCGATTGCACCATTTGCGAATTTTTTATTTGTCGAATAAACTGACAGTTTTTTGTGTCAGTTTTACTGTGGATTTGACGATTGGCAGATAGCCTATTCGGCACTATACTAGTCGCCAACACAACAGACGTAACACGAAGTTCGAAACTCTTACTTATTACTCAGTGCATAACGACAATCGTTTTTCAATTTTGGCTCGTACTTTATATAATAAATAATGCTGACAAGTGTGTATTTACCATAAAAGTATATTGTGTATTATGTATTGTAGCCTTCGTGCCGCTAGTATCCAGTGTTTTCGCTTGCCAAATTTTTGCTCTTGTTCTACCTCTTTAGTTTTTATCTTACAATGACCTATTTTGCATTAAAAATATTATGGTATGACCACGTATAATACTCTTTACCAGGGGTAGTCAACTTTATTTAGAGTCCGATTTACTACTTGTCCAATAAAAACTGTCAAAATCATTCAAAATATGTTAATTTGATGAATAAGTTATCCAGATGGTGTAGAGAAACAGGCTCTTAACCCATTTATTGTTTACTAACCAATAAGTAATCTTATAATATTGGATTTGAAATGATTCGTGCAGCAGGTAATGTAATACGTCGCGCAGTTTACCTTTCCTCGATTAACTGCACAAATCATTTCAAATCCAATATTATAAGAATAGCGCGATTGAAAAGTTGACCACCCCTGCCCTACCATATACCTATTCTGAATGAAATAACAAAATAAGGGTTAATGGTATATCTGTAGGTATATACTACATATTCTCTTCTGTTTTTTATACCGGGCTTGACGTTTCTCGTACAGTCAGTCGTAGAGAAACCTGACTTAGACGAATTAAGTTTTCTCATAAATGGATTAAGTCTAATATTCGACGAAATTTCGTTGAAATCTGATATCGTAGTTCTGACTTCGTTTGAGGGCTCAGGTTTCTTTGCAACTGTACATAGGTACCTTATTGTTAAATCAATATACTTTCTATTGGGGCACTTACTTACCTACTTTATGTAAGTACTATAAGTACCTATCTTAATTTTATGTGAAGCTTTCAATTCTCATAGTTTTATGAGATGACGAAAAGCTATAATGTAGTTGTCTAAAGATAAATCCACACTGAAGTTACTTTTATAGAGCAGCAGCATTTTGAAAATAGATTTTTTACTTGACTGCATTTGATTGGATTTTAGTGTATCAACATTCTAGAAATATCTACACAGAGCTTTAGATAAAAGAGTAACTTTTTTATCCGATGATGTATACGGCGCAAAGAACCCTTAATTTTACCTTAAGTGTGGATCTACCATTACCCTATAAATAATTAATATTGTTTTAAGTTATTGTTATTTTTAAGTAAGTATATGATTGTAAGTACGTATAATAATTATTTTGTACATAAAGAAGTTAAATTATGCATATTGTGTTTTTTAGTATACCTAAAGAATCATAGCATTTCTTTTTAAATAGGTACTTAAATAGATATGTGCTTGTACGAACTTTCCTAAAATTTCCCGCTGCCTTTCTTCAATACCATAATATCCTGAACTTTACGTATCGTAACACATGTTTCCAAATCTATTGGATAAGTTGGCTTGATGTGTTATCGTTTGTACTAGAACGATAAAATAATCAGATAATACGTACCAAGATTAATCTATTAAATCCTATTAATATAGGCGAAAGTTTGTGACGATGTATGTATGTATGTATGTATGTATGTTTGTTTCTCTTTCACGCAAAAACTACTGCACGGATTTTGAAGACATTTAGTACGCGGGTAGACTATAACCTGGAGTAACACATAGGGTACTTTTTATTCCGAAATTCCCACGGGAACGGGAATAATAAGACCGCTGTGTATAAATAAATTCACGCAAATGAAGTTGCGCGGATTTCACTAGTAGATAATATAGTTTAATCCTAGTTAAGTTTACCATATACATTTGTATGTTTTTGTAAGTATTTGTAAAAAGTATCTAATCTACTTATTTCCGCACTAGCCCAAGCAAATTAAGCCGAATATAGGCAATTATTATAGGGGAAATATTTCGTATAAGGTCAGTTGGGGTAAGGCCGCTACAAAGGCAAGACTACCTTATAACTCGAGGAGTACACCTTCCTATTCTATTTTGATGTTATAAAGCGGACACGGTTAATATCTCCATTTAAAACACAGAAGTCGCTACTGCCACAAATAAAATAAAAACGGACATTTGAAAAGTTAAGAATGCAAGGTAGGTGTAAGATAGTTCTATTTTGTATTTTTTTGTGAAAAAGAACGTTCCTATCGAGTTGTCACGGATACAAGTAGCATCATAAAGATATGGGCTTTGAAATAATGTAACTCGTTAAACGTAAAATAAAGTGGTTTCTGTAATATTTTACTTTGAAAAAACATAACCCGAAAATATCAAGTGGGGTAAAACTACCCGTGAGCCCGGAGTAAGTATAAAACATGCTAAATTTGCTGTATATCAGGAGCAATAAACATTTTTTGAACGAATACTACTGAGAAGTGTTGTACACAATTAGTTTATTATGGCAGGTTAGTATAAGATACCTTGTCTGGTTTCCGGACTGGGTTTTGTAAATCATATGTTGGACTTGCCCTGTTTTTTTATTTACTTAGATTACTACAAAACTAAAAGGTTTTTCTGTTGTACCTACGATTCAAAATATTCGTTTTCCTTTTATGAGGCTGCCTATTTTTTTTAAAATGTGTAAAGTAAACATTTAAACCAAAAAAAACTAACTAGTAATCATACCCCGATTGGCAGGGCAAGACTACCAGTTTACAGGTTTTACATTTTCCTTATTATTACTATTTTGAATGAATTTTGTGGCAAAAATTTCATAGTATTTTAAAGCTTAATTTATATTTTAGATCCCTGTATATTTAATTTAACTCTAGGTCAAACAATTTCTGCATAAAACCCGATTTAGTAAATTCACAATAAAGTAAGTCTATCTTACCCCACCTGACCTTACCTAGTTTTGAAAATTGTTACAGTAATACCTTGTGGAGATCCGATCAACATTTAAACAACAACAGAAAAATAATAAAATAATGTTTGAAAATAGGTACCTAACTTAGCGAGGTTTTTATGCTAGATCGTAACTCTCGCGAAGTCGAATGAATAAGTACGAGAGCGTGGACGTGCACTTCGTCTTAACCTTTTCTTTGTATTCTAACTACGTGCCTAATTTCACTTCACTTCAGTCAACTTCGCGAGAGTAGGTGTAGGTATAGAGATGGAATTATTGTCACTGTCAGTAACCTTGCTCAACGAAATCCGAGCGAACGCCAATATTTATACTTGCTACTGTAATTGAAGAATTGTAAAAATGGTATTTCGCCTTTATCAGGGCTCATACTCTATGCAATTATATTATACCAAAATTAAAATTATAACAATCATAATAATCGCACCTGAATACCGAAAGCGATAAGTCATTCGTATTCATCGGGAAGTATGTGATAAAATAAGTATTTTACTTAGTACGTAAGATTGTAAATACCTTCCTTTTATGGTTTCCTATAAATTAGGTGGTAATGCCAAAGTCACAATAAAATCGAAGATAAATTTATAATTGTATAGTTTTTTCTTTTATTTACTTTAGTTTTATCATATCGTTTTATCTATTTGAAACATAAGACGTATTTCGAATAAATACTGGTAAAAAACAAATTCCGATAAAATACTGGGAAAGAAATATATGGATACATATCGATAATTAACCAACACCAACCCTTGGGTCGGGTTTTTCAGATTCTTGATAAGTTTCAAATGTATATTATGTTTATAAGTACCTAAGTATTTGAGGATGCCAACAGCATCCATCTACTACCTACTCAAGCCATCGATTGGGAATCTATCCTCACACACTGGACACGCAAGCTGGTCCCGTACTGCGCGTTTCCTGGGAGGATTTGTTTTGCGAACGCTTAGAATGAAACGCCTAAATAGAGCGCCTCCCCGACCCGCGGTGTCCTAACTTTTCACTTTAAAGGGTTTTTTCGATGGACCCAATGTGGGGCAGCCCCCCTGACCCTTTCCGACCCGCGGTATCCTAACTTTTCACTTTAAAGGGTTTTTTCGATGGACCCAATGTGGGGCAGCCCCCCTGACTAAAGTAGTAGAATAAATTCGACGTAGGGGCTTTCACCTGGTATCTAGAGCATGGGTTCTTTAAAAACGGCGTGAAGAGGTTCTTAGTCGTTAGCGCGTTAGTAATGCGCCTGGTATTGCAAACGTCTAGTAATTACCATCAGGCGGCAACTAGCTTGTCTGCCACCTTAGTTGTATTTAATGTAACAAATAATATTGTCGAAAATTCATTGAAAAGCTAACCGTCTACTTTAAATCATACCATACCTTTAATAGGTAGTCTTTTATTGTTGTTTAGAAAGTAGATAAAATATTAAAATGTTTGAGAGTGGAATTTCTTTTAACGATTTCAGCACGCACGCACAATATAGGCTTAAGAAGTCCCGTATAGGGTTCCGTATTTGCTAAGCTTTGCGATATCCTATTCTATGACACTATATACTATAATGTAATTAGACGTTTACATTAATGAAAGTTTTACATTTTATGAGTTCGTCACACTAAGGGCCCAAAAATTCTATAAAAAAATAGTTTTCAAGATTTTGTTCTACCACTTTATTTCGATTCGACGTGAAAAATTACACTTTTCTAGTATTAGTAGTAGTATTAGTATCATCGTTTAAAAGAACACTCCAGAATATTTTATATCATTAACACGGTGTCTTAATACATAAACATCATGGAATTCATCTAACTTTATTATCTGATTACCTAATTATCTATATCTGTTTTTGTGTACACACATTCTTTTGGATTACAACCTTGTTCATTATTATTAGTTTTAAAATATGTATTTGTATTAGTTGTAATCTGTCTTGTGTGGTAATAAATAAATAATTAAATATTAAGCGTCTCGGCGGCGGCGGCGCTAGCTAGACCGCGGACGGCGGACGGACAAACAGAGACGGCCGCGGCCGGCCAGACGAAACTGTAAGGGTTCCTTGTTTGTTTACCACGGAATCCTAAAAATAACTTCAGTAATGATTCACCTGTAGTTTCCACCTATGATCTAGAAGTATTTATACATAGATAGTAAGCTAAATCATGCCTCATATACACCGATAACAATTATCACATCGCGATTAAAACACTTCGATTCGTTGTCCCTTCGCAAACGCTCACTTAACTGTTATGACGTGTTTCAAACAATTTTATTTATAATTGTTAAAATGAAGAAAGACACTCGGGAATTGAAGACGGATAGCCGAGTTCCACCGAATCTCGTTTTGACCGCTTCCCTCTCTTGTGCTTTGTCAATTGTAAGTACTAAATGTTATTGGTTTATCAATAATGGAACATCCATATTTATTTTTGGTAGCGATCGATATCTGAATAGCTGGATGGTAGTACAGTACCTATACGCGGAGTTGTTTAGGTAAGTACTGCGTATTAGATATTAAGTAATACAGAGTGGCTATTTCCGGTTTCACAAGTTAATGTTATGTTTCAGTTAACGTATTGAACGTATTTGGAATATCATTCAAAGAGTGATAATTTTTTGTAACAAATACACTCACTGGATCATATCAGGAACTTGTGAAATTGCATCTGCAAATTCGCGTGAAAGTCTTGGATATTGCAAATAGCTGCCAGTGCAAGAAATATAGAGAACTGAATCGATAAATTTGTAATGTGTGCTATTAATTTACCTATAATAAACAAATATTCTTGGACGAATCACACAACGCCATCTAGTCCCAAACTAAGCAACTAAACTTGTACTATGGGTACTAGACAACTGATAAATATACACAAATACTTTTTTTGTTGTAAATAAATACTTATTATACATAGAAAACACCCAGACCAAGGCAAACAGACATGTTCATGCACACAAATGTTTGCCTTGCGCATGATTCGAATCCGCGGCCCTTGGGATAAAGTGACCATTGCTAGCCACTCGACCACCGGGCCTGTCACCACTGGGCCGGGCCTATGTGTCACATACATAGGTAAATTAATCGCTTGCGACAACTCGCAAGAACTGTCGTGCAAATTCTTGCAAGTGTAAACGCGGCTTTAGTATGTTAACTATGATAAGTGTGTAGTATGTTGTTGCTAAAATTTTGCGAGTGCTAAGTTATAATTGCTCATTTCGCGAACTCTATTTTTATTTGAATATGCCAAAGTTTTGCGATTTTTATGAATCTGAAGTTTAATACAGAGTTAGAAGTTTTAATAATGCTAAGCTAGTCTGAATAAGTCCTATTATTTTAGAGCTAGTGTTAAGTAAATAGATGTCAACATTCATATAATGTTTCGTCTCTTTGATCTATAATTTCAAAAGGCTTTGGTCACCTTAAATACAATCAGGTGCATATAGCATCTATATTAGCGTGCACTGCGTCAAATGCATTGACGCGATCTCCTTTATAATAAGCCGCAGAGCTTTTTATAAAACATCGAAGCTTGTACGAACGTCGATCGAAATGTTTGCCCTACCTTGAAGTCGTACGTTGTGAATAGCGATAATGAGAGTAAATGCTATTATGTACTATATTTCCATACATATGTTATGTTAGTTACCTTAAGGTTACCTTAAAAAGATTGCTTTTAGCAATAAGGTCGCCTTGTTGCTATTTCACTAGTCTTTAGTTGTCTATGTTTACTGTGTCCTACTGTTTTGTTTTGCAAATAAAGCATAGGTATTCTATCTATCTATCTATACGCTACACTGTTTTCTATAAACAGGTGGTGAGTGTAGTCAGCATTGTACTATGCACGATAGCACTATACTTCCGAGGGGACTGCGATTCCGGGATGACCAACTCATCACCTGGCTCCTCATATTTCACGGCGATAATACACCATTTGTACTTCAAAAGTAAGTAGCAGTAATTTTTTACTTATAAGTTTTCTACGTCTTGCTAAATGCAAAAGTTCTCTTTTCTTTGTTTTATTTGCAAAGATGATAATAATATGGGCTTGTGAACATGCTAATATCACACAAATTATAATATTAGAAAGCTAAGAGTTTCTTCGCGGGATTTCTTTTAATGAGATTTTAATGAAACAAATTGTTTAGAAAAAATAGAAATTTGAAAGCTAAATTATTAAAGGTCACAGTCTACCTATATATTACGCTTGGGGACTCAGAAAATAAGGATTATTAATAGTACATATCAGTGGCGAAGGGTGAAATTTTACACAGGGGAAGCCGGAGCAAAAAAAAAATGTTTCTCCGTCTGTAAATGTTTTTTTGCGGAATTAGTTAAATTATTAATATCGGAAAAACCAGTGCGGCTCCATACACTACTGGAGTCGGAAAACAATAAACATGGGAAACAAAACATTTTATTAAGTTTACAACTACCTGTGAGCCACGAATACTTTTCGTACAAATTACAATGAAAATGTTTTGTAAAGCCATCTTTCCGTCTATAGTCTATTTTCATAGAAGGACTTGCACGGCCGCGCTGTATAATATCTTTTTTATTTTCAAAACTGTGTTTTTGAAAGTTACTAACTAATAAAAAGTCTGTGAGACAACAACCCACGTCTAAAATTGCAGCCATTACGAATGTAAACAAAACAGTCTAAACCAAAATAAACAATTAACTACTTACAACTGAAACCGATAAATTCTATAACTATAACACAATTCACACCGAGCCCTGTCCAACATTTAACCACGAAGTCACTCTAATCTATTCAAATTTACTAAATTAACAACAAACAAATAAATAAAAACTAACAACAGTACGAGCGAAAGCACAGGCGAAAGTGAATTGAAAAAATGACATAATTTTGACAATTACAACGCGACAAAATTATAGTTGTTTTATTATTCAAACACTAAACACATAATTAACTATATTTTTTACTTCTCAGGTTAATACCTCTGTTTATCTTTGTCGCACTAACGTAATCTGATACATGCTATCCTTGTCGTAACTCGGCGACTACCGGCTTAATACGTTCATATGATCGGCGTGAGAAAGAGACCGCGCTAGGAACAAAATGTACGCGTAAGAAAGAGACAGCAGCTCCTAAAACTGTATGCAGCTACAACTCGGGAATTACCGGCTTTCGACGCACAGGCTAAGCGACGTGGTGATATTGCTATTTATTATTGTATAGGCGTTTGGCGACGTGTGATATTGCTATTTATTATTGTATAGGCGTTTGGGTATCATTATTATGTATGAAGCGAAATCATGTTATTAGCAGAGTCGATGCTGTTAGATAATTCACTATTTTTAAAAGGGAAGCCGACAGGAATCGTGTTATTAGGACCCCTCGCCACTGGTACATATACCGGATTGTTTGTTACTGAACTTTTAACTGAATAGTAGTATTTATCAAAGAAACTGCCCAGGTGGGAAAGAAATAAATCGACGCAACCCATTGACTTAAATGTATGTAATACTATGCATTAGAATTTGTTTTTGACCAAATTTTCCTCTTACACGATGACATGTACCAAAAAACTTAAATATTTGTTTTCAGAGGAGGATTGCGATACTTCAATATCTTTAGATGATATCACTAAAGAGGAAACCGTATTCTTGTTTGCCATTATATATTTAGTTGTCTCGATACTATGCCTAATAGCGGCTATTGCCTTCTTGACAGGTATGTACCTAATTACCTATTTAGAGCTCATTCGTAAATTACGATATAACAGATATTTAATTTCGTGGTTACGCACGATAATTCATAAACGAACGCTCTTCGTGAAATAGAGTACTTTAAGAGAGGGATCAACATAATACAATTGAACGGAAGATTTAATAAGTTAGTTCAGCTAAGCTGAGGGAGAACGAATCGGCCAAGGCGCAGGACCAGTGGGTCAATACTCGTAACAAAAACAGTTTCAATCTCATCTCAAACTCACGCGCTGTCCAGCTCAATTCCTATTTTGTATGAGTGAGACAGCTATTGAGATTGACACGAGATTTTATCTATTTTTGTTACGAGAGTTTTTTTAGTTTTTATACCATCTGGTCGTCTCCGAGGCGTCTGCGCTGGTTGTTAAGCCTCCTGTTATGTTAGTGAGTGAGGTCGCCAGTGAGCAACATGACGAGCTTTCGTTACAATCTACATCCAGCGACATGTGAGCTTCTACATTAAGACCTAGATAGATAAGCTAAATTAGCTTAGTTCACATCATTAAGCTGTGTGAGTGAGAAGCTATGTGAGTGTTAAACCGTTCCTGAGTAAATGTAAAATGCTGCTGTGATAATAATGTGATATTCTGTTTCTTTTCAAATAATACACACTATTCACAACATCATTGATATGCTTAATTTTATGTCAACCATTGGGAAGTACGAAAATACACCAAAGCCGCTATGGTTTTTAGGGTTCCGTAGTGCTACAAGGAACCCTTATTGTTTCGCTATGTCTGTCTGTCCGTCTTTCCGCGGTGTAGCGCCTAGACGCCTAATGCTAGAAAGCTGTAATTTGGTATGTATACGCTTATGAACAATGCTAACAAAGTGCTGGAACAAAATTTTGAAAAATATCTTTTTTTGGGATGCCTCCCCTACATGTACAATGAAAATGAATTTTTTTTTCGCGCCCCCTCCCCTTGTTGTGGTGTATGGTTCGATAGGTCTTCAAAACATTGAGGGTGAGGGAAGATTATTTTTCGATACAATGATCGGTTTCGGAATTATTTACATTTATCGTGTAAATTTTCGTCTTGCACGGTGGTGCCTCCCTCTATCTCCGAAAGTCTTGTGTTTAGAAATTTGAAAAAAATCATGGCAGTAGTCCATATAATGAATCTACAAGGAAAAATATAACGGTTAAGTAGGCACTACTAGTTACCGAGTAATAGCCGACGAACTTATGAAGTAAAATTTATTTGACGAAAACGTACCAATGTCATAGAATATGGCATTGTACTCATCTGCAAGTAAGAAATGCGTAGCCAATACGGAACCCTACCTTGTGCGTGGCCCGCCCGACACGTACTTGCCCGGTTTTTTAAAATATGAGTACTTTTTTATAACTGCTACTTAGAATAATATCTACAGCATTATGTAATTTTATTTTACGTATTTATGTATTTTTATTAATTTACAGTCATAAAATTAGAAAACGCCACGAAATATATTGAAGCAACTGGCTATGTTTTTATATCAGTGTGTTTTGTGATGCTAATTGTCGAAATCGTGACGGCAGTGCACTTTGGAATGGATTACAGCACTTTTGGCGATATGATGGTATGAAAGAACTTTTATAATTTATCTTTGACGTAATACAAAATATTAAGTTTTCTGTTAAAACCATTCTATAATGCTACTTCGCTAAGTTCCCCCAAACCACGTAACGCAACATGCAACGATGCAATTTTCACCATTAGTTCTATATTATTGCAATAAAATTGTCGAAACATATACAGGGATGGTTGTGGCACTCCCACGACTCTAATTCTTTTCGTTTAAACCTGTATTCCTATATGGTGATCCACAACATATTGGACCGCGTGGGCAGGTCGGCTGACGTTCAAGTTGCCACGTTCAACCATTCCTGTGTGTGTTTGTTATACAAACAAACATACGGTCCGCCTGATGGAAAGGGTATCACTCACGCGTTGCCAACCCCCCCCCCCCCCCTCCCCTAAGTAACCATTTTAAAGGCTGGCAGCTATTTCGCTCAACGCATTTAGATTGCCATTCAGGGAACCTGTCATTTTAATCTTTACATAGTTTAACATGAAGTCTATCTGTCCCAATCATGAAGGAGATACTAAGGTCCCAATGTACCTATGCTTAAATCTTTAAAACTACGCGACGGGTTTTGATGCGATTTTTATAAATAGATAGAGTGATTCAAGAGGAAGGTTTATGTGTAATATACATTCCGAAAGCGGCATACACACAAACGAAGTTGCGCGGGTTTCGCTAGTTTTTATATAGTTATATATATAGTTTAGTTCAATTTTTAAATACTTTTAAAATATTGAGTAATAAATAAATAATCTTTTTGTTATCCGAATTTTACAGAATAATTCATCGCCTGGTGTACCAGTGAATTATTGGAGAGACATGGGCCGCCTGGGTGCGTTCTTCCTAATGGTTATATCCTTAAAAGGATTCCTTGCTCCCGTTATGACCCTAATATTTAACATACTTATTATAGTATATCTCGTAGAATTTAGGAAAACATCGCATACGAATGCGGTAAGTGTATCTTTTTTTACATTTTTAATTACTTAGTTAGATTTGTGAATCTTTCACACGAAAATAAGTTGTCTTGGGCATACAGGTATTGAGTACCTACTGGAAAACAACATTTATACGAGCGAAGTCGTGGGTTCAACTAGAAAATTTATATTATTGAGTACCTAAGCATAAATAATAATTATTCTTTGCAATACTAGTTCTGTAAATATTTTTTTACAGCATTCCATTCACAAAACGGGTGCACTGAACGCCTTTGAGTAAGTACAAGTTTTTTTCATATATTATCTGTAGTGTAATGAGATAACATTGTATATTTACTTATTTATAGGTACTTAAATAAATTGTATATTTTATTAACAGCCAGCCAAGAAGATTTGATGAGCAACAATCTGAAAACTCTTTTCAGCAATTCCGAGCGTGAGTTTTAATAATAATATGAAAATTTGAAGTAGATTGGACCAAGGAATCAAGTTGTCCCATAGTAACTTTGCCCCCCTTTTTTACCGCCTTAGAGTTAGAATTTCGAAAAATCCTTTCTTATCGGACGCCTACAATAGGTCCACCTGCCAAGTTTCCGATTTTTACGATGAGCGGTTTAGGCTGTGCGTTGATTCTCAGTCAGTCAGTCAGGACAAAGCATTATATATATATAATAGAAGATAAAAGATATACAGAATAATAATAACTACATGACGAGTGAATGTGCCTGTGAAGGCCTACTATCTAAATTTCATTTCAATAATTTTCAGGCAACCGAAGCGAGTTGATGACTCCTGGCAACAACCATCATCAGAAAACATGTATCCACATTACAAAGGGTAGGTAAACAGTCGTCCTAACCACATTTTAATACCAACATTGCCTTCATGAAGTCCATAATACTTATACGTATTCGCACTTGATTTTGTGTGTATCCACGCCGGGAGCATAGGCTCTCACAATTAAGTATTGGGCTCATTCGTTCGGTTCATTCGATTGCCGCGCAAGTCAAGTGGGGGCATACCCAGGCGGCCAGATCCTGCTAGGGGGGAAGACAATGAGTTTCTTATTTACCAATTATTTTTACATCTTACCTACTACTAAATTATAGACTCCCAAGAAGACATAAAAAACGAAAAATGTGATTTCAAAAACACAAAATTGCAATTTCAATAGAATTCTTATTTTAGTTTAGATTAATAAGTTTTTTTCACGTTGCAGACCACAGATCAATGCGGCGTATGTAAATGATGATGATTCTCCGTCTCCGCGTATTCATAACCGTGACAATTCTCGAGCGGACTATTCCAAGTTAGTATAAATTATTATAAATAATAAATAAATAAATAATAGGGACACATCACACAGATTGAGCTAGCCCCAAAGTAAGTCCGAAACTTGTGTTATGGGATACTAACTCAACTTCAACGATACTATATTTTATAACAAATACATATATAGATAAACATCCAAGACCCGAGGCCAATCAGAAAAAGTTCGCTTTTCATCATGACCCGACCGGGGATCGAACCCGGGACCACTTGGGTGGCGGTCTGGCGTGGTAACCATTACGCCACGGAGGTCGTCATTTCAATTATCAATTATTTATATTATTATATAGGTAAGTACCTATATTATACGATCGGTGATAAAATTAGACCAAAATAAGCAATACCATCACATGTTTGCCCCGGGAATCGAACCCACTCGCTGTCGTGCTGAAGATCACTACCAACGCACTACCGGGCTGTCTTCGTTTATTTACTACAGTTCAGTGCCTCCAGTTAAAAAGGGAATAACTCGATTTTATCAACTTTTCAGGAGAGCCAAAAAACCAAACTTTTGGAAATTCTCATGGACTTATGTTTTAACCAGGAATTGAAATACACAATTTCGTAGACAATATTATGGACTTTGTGTATATGAAAAATGGTTTAAATTCACGCTCGTTTAATATATATTTTTACGTTTTTTTTCGAATTATGCCTTTGTTAACCATTATTTTATGGCATAACGTGTTTTAAGCGACTGTCTCTATGTCACTTAAAAGAAATAATACGAATTATGCCTTTGTTAACCATTATTTTATGGCATAACGTGTCTTAAGCGATTGTTTCTATGTCACTTAAAAGAAATAATACGAATTATATTTTTCTCTTTGTGTCGCAAAATAATGTAATTCAAAAGACATGCAGGTAAATCAAAGGCAAAGTTAAAGAATAAAAGTTTTATTGAAAAATAACATACACAATGAAGTACAAAGAGTCGTAGTAATAATTAATTAATAACATTATTATACCCAATGATGAAGATTAGACGAAAAATAAATCAAATTTGTTCGTCTGCACCTAGAAAAAAATTCGATGTTTTAAAACTATTAACAGAAAACCAGGATCTACGCGAACGAAGAGCGTAAGTTATTACTTACATTACTAGGTTCTTCAAAAGCCTCAGTCGTAATATCATTATCATTATTTTGATCTTTCAGATACTGTTCTTTAATTCATTCATTAATTGGCTCGCTCTGTAAATATAACAGAAGACGTTGCTATTGAAAATAAACTGTTACAAGATAATCTATACCTAATGTAATAAAGCAAAAGAGATTTTTTTTTATATCTTTAAACGCGATAATCTCTGGAACTAGTCTGATTGGAAAAATATTTTTGTATATTATAGCTAGGTTAACGAAACACAGTATAGGCTATTAAGAAGAAAAAAAGTAAAATACACAACACGCCGATCAACAGAATTTTAAAATGGGTAAAGGTAGGTACTTACTAGTACAGGAGCAGTCTCGTTATGTTTAACACTCATTATAATCGACATTTATAGTTTTTGAATATAGCTGAACCTAGAAAAATAAAAATAGAAGTTTCAAAACTAGTAACAGAAAAGCACGAAGTTAGTTATAATTACATCTCAAAACATTAAAAAGTCAAGTAGTACATACCCTGTCACCAATGGATTTAGATTTAGTTGTTGCCCTGAAAATCTCGTTCGTATACTCAGTTATGCCTAAATCTTGCGGAGTAATCAATTCTTCGCCCTATGAAAAACATAAAAATATTTTGTAATAATATGCGGTAACTTAATACAGCTGAAAAAGTTAAAATCGACTTGTCAAAAAACGTCTACAACTGAATAACCTACAATAGATAGCTAAATAGGTACTTACTACTAATTGCGTGATTTTTTTACCACGATTTTAAAACACTAACGGCGACGGCTTAAAACAAATGAAGGCACAAAGTGTTTACAAATACCATCTAAGTGTCAGTGTGGTGTGAGTGAGAACAGTTTTCGCACTCTTTAAATCATATTTCAAAATTATAACATTTTAGAGATTATTTTATCACAAAAACAATAAGAAAAACGTAAAATAAGGCACAAAGAATATTATAATTATTTTTATAAATGTGGAACAGTTCATATTATAGTATTTACTTTTCAAAGGAATGATTTGACTCATTCCCACTAGCAGCAAGTCAAACCGATGAAAGAAGGTAACAAGTCGGAGAATACCTCATTAAAGCACTTATTAAAACATGCATTAAAGGGAACAACTGCTTTTGTTTCTATAAATTTGAAATTTGATTCTGCGCCATGAAGGTACAAATGTCGTAATGTCTATAATAACAAAGTTAACTAAAACAATGCCATTTTGAACTCAAACAAATACGAACCTATCATAGTTATGTCTTTAGAGTCGAAAATTAAAATCCGGTAACTGTGTTTGTGTCATTTTAAAGCGTGAAATATGTCCTTAGTGTAATCTAAAAATTGGGTTAGGAATAAGTTAGAGATATGTCCTTTTGATATGTTATGTAACTCGACGAGCTGATTCCAACGGGCTAATAAAAACAAAAGGGCATAACTCGTCTTAGACCCCTTTTGACTGGAGGCACTGAGTTAGTAGTTAGATAAAAATCTGTGCTAATTTGTGTTCTTGTCTTTCGCCAATCATAAAATATTTAAATCTAAGTATTTAAAAAAATGCTTATAAATGAACATAAGTGATTAAAATAACAAATGGACTATTCTTATCGTATATTTAAGGAGATCGCATTTTTAATATTTATATGATACAAAATATAGACATACTACAGAAATGGCAAACTAATGGGACGATGAATAATTTATATTAATGTTATCTTTAAGTATTAACGAAATTACTTCTTTTTGAAACAGCCCAGCATTCGACCGGTCGTATTCCTGGCAAAACAGTCAACCATCAGTCGCATCTCGTCCCTTCTCATACTTGGAGGAGCCAAAGCCGAGGGTGGCGCCGAAGCCCGCGAGTCCGATGAACGATCGCCAATGGGGCCGCGACTGGCAGAACCCAGTGCCTGCTGTGCCCGCTCCTGACTATAGCCCTGACTCGCCACGACGCCTCAAATCGGCACTCAAGTCATCATACATGTGATGTGAATGTCTTGTTCATAATAATATACTACACAAAACTATAAAAGCCTAAAGGATAAACACAACTTTTATTTAACGTTTACGTATGTTACAGGTTCATAAGTTTCTGTAATGCTAGTGAAATTGATTTAAAAGGATCCACCAAAAAAAAACCATCCATTATTTTGTTTTGAATAACAAATATACACATATTACGTCCATTTTATCTTTCTTTTTTATTTACCTTTAGCAAATTTCAAATAGAATCATATTTTGTATTATATAAATACACTAGTCAATCCCTCGCAACTTTGTTTGCGTATATCTCGCTTTCCCGTGGGAATTTTGAAAAATCCTTTCTTAGTGCTCCCCTACTTTATAAAAGGAACCCCTGTGCAAAATTTCAAGTTTCTAACCCTTATAGTTTAGGCCCTGCGTTGATATGTCAGTCAGTCAGTCAGTCAGCTTCTCCTTTTATATATATAGATAAAATTAAATATAATTAATAGGCAAAATGTTAATTAATTTTCCATTTTGCAGTATATGCGATATCAATGTTTGCACTGTATTTGATAACAACAATGATAATAAATAAAATACAGATTACTTCATTCATATTTTTTATTAAACTATTTAAAATATGTATACGGCCTCTTTCTCGAACTATTAATAGGTAATAATTTTATATTATGTCATAATAAACTAAAATGGAACACATTTTGATCTTAACCTACTTGAATGCGGAAATTGCAAAAGTCAATGCAAATGGAAAGTAAGTATCTATTATAATTGTATAAAAAATGGAAAAATTAATCTATAGTAATTTTTATATAAAATTGAAAAATATAGTTGTGCCTATTTAAAAAAAAGTTCTGTATAACTTTTTGTACCGAGACTATTACAATAAAAATGAACGGCTGTAAAATAAATCCAAAGTGTCATATCGAAAAGGCACAAAAATTCATAATATTTACTTAAATACCTTATTTTCAATATGTACATATTTATACACATGATTTATTTACAATTATTGCATCAAAAGTTATGTCAGAACTCTCCCGGTTGTATTATCGTTTCCCGAACATCTTCAACTGTACTTGGCGAAACATTTTTGGGTTCATTTTTCACAGAACAAACATTGGGGGGCCCAGAGATGCGGTGTTCCCCTGAAAACTTGTCTTTTGTGATATACACATCTTCTGTAGCACCCTCAGTGCAAGATTTTTGAGTGTGCTCTTCGCCTGATAGAGACAGTTCGAATTGTGCAACTAGTTGACTGAGTACTTTTTTAAGATGATCAAACGTCTCCTTATCGGCCGGCTCGATCGGGGCATCTAGCACGGTCTCACAGTTGCCGTCTTCACAACTATGCTCAGTGTCGTATTCACTTTTTAATAATTTCAATTCACCAATTGTGACCGTCATTTCGGGATTAATTTTCAGTGCATCAGTAAGGTACTCGCCTTCCTTAGAAAACAGGAAGACGGCTGGGATTTCAATATCATTTTTGCCATCACCAGACATAGCGAAGAGGGCTGTGCTCTCGTGCGTGGATTCCGGAACGTTGTCGATGATGATAGCTAATTTTACACCAGCACTTTGGAGATTTCGTACTTTTTGGGCGAATGTACACTGTCCCCTTTTAGCTATTGCGAATTTTCCTTCGACTTCAACTTTATTCTCTATTGTGCTGCATGCATCAATTGGTGTCACGAAAACGACGTTATTAGTGAAGCGTTCCACGCCAGTGATATCTTTCCCGAAGTGTCCGGGGCCAGCCGGGAAAATGACGTCATTCACTTTGACACCGGCCGGTACCACGCCGTTCTCCATGTCGCTAAGAGAATTCCATTTAGACATTTCCCGCATGAATGTGAGGCCCTCGGCGGCATCTTTCGCTGATTTAGCCTAGAAAATAATATTTGATTTATTATGGAAAGAGTCGAAATACTCCGAGTACATATTTAATTTTCTTAAAGACTAATAAAACATACCTATCAGTATATCTAACGCATATATGCCATATTTACATTTGACCTAATTCCGTGAACATATAAATATTTATATTACGACTTACATGGTCACAAGCCAACCTACGACAACGCTGGGTTAGGTTCAGGCTAATGATTGTTAGTGTAACTGTCTCGTGAAATTATGTCAAATATAAATTATCTTATTTGATCGTTATGTTAATTAACATAGATAATAAATGTATATGGCACCAGCAGCATTACCTACGCATCAGTTACATAAATGTAATCTGTGACACGAAGAGACAAAATTTTCCAACAGAGATGTGCGAGGGAAATACGTCTTGCGAGGATGTCTACCTTTACAGTAAAAATGTGTGGGTGTTTTCACTAAAGATGTGTGGGTGTTTTCACTAAAGTTGTGCAAGGAAAATGTGTCTATGGACTGGTATGTCGCAAACTACATACTCGCATACAACTACATACTTTCCCTTGTTTTGTACGTACAAAAACCACACTCCGCTAAGCCGTTTCCACCAGTGCGAGGCTAGGTAAAGGCGATTCTATTGGTACATGAAAAACACGTTCCGCGCAACGTATCTTCGCGCATCTCTGGTTGAAGAGCTCCATAAAGTCATAGTGACTGATAAAGATTTTGCAGGAAACATGAGTATTTGCATAAAATATCTTAGGGTATGTCTTACAGCCCATCATGTTTTGCCTTGTCGGTTTACAAATATGTTCGAGAGGGAAGCAACAAGCATTCATAAAAACAAAATACACGTCATAGGTACATTGTAACACATTAAATTCCAAAACGCAACACAATTTAAAATTGATGTAAATATAATTAAAAGTATGTCATCGAATACAAAACAATCTACACTATAAAGAGGAAAGATTTGTTTTTGTGTGTGTGTATATTTGTAACGAATAAACTCAAACACTACTGGACCGATTTCAAAAATTCTTTTACCGTTGGGAAGCTACCCGCTCCCCGAGTAACATAGGCTATAATATATTTTCAAAAACAATTGTGATCCTTACTAAAACCCGTGCGAAGCTGGGGCGGGGCGCTAGTAATAAATAAAATAATAATAATAACAAAATAAAAATGTAACAATAATAAATTAACTATAGATTTTAAATAAGCAATTATATCAATTGAATTTATAGATATAATTAAATATAAAAAAACAGTAAACAATGCAAATAAATTTCATTTAAAGGGTTGATGACAAAAAAGGCCGAAATGGTTTTTTTTCGCCATTTCTTTTACCGGTGGACATTTTGCTTTGTTTCCGAAATGGTCGTAGTTTATAGACTAGCTTATTTATTTAATATTTAATACAAAACAAAAACATGTAACAATTTTATTGTGAATGACGTGTCTATTTGATTATGTCTGTCTTACCGTAGATGTAGTATAGAGCAGCTGAACTCTTCCGTCAGGCAGTGTGAGTACAGAAATACCCATATCGGATAAGGCGTGTATTTGTCTAGGGTCGTTGAGTGGCCGAAGTCGCGCCGGTGGCCGCGCCGCCGTCGACCCTAACAACTGCCGCATCGGCTGCCGCACCTTCTCAGCCACCAACGATGCAGTGTTTGGACATGTTCTGAGAAATAAACAAGTCATAGTTAATAATAATATACTTCAAATATAAAATAAAAACACAACTTTCTACTAAAACTTCAAATATAGATAAACGTAAGTAGATCAATAAGTAAACATTAACTTACTATCAGGCGCGTACGCCTGTTTGCCAACTTTGTGGTATAAAAAAAAAGTACCTACACAGAGTATTTATCAAAAGATCAACAATAATAACAAAGTAAAAAATTACTTACTTCCTATATTTATCCTCATCATCATCATCAATCTTTAGCGTGAAATAGGAAGTATTCCTTCCGGCTGTAGCCAGGGATAGTGGCAAGAAATGAGCCTCAGTAGTCAAAACATAGTCTTCTAACTCGACAGGCAAGTCTTTATCTTCTCCGAACAACATGTAAAGATATTTGAAGGTCTCCGCAAGTACGAAGGAGTCCATCCTATCCTCATGGACCCTTGTTCTGACATCGTTTACAGCGGCATACCCACAAGGCACCCTTGTGTATTGTTGTAATGCTTTGAGCACTGTTTTCCCAACGTGTAAGTAATGATCGTCGCCCGTAGCACGATGTAAGAAATATGTTGACTCTAAGAATTCAGGTCGCAATGGATGCTGGCCCCAATGTACCTAACAAACAAATACATAATCTTTAAATAGTACAAAATGAAGTCGTCTGTCTGTCCTTGTGTATGCTTAGATCTTTAAAACTACGTAACCGATTTGGATGCGGTTTTTTAAACAGAGAGGAATGTTTATTTATATAATACATTCCGAAATTCCCACGGGAGAGCGGGATCATCGAAGTTGCGCTGGTTTCGCTAGTAATAGAATAAAACGAACCGTATATTTGTACAATAAACATATTTGGCAAACATGTAGAGACACAATAAGGCAAAGGTAGGAATAATATTTTAAAAAATATATTTGGTCTGTCAGATTGTACGCGCATATCTACAAAGACAAGACAACAGCTCGAGCGGTTCGTAGTGTATAGAATACTGTAGTTTACTATGCAGTCGCAGCTCGAAGTAGTTAATCCTGACTGCAAGCAGTCCGTATATCGCTCTAATTTTCCACAATCGCTCGGTGCCGTAGCAAAGAGCTGTGAAAGGCGCATGGGGTGCATTGGATTTTCAATACTTCCGTCAAATCACGAACAATCATCGATAAATAATTGAGATCGCATATTGGGTTCGGCTGTTATACTATACGCCACCAAGGCTGAGTCGCGATGACGTCTAACGAAGTTCGAAACTTCAGCGCGAGCCTTGGTGGCTTCTAGTCCATCAAAACTGTATTCTCACTTGGAAATCAGATGTGAACGCCTCGGGTATGAATGTATGTCTCTGCATGACTTGATACAGCATTTCATGGGTTTCCACCGCCGGCCGCACATCTCCCAGAAGCACTTGCAGACCTGGCCAGAAAGCCAGCAGGGCGTCCATGAAGTTACGAGACTGTAGGTGTGGTCTGTAACAGTAAAACAAAGTTAGTTCTCATTAGTGCAACAACATAATCTGAGACAATCTATTTTTTAGAAGTTATTTTTTTGTATTATTCGACAATTCTTACACATTTAAGTACAAAATGACAACGTGTTACACATATAAGTACAAAAATAGATTTTTCAAATTTTCATGGGAACGAGAAAGTTCGTGTCAGCAGTTTCATTGTAAGAGAAGACAGAGGCTGTAGTTATTAAGTCTGAGTGAGTAAAACAGATGTCCATGAAAAGGGTGAATCAAATATAGGCTAGGACAAGTATAAAAATTTCTTGGCGCTATGCAAAACAATGTTTTAAAATATAAGTCTAAGTAATTGTAATGCAAACGTTTACGTAATCAAGTAATTGTAAATTGTCGGAATTGAAGTATGACCAAGACTAACATTCGATAACAAGAAAAATAGCAAGTAAAATAAAAGTCAGTATAATTGTTTTAGTGACTTTAAAATAATTGAAAATAAACGATAACGCGAATGGTGGAAACATAATGGACGAAGGCGAAACAGAATAGTCGCGGCGATCTGCGCGCTTATGCTGTGTGTTTCGTGTTCCTTGTGTGGTTATGGCCACCACAAACATCTGAGAAATGAAGTCGTTATTCGTCATATTTTTCGAGTTTTATTTGACCCCAAACTACAAATAATCTATACTAATATTATAAAGAGGAAAGATTTGATTGTTTGTTTGTTTGAATTGAATAGGCTCCGAAACTACTGGACCGATTTCAAAATTTCTTACACCAGTAGAAAGCTACATTATCAGGGAGTGACATAGGCTATAGCTTTTCCCGAAATTCAATGTGGTTCCCACGGGAACGGGTCCGGAACTTCACGCGGACGAAGTCGCGGGCAAAAAGCTAGTAATTTATAAAATGACAATTTAAAAATATTAAAATCTAGATTCTGTTTTATATTTCTTAAATCAAATCTTAAATATTTTAAAAACGACAATAAATTTGATAAATAACGTAATTTTAATTTACATTTTGTACTTCAATGAAATATTCTATTTACGAACCTATAAAAAATTATCAAAAGCCTTGGTTGTTTGGAAAACATGGCATAATTGGATATTAAAAAACAAAATACCTGTGCATATGAACAGCTAGCATAACTGGACCTCTGCTGATGTATTTCATGACTGCATTGTAGTGTCTGGTGAACCTGGCCAGGTATTTTTCGTCGCCGAGTAATATATACGCTTTGAGACAATATTCATAGTAGGAGTCTATACCAGCGCCGACCCCAGAGTCTTTACGAACCCAATCTCCGGAGTGAATGTTTATCACAGTGCCCATGAGGTCTGACGTCCTGAAAAAGAATTCCTCAAGTCTAAGTCTGTGTAAATGTATTTCGCATTTATTTTTAGTCAACGTTAATGTATTTCTGCACCTCCTAATGGTTGACTAATAAAGTATGCAATTTAGCATTAAGTCCGCCTGTTGTATAATTACTTATGTATTGTATTCAGTAATGTGTAATAAATAAATAAAATGTAACCAGAAATTATGTAATAGCACAATAACCTGGTCAAAAAATCATGTTTAAAATTATTTTTTTAATTAAAATTCGTCAGGAAACTCGTTTTATGTTCGATAATGTTCCTTAATATGTTATGTCTTATCAAATTTCCTAACATTTTCCAAGTCGTTAAATACTTATCAGAAATTACATCGTATACATCGTTTAAATTACATACATGCTAACGAAACAAAATAATGGTAAAAAATTATTTGTATTGTTCGTCAGAGTTAATCACAGTGTTAATATCTCATGGTCAAACCTAATAAATGTCTGGCTTAAATTCGGTTTAAAGATTCTTTTTTTAAATTAAGTATCTATTATTTAATCTTAATGTCACTGTGAATTGGGAATTGCAGATGCGACAAAAAAGTGGACGTGCGACACTGCCTAAAATCCAGACAGTGTCCTTGTCTAGAGCCCGCGATTGTATATTGACATAAAACCCACATAGCGTAGGCGTTCGATGAACGTATACGCAGCACAGATGCCGCGATAATGCGACTCAAGCCTTGCGTCGTCTCGACGTCTTTACAGTATGCACATCATTGGAATTTTTAAAGGTCTAGTGGGACATATAAGTTCCACTAGTTAAACCACCAAAGGGACTAGTGGGAACAAAGGCACAGACAACGCTAGGCGTGTGTCGCGTTATCGCGGCCGGCGGCGTCTGCACTGCATATACGTTCATCGAACACCTACGCTACGCCTACGCCATTTGTTAAAGAGCTCTTAGGACGTCACTCGGAATTTGGAGGTTCTAAATTCTGAAAAGACTTACCTATGCCTTATTTTCCATAACCTGTCCATCGCTTTGTGCGCTTTTTGCTCATACACAGGGTTGCCAACAAGTCGCGATAACGCTGCCATTTCCAATATCATTGTACCGGCACACGCTGTACAGGTCTCTCTTGATTCCGATAAGCCTCTTATACCATGCCGTAGATTCACCTGAAAACAATTACTCCCTTATTAACAAACATAGATCAGCGAAGCTTTAACTTAAACTTGTTTTGTCACTGTCATTCTCGCGGAGAAATATATGAAGTTAGAAAGGGACTGTACATATTTTTTTAGCGCCCTTTATAGTACAAAAGAAAGTTTCCCATTGGAATGACATAGTCCTATGTTGGGCTCTGTACCCCTGACAATATATTTACAAATTTTCATAATAATCGGCTGATTAGTCAAGCCGTGAAGGAATAACAAACAAACAAACTCACTTTCTCATTTATAATATTAGTATAAAGTATGATGATGTGATATTAATGTACAATTTGATTTTGTTCTAATATACAAGTCTTTGTGACATGATAACGTCGACTATGTTTAAAGCTTTCAGAATACAGAAAATATATTATTTACCTTCCCATGTGGGATTCCAGTAGATGTATTAAACGCAGGTAGTAGCCTCTTGCCTAGGTCTTCCGCCATGGCGAGCAATTCACTATTATACCAGCGCAAAACTGGCACTTCTGGTTTTAATGCCATCGCGAGGACATGTGCTGATAGAAGACCACTGAAAAAAAAAACATAAACATCATTCATGGTTGAGGTCAACCACTACTCAAGCTGCTACTGTGGTATGGGTTTGTCTTTTTTAGTTTTTTTCAGTCTCTACTAATATTACAGAGGAAAGACTTGTATTTTTAACGAAATTTTTTCACCGTTGTTGGGAAACCACACTATCCGCCGGCCGGTGACACAGGCTATTTTTTTTATTTTAAATTGGGGCGAAAAAAGCAAACGTCTGTATTTGTTAAATCGTTTTCAATAAACAACCAATAATAAGAGGAGCTCGATGGCGTCGCTGTGTGTCGCACTCTAATATAACACGCAAGTTAAGCGACGTCGACCCTAGCCAGCGTTTGGATGGGTTTCGTTATCTCGGCTTCTCCGTGCTTCGGAGGGCACGTTAAGCCGTCGGTCCCGGCTGTTGTCGATGGATGGATGTAAGCCAAGCCGGTGGCCTTAGGGCGGTTTGAAAACACCGGCCTCTGCCAATCCGCGTTGGAGCAGCGTGGCAGAGTCGCTCTAATCACCTTCGATTGAAGGGAGACCCGTATCCCAGCAGTGGGATGATTATGGGTTGATATGATGAATTCGAGTATCTAGCTAGGTAATAAAAGAACTAAAGTCACCGTTATACTGAAGACGAGTTGTGAATTTTAAAAAGCTGCTTAGTTGGTACCTTCGAAAATTTAATTAACTCTTCTCGCTTCGTTTTCATTAACAAGGTTAGACAGAAATGACTATATGATAGTTTACACAAGTGATTACACATTTGTTATAATAGTGTAGTATCTATAATATAAAAAAATGAATCGCCGAATGTGTTGCTAAGCGCAAATCTCGAGAACAGCTGAACCGGTTTCGCTAATTCTTTTTTTTGAATATTCCTTGAAGTATGAGGATGGTTCTTACGGAAAGAAAAAAAATCCCACGGGAAAGCGGGTTACACGTAAACGAAGTTGCGCGGGTTTCGCTAGTTTAATAATACATTTATGGACAAACGGGCTTGAAGATTTTAACCTAGTAACTATTGATTTGAATTATCGATGTCTGACGATTTAGTTTTAGGTATTGATCAAATTGTAAATTTGCTGTATATAAACTAGGTACTCAAAAACCAATATCTCAACCGCATAAAACTTCCTTCCTTCTTGCCTTGTTTGTTCTACATAAATTACATAATAATTTTATTGTAGTAGGTTAAGAAAATTAAACTAATTTGAAATAATTTGTTTTTTATAATTTTTTAAGGACTTCCGTGGCGCTTCGTTCTCCCACCTCTCTTCCGTGGATTGCCGTTCTTCTTCCGCAAGTGAGATACTCATTGAAGAATCACAGCAAAGGCAGATTAGGTTAAGAAAAGCTCTATACGAACAGATGCAAGTAAAAAAAGGGAAGGACTATTTTAATTCATAAAGAATTCGTAATTCTGTATCTGATGGAAAAAAAAAGGCCGTAACCGGTTTTCTTTCGCCATTTCTTTTGCAGTGTGATCGAACAATAATAATATTAGGTATTATGTAACACTCTCATTGTAAAATGACGTGTCTAAGTGCACGCGAGGGCCCACGGAATAAAGTATTTTTGATTTTGACTTTGTTTGTCTTTTTTATCGTAATTGTAACTTATGTCATTACCATTTTAAAAGAGCAAGTGCTAAGATTCTTGCCGGTTCTTCTTAGCACAAATCTGCCGTCAGAACTGGTGGTAGGGAAAAAAAAGTGACGATTGGAAAATGCTTGTAATATGCCTATTTGAATAAAAATATTTTGATTTGATTTGATTCAATCATAATAAACAGGGATTTCGTTATTATATTTAGGAATTATACCATACTCTATAAGTACACAATAAAAATTTATTTTTAGTTCCGATTATGACAAATTAAATTATGTACGTAACGGGAAAATACAACTTGATTAGTAACAGAAGCAGTCGTGAAGTTACACGGTATAATATTATGACTCTTTTTGTTCATAAATAAATAAATATAAATATTCTTGGACGAATTACACAACGCCATTTAGTTCTACACTAAGCCATAAGCTTGCTATGGGTACTAGATAACTGATAAATATACACAAATACTTTTTTTTGTAAATAAATACATAATATTATACATAGAAAACACCCAGACCAAGACAGACATGTTCATGCACACAAATGTTTCTCTAGTGCGGGAATCCAACCCACGATCCTACAGATAAAGTAGCCATTGCTAACCTTGACCATGGTTGTCTTTTTGATGATTTTGTTACTAACTACTTAAACATAAGTGGCCGGCCACACTTGGACACGACTCAGGATCGACAAATCCTGGAGATAGATGGAGGAGGCCCTTACCCGTTATTGGGTATCCAATTTCCCAAATTAAAACCATTAAATAAATATATATTAAAATAATAATATTGTATTGTAGTGCATGATGTGAAATATTGTGTGCTGTAAGTTATGTGAAATTGGAAATAAATTGGCTTAAACTACTCAGTTCAGCTGAACGAATGCGTACGCAACGCACACAACTCATACAAAATCTATTTTTTTTTCTTGGACAAAAGTTGTAGACCTAAATAATTGTAGTTAGTTATTTAGTCTGCATTTCGACCAGATGTGCGTGAAAGTTGAAGATTTATGAATTTGGATGAGTATCTATCATATGATTGAAATTACGTCACCTGATTTTTCCTAGTAACTGTTGATGGATCTTCGCTAATAGCTCGAGAGCAAAAAAAGCAGCTTAAAAATGTAGAGCTTTTACAACGAATAAACTCAAAAATTACTAGACTGATTTCAAAAATTCTTACACCATTGGGAAGCTACGCTATCCCCGGGTGACACGGGCTATATTTTACTGTCAAAATAATTAGGCATCCCTACTAAAACCCTGCGAAACCGGGGCTCGTTAGGTATAAGTTTAGCCAGTATACAGAAATATTTCAACCATCATAAATTACTGCGGAGTTATCTAAGATTAGATTAGATTAGAATACGCTTTATTTGCAATACACAAACAAGAGATACAGAAAACAGTAACAGTTACAAACAGTGTATATGCAATAAGGCGGCCTTATTGCTGAGAGCAATCTTTTCAAGGCATTTAAGTCTTATTATATTCATGATCTGTTGTTGACCATACATTATTTGTGAGAATTAAACCTCACAGTAGTCTGGCAATAAAGCAATGAAACGTGGCCATGACCTAACCCAAAAATCAACAAGGCTCTTATGACTTTCGAAATACCTACTTTTGTTATTTTTCTTTAGCTTATATTTAGTTTGAGTATAATTTATTTGCTAAATACCGGTAAAACATAACCACCGTAACAAGAACCTTATGCCATGGCTTAAAAACAATGTAAAAAATTAAGTTGTCAACCCTAAACGTTAACATAATCAACAATGGGTGGTCATTTCGTCTTTGAGCGGGCCTATTCTCGTGATAAAAACAGTTAAAATCTAGTCTCAATTTCAAGCGCTAACTTGCTCGCTACATAGATATGAATCGGAATATGGTTGCGTTTTTGAAATGGTTTATATCTTGTTGAATTTATGTTTTTTGTCCGATTATTGTGTTCATATATTATAGTCAGTTAAACCGTATTCAATAATTTTATTTGAGGACCTCTGGACCCAATCCTCTTGTTCATGGCCCACTGATATAACACACAGGGAGGGATGGATTCCAAACAGGTACTCACCCTAACATACGTATGTTGGTCTCGAAGACTGACACGACAATGTCGTGATCAAATGTCACGTCTTTTATGACGAGCTTGATCGCGTGGCTGAACTCGGAGAAATCACCCATCACGACCAGCGTATCCAGACTGTCCACAAGAGTGAGGGAGAAACTGAAAGAAAATGCAATATGTACAATTAATGGTTACACAATAATCTGAGAAGCATAGAACTTATCAAAAAAACATATAGAAAGATCCAGACTATAAATGGCAAGTACAGTAAACAAATGAAAGAGGTACAAGTCGTAAATCTTATTATGATTCCAAAATATTAATCATCATAATAATCTCACCCATATAAAGTTCACTACTGGACATAGGCCTCCCCCAAACGTTTCCACTTTCCAATATGACTGGATGCAAACAGCCTACATCCAGCGGCTTCGTGCTAAATATTACATCAAATGATTTACTCGGATTATTATTTATCAACAGTAATCATATTGTACCTACTAAAAAATTACAAAATTCCGATACTTAACATTATTAGCACAAAAACTTCGTTCTTGTCCTCTACCATGAATATCTATGTCATTGTTGAATGTACTTGGATGCAGTATCCATTTTAACGTATCGCCGTGAGTAAACAGAAATCGCTCGATTTACATTACGGTTAGAGCAGGCGATAAAGACCGACGTTATAGCTAATAGATGAAATAGATTACGCGAGAGCTCTCAGAGACCACCATTCAATTTATCGCTAGTCTTGCTATGTAAGTAGTTTACATTTGCAAGGTGCTGTCGGATAGAACTGTTGGCAATTTATCATAGCAATATTATTATAATAAATAAATAATAAATAAATATATAGGGACAATTCATACAGATTAAGCTAGCCCCAAAGTAAATAAAATATTATAGGGACAAAACAGACAGACTGAGCGAGCCCCAAAGTAAGTTCGAAACTTGTGTTATGGGATACTAACTCAACGATATATTATTTTATAACAAATACATATATAGGCAAACATCCAAGACCCGAGGCCAATCAGAAAAAGTTCGTTTTTCATCATGACCCGACCGGGAATCGAACCCGGGACCTCCTGGTTGGCGGTCTGGCGTGGTAACCATTACGCCACAGAGGTCACAATCAAACTAAATAGGAGACCCGCACCCTCTCAACCCTCTGTGTGTTTCATGCATTAATCTTGATGTAATTCACAAAGATGCATATTTAAAAGATAAACAGAATTTCGCCGTCCATAATAAGCTAATAAGTATGTATCAGAACTAGTCGATAAAACGGATAACCTTGAGGATGTGATAACTCAACCAATGAATACATTTTACATTATTATAATCATATAAATGAAATTTCGTTCTTATGGCTCTAACAGAATTAGGTACGAAGTTTAATGCGACTGTACACTGTACAGTCAAAGCCAAAAGGAAATGATTAGAAGTAAGACATTCAAATCAACATACGCAAGAATAATAATATTATCTATAGGTACAGTCGCCTCGAGGATAGCAGGACCATCTTTAGGATCATTTTTGGTTGCAACATCCAACATCCTAGTGGACACGTGTGGCTATATTAAACAAAAACCCTATTTGGTATCCTCCTATCTTCGAGGCCATCATACTATAACAACATACTTTTGCATGTGTGAACACAATATGCAAATTATCTCATGGTATTTGGATGTCAATTTCATTGTAATAAGTAAGGCAAGTTTTTAAATAAATTAATATTCCTAACCGAATAATGGAAACAGACAACCCTATTTATTTTAGTCCTAAAAAACTAAGCAATGCCTGTATTATAGGCCCTAGAAACCTGATAACTAATACTTCTTTTGTAAATAAATACATATTAAACATAGAAACCATACAGACCAAGACAAATAGCCATCGTCATGCACACAAATGTTTACCGTGTGTGTGATTCAAACCCCGGACCCTTGAGAAAAAGTAGTTATTGCTAACCACCCAAACACCAGGTCTGTCAAGTTTTTATCTTCTATACATATAAAATGTTTTGTACTGAATGACTGAGAATCAACGCATAGCCTAGACCGCTTATCGTAGAGACCTGAGACTTGGAGGATGTGTTCCTTGTATGACGTAGGCATTCAATAAGAAAGGTTTTCCGAAATTCCCACGGGAAAGTGGGATACACGCAAACGAAGTTGCGCGTGGTTCACTGGTTTTGTATATGAGCGTAAAATATCACTATTTCCATTATAACTCACTGTTTGTTTTACCTGTATACTTATAAGGAAGGAAAAATTATATCAGTGGCAAGCAATAATACCAATTATTTAAGTAAGTAACTTTAGGATTTCAATGAAGTGTATATAGATATCAATTAATAGCATATTACAATTTAAGGGGTTTATTTACAAACAGATTTTGTAATGATATAAAATCTCCATAGGTTTCAAACAAAGATCAGCTAATTACACTTGCAAAAACGACATAATAGATTTTCTTGAACTTTGGTACAGGGGTAGTTTATAATCTGGTTTAACATAACACATAGGATAATTTTCATCCTGACTATCAGTCAAGGAATGGGAAAAAATCGTTGGCATCAGCTAGTAATCTAATATTTATAGATCACTGCAATTTGGGAGTTTGTTTCAAACTGTTTCCATGAAATGGGAATTTCTAAAAAAATCCTTTCTTATCAGATACCTTAGTCATACAAAGAAAACACTCTCTAAGTTTCAGGTCTCTATGATCAGCGGTTTAGCCTGTGTTGAACCATCAGTCAGTCAGTCATTCAGGGTGTAGCATATTATGTGTATCAATACCACAGACATAACAGACTGTACATAATTTTACATACACAGACTAAAGCTGAAAATATCGCTTTCACTTTTCAGCTAACCATAAATTCGGTATAACCTTGTCCCTTTCTTTCATCAATAGCAACACTAACGCACACTTACACAATTTGACAGCCGTGCCTTGTTTTGGTAAACGGAATTAGGAGCATACGTAAAAGTAAACATGAGATGGCGATTTGTTTTCGTTTAAAAAGTGACTTTTAAAGTTAAAATTTTGTGAATATTAATATAAATATGGGTGTAAAGTGCTGTGTACTACATTTTAAAAACTCTTCGTACAAAAGCAGCCAAGCAAGCAGTACAAAAGCCCCATTTTTTACATTTTACTTGATTTTAGTTTATATGCAGTAATTTTTGGTACCTACCTATTCTAAACCAATGAGATGATTGAATGATTTCAAACCAAGAGTTAAGTTTAAATTTAGCTTACCTTACAGAAGTTAAATAAATAAAGGAAATTTAATTATACTCAACGCCAAAGCTTTTGGCTCATAGTTTCTAAAACCAATGGAAAATCAATTGTCATCACTGAGTAATAAGTATGAGATTATTCGAACTTCGTTTTATGAATGCACATGCCAGGAGAATTGGTGTTCAGTATAACTAATTTGCAACTGGCATAATACTTACTTGCCAAGAGCATCATCCATGTCCCCACGACTTGGTGTGATGCCTTTCCATCGGCCCTTACAGCTAAGTGGCATCAGCTCATCCGCGGGGTATGCATTGTCCATGTAAGCATCATATGCATGATAGAACATTTGCCGGGATTCCTCTCTAAATACAAAATTAATTCTTTTAGTGAAAGTTCAGGTAATTAACTAAAATGAAGTAACAAAAATTAAAAGAAAACATTACTGAGTTTAGTAAACAAAACACTAAAAATACAAAACAAGAAATGGACTACTGTTAGCACCTATTATGATGCCACCTTCCAGGATAACAATTTTGTTTCAACAAACTTTCATGATTAAAAGTCAGTGTAAAACTAGAAAATTAGGTACCTCAATTTATGTCTCTCAATCTTCGTCATCTTTGAAGCACTTGGCTCTTCCTCTGTCCTCACACATATTGCAAAAATAAAAACTAATAACACACGATATGCCATTATTATCACCATATCACAATAATATTTTCAATGACTAGAAATCCTAGTAGGTTTTAATAAAAAAAAATGTAAACCTTATTTATTAAAACATATAAATAGGAGAAAAGCAAAAAACTAAAACAACAATGCAGGTATTTCAATAAAAATATATTAAACTAAAATCTAGGTTTACATGACACACATTAAATTGCCTGCCTGTTTTTTTAAAGGAACTTAGGTATTTAATCTATGGTAGATAGGTATGTACACCTACCCAAAGAGTAAAATAAGACCATAAACAAAATTCTAGGCACACATCACCTCAATACCAATGACAGTTACTTTTTTTATTTAGTGGCAATTTGGCAATCGACTACTAAATGATTAGAATTTTGATGATTATTTAGAATTTTGATGTATGAAGTGTCACCAAACTCACCAACAACTAGGTAAACAGAGGTAGGTAAAAAGTTTTAAGTAGTAATAAAAGGAAGTGTGCCTATTATAAGAAAGTGTCTAAATGATCACCAACGGTTATTTAAAATAAAACGTAACTAGCCTCTAAGGTCTACGCTAAGCACAAATGTTTAGTTTCCGAATTCGATTTCCGAATTCGTTTTCCGTGAGATAACGCAGTCATCTGAATTTTTTATATTATAATAAATTTCAATACTTACCTAACTACCTAAGATTTAGAAAATATTTTTGAAAGTGAAATTTCACTATTATATTTATCTAGCGAAACCCGCGCAACTTCGTTTGCGTATATCTCGCTTTCCCGTGGGAATTTTGAAAAATCCTTAGTGCTACGTTATAAAAGGAACCCCTGTGCAAAATTTAAAGTTTCTAACCCTTAATTAGGCCCTGCGTTAATAGTCAGTCAGTCAGTCAGTCAGTCAGTCAGCTTCTCCTTTTATATACTTAAATAGATATGTATAACGCTCACAATATATCGAGATATCAAGAGGACGTGGGTTCGAATCCCACCTGCGGCAGCGAGATGAATTTCTTTCAAAAATATTTTCAAAATAAAAATGGCTATGGAATAAAAACGTATGACACTCGGGGACTGCCGCGGTAAAGCTATTCCATTTTTTATCAACTTATAAGCAAATTATATTATTTATTTACTAGCTTTTCCCCGCGGCTTCGCTCGCTTTAATTTTAAGACGGTATAGATCCCTTTTGACAACAAAACTACCCATAGCACGACTTGTGGCGCCATCTTTTGGCCGATACAGCGCCCTCTATAGTAGAAAAAATATTTTCCCATCGGAATGACATACTTTCACAGGATAAAAAGTAGCCTATGTTGGGCTCTGTACCCCAAACAATATGTATGCAAATTTTCATAATGATCGGCTGCTTAGTAAAGCCGTGAAGGAATAACAAACAAACAAACAAACAAACAAACACAAACTCACTTTCTCATTTATAATATTAGTAAGGAGTAAGGATAAGGATAAGGAGTAAGGATTTAAATTTAATTGTTACCGCTCATCCCTCATAGAGGACTCTGTGCGTATCGAACTTTGAGTCTTATTTCGTTTGATTAAGGTTGAATTCTGTTTATTAATTTTATTGGTTAGGTTTGAATTATTCTCGTTACGGAATTTCTGGATTCGGTCGCCGCGCTCCAAGCCTGCGATAAAATCTATGCAATAGCTTAAAAAAACAATCATGTACCCGTTCGTATGAAGGCAGAGCAATAAATTCAGGTTTCCGAATCTGCATTCCAAATCAGGAAACCTAATCAGGAATCCGAACGTTTGCTTCCCTAAGGTAGGACACATACGTTCGGATTCCTGATTGACTTTCCTGATCGGTAAGGCAGAATCTGAAACCCGAATGCTTTGCTTACATACAAAATGTTCAACAAGGCTTAACGTTCTTATTTTTTGTTCCTAAATTTTTCCTGTGCTTTCGGATGGGGTTTGAATATTAAGAACGGAAACAAACCTAATGACGTCATTCCGAACCGAACGCAGCGCGTACATTTGTTTTGTTCGCCGCACAAAAATGCAAATTTTCATTCAGAAACACGCTAACGCTGTGGCGAGTAGACGTCTGTCAACTTGTCGACCCGTTCGTTTTCTATCATACTAAAAATGTGTGAGACCGAAAATTTAATTACATAAGTCGATGGAAAAATATCCATCAAAGGATTTTCTTGACATCCTGTAATGTCTAAAGAACGGTGTGCTCGTAATTTTGCTTTTTTGAAAAAGTATCAAATTGACTCTGTGTTCTAGATAACATGGATTCAACGGCTGTACCTTAGTGTACCCTATGAAGTTTATTTTAATATGCTTCGTTTGGAAAAAATAAGAACATGTGGGCTTTGTTGAATATTTTGTATATAAGCAGAGCTTTCGGGTTTCAGAATCTGCATTCCTGATCACCTAATCAAGAATCTGAACGTATGCGTCCTACAGTTCTACCTAACGCAATCTTTCTCTTTGCTCTGCTTACATCAATATTACTACATATACCATACTCTTTGTTACAAACAAAATGTACGAAGCCACGAGTCAAAAAACAACGCGCACGTGTTCTTCGTTTCAAAATTATAATATAAAAAAATAGCCAGATGTTTGGTTTGTTTTAATCTCAGGGAATTCCACATGCGGGAAATGAATTCGGAAATTGAATAGGTATGAAACCCGAATATTTGCGCTTAGCCTACGTACGACAGAGAGCTCATTTTCAATGGGCCTGTGACTTTACTGGTCAGTTATATTTTATTTTAATTAGCCGTTGATGGTCATTTAGGTAGGACGCAAACCATCGGATTCCTGATTAGGTTTCCTGATCAGGAATTTAGAGTCTGAAACCTGATTGCTTTTGCTTACATACAAAATGTTTAACGTAGCGCACATGTTTTATTTTTTTTTGACGTGTGCGTTAGTGTCACAGAATTCCAATAACGGAAAACAAATTCGGAAACCGAACATCTGCGCTTAGCCTTAGACACTGCATTTGTATTAAGGTAAGTAGTAGGTACCTAAAAATCGAATACGGAAACCTAACATTTACGCTTAGCTTAGCCTAAGGTAAATACCTACCATCAGGCGGGCGGGCCGTATGCTTGTTTATCACCTTAGTGGTATAGAAAAACAATATTTAAGACTTATGGCGGAAACACACTACCGTGTCGGGGCGTGTCGTGTCGCGCTCTGTCGTGACGGTGAGTGGGTGGTGTGCACATTACGTGTAGTGTCGGGGCGCGCTTCTGTTCAGAAATGAACGAAATAAACTCCAGACGTTTATTTCTTTCATTTCTGAACAGAAGCTCGCAGTGTTTGCCTTTGTCTGGGTGTTTTCTATAATGTATAATGGTATTTATTTACAAAAAAAGTATATAGGTATATTTATCAGGAATCTAGTACCTAGTAACTCATTATTACGCTGCAAAAACAAATTTAAAAAAAAAGCGTCCACCTGTTCGCGCCACGAGCCGCGCGCGGGTATAGAAACACATTTGCAGGGCTTGTCGTGTCGCGTCATAACCCCCACCCGCCGTGGCGCAATCGGCGGCCAGCAGTCCGCGCCACGACAGAGCGAGTCACGACACGACACGCCCTACAAATGTGCTCCTAACCATAATATAAAATGTATGAACGCGATATGCTTCTGGCGCGACACGACACGCCCCGACATGGTAGTGTGTTTCCGCCATTAGGTATTTTCATACTAACTTTGGAATGCAAACTCGTAGTCGCAAGGTTTAGCGAGTTTAATCTTGGTCGATGGGCGAGATCTTGCGGTATTGATATTCCTAAACTCGCGAAAACTTGCCTAAGCCCCGATTTTCATGACAATGGTATGGATATTTTCTGTTTAAAAAGTACAGTCAGCAGCGTAAATATTACTGCTCAGTAAGTACTTACCTCTTTTTACCTCCTTAATAGTAAGAGTCTTTAGAAGATATGCCCGGGAGGGCCCACACGGAACTATTTTTTTACTTTAACCATTATTTCGCCTACAATAATGGAAACACGGTAGTTGTTACGACGTACCTAAATTGCCAGATTACCTACAGAAAAAATTGCAACGAGAAAGAGAAAGAAAAAATGTTTATTTGGAACACTAAAAACTACCTACAACAATACAAGTTTAGATTCAATTTATATGACTACGCCGTAAGATATACCTCAACAACACTAATTTTCAGGTGGTACCTACGTTTCGGTCCGCGCGGGAAATAAAATTTTTTTGGGGGTTTTTACAAATTGCATCTCAATTATTGATAGAATTTTCGTGAAAATTGGTTTGGCAACAACAAATACAATATATCTACTGAATAATCATCATATAAATTATAAATGTTGGCTCTTCTCATTATGAATGTGCATAATGCACGTTTATAGGGAAGAACGTACCACCTTACCAAACTCATTTCAAGGTGTAAACTAATTTTTTATTTACTAACGATGTTTATTTACCTAAACTTATAATAACTATAATATGACAGCCCGGTGGTGCGTTGGTTAGTTACTGCACCATAAGGCGCGCTTTCGATTCCCACACGGGGCAAACATTTATGAGATGGCATTTATGTTTATTCGTAAGTTTGGGTGTTTTCTTTAGTGGTGCGGTGGTCGAGTGGCTCGCAATGGTCACTTTATCCCAAGGGCCGCGGGTTCGAATCCTGTCTGTTTTCCTTGGTCTGAGTATTTTCTATGTAAATATATTTATATTTTTTTTATACCACAAAGTTGGCAAACAAGCGTACGCGCCTGACAGTAAGCAGCATAGGCTATAGATATAAAAAAGTATTTTATATATAACTAGCTGCCCGGCCCGGCTTCGCCCGGGTACTGTTTCGTTTTTTTTTTTCAATCTTTCTGAGAGATTTTCTTAATATTTTTTTCCGTAAGAACCTTGTACAGAGTATTAGAAAACTACAAAAAAAAAATCAGCCAAATCGGTCAAGCCGTTTTCATGTTATGTCGTGACAACGGAAAACGGGTTTCATTTTTATATACACTGGGCGTCAAAAATAAGTAGTACAGTTTTAAAATTGCAATTACTCTTAAACTATAGAAGTTAGAGTTTTGAAATAAAAGTCATTTTATAGAAAATTTAACAAAGTTTTCTAAAAATAATACTTTATTTAGCATTAGTAAAGTTTTACACTGAAAATTAGGAAAAAACTAAAAAGCTAACCATTTTGAAGGAACTATCAAGAACTTAATTTTTACGTTATGGGCCTTGTTCCCACTTTAGTAACTTGTGTTGCCGCCTCGGGCTCTGATGACAGCTTGGAGCCGGTTTGGCATGCTGAACACTAAGTTTCGGAGGCGGTGTTGGGGAATATTCACCCATTCTTCTATCAGGACCTGTTTTAGAGCCCTGAGGGTGGCGGGGGGTGGTCTGAGTCTTCTGACTAGCCTCCCAAGCTCATCCCAGGCGTGTTCAATCGGGTTAAGATCTGGGCTTCTTGATGGCCAAGCCATCAAGCTGATGCCAACCTCCTGAATGTACTCTTGTACGAGATGAGCGGTGTGTGGCCGGGCGTTATCATGCATTAGTATAGCTCCATCACCCATATTTGCTAAATATGGCCCTGCATACTCGTTAAGGATCTCTAATGCATATCTTTCACCAGTCAGAGTGCCATTTTCTATGACCACTAGCTCTGTGCGACCCTCTGAAGAGATGCCAGCCCATACATGTACAGAGCCCCCGCCGTATTGAACTCTTTCCGAGATGCAACCTTGAATGTATCGCTCACCAGGTCGCCTGTATACTCTCCGCCTTCCATCGGAAGTGAATAACGAAAACCGTGACTCATCTGTGAACAAAACTCTTGTCCATTCTTCTTCGCCCCATTGTACGTGTTGACGCGCGTAGCGTAGTCGTACTACTCGATGCCCTGTCTCAAGTTTGGGGCCATTTGCTGGCCTGTACGACTTCAGGTTGGCTTCAGCAAGTCTTCTCCTCACTGTACTCTCACTAACGTAGTCTCTTCGGGTCTGAAGAAGCTGTTGCTGGACCTCAACTGCATTAAGGTGACGATTTCTTAACACAGTAGAGACAATTAAGCGGTCTTCTCGGGTACTAGTGCACCTGGGTCTGCCATTACTTGGTCTCCTTAGATGGTTTCCAGTCTCTTCGTATCTTCGCTTTACTTGCTGGATGGTTCTTAGAGTTACACCCACCGTTCTTGCAGTACGACGCATACTGATGCCTACTTCGAGAAAAGTTATGATTCTTGCACATTCTTCTGGTGAAAGAGGCATGATTAGTAAAGTTTACTCGCTGAAGACACATTTGCTTTTGAATTGCAATTGATTTATCAGCAATAAAGAAAACAATAAAAAACAAAAGTAAAAGCCAACAGTTTAAAAAAATAGTGTTTTTATTTATAAAGTTTTTTTTCAGGCAATCTTTAAAAATTATATTATGCATGAAGTTTTTATTAAATGAAATTAAATTGTCTTTTAACTTTTTTTTATTTCAAAGGTCTAGCTTCTGCAGTTTAGGAGATATTGCAATTTTAAAACTGTACTACTTATTTTTGACGCCTAGTGTATATAGATTATATGACTTGTAGTTAGTTAGAGTTAGTTAAAACAAACAAACATCTTTCCTCTCTATAATATTAGTATAGACGCCATTTGTACGTTTTCTTAAAAAAATATAATATATAAAGGGCACGCACATTAAATTCGTCGGCTATTAGCTAACTCTGTAACTACACTCGCGTGCAACCAAATCGACTCAACCTCTAACGCCACATATTTATATTGTTTTTATTAAAAATATATAGGTACAATATTTTTATAAACAATATATCATTCGAAAGCTTGAAACTTAAGCTTTTAATAAACATCAACCATCAACATCATTAATAACATAAAGTACCATCCATTTACGCATTTATAGGGCGTAAGCGACAATTTACTCTTTACGCTACGTACGCTTGCGCTACTTGCCACCCCTAGAAAAGCGGTCGCGACTAGTTTTAACTTATTAGTCGCTTCCCATAAGTTTACCGGTACACATCTCCGATAATTGCATTGCATTGAAATCATGGATACCACACCAGAAGAAGCGGCTCAAGCTGTTGCCTTGTTGCAAAAAAGACTCAGTCAGCGGGCATTTACTACCCAGTTTCACTTGAGCTTCAGCTGCATTCCGAGGATCCAGAAGATTTCAAGAAACTCATGTTTGCTGCGCTTTGACATCGACAACTACGAAGCGGTTCGGCAAAGTTCGGCGTTTGGTGCCAGACTGGCACCAGATGAGGTGTATCAAAACGGGTGCAGGGACACTCCCTCTTTATATTGTTATTACTCTAAGACGGAACCCTACATTGTGCGTGGCCCGACACGTACTTGCCCGGTTTTTTAATACCTATGTAGGTAATATTTCTGCCTGACTACGACACCTTTGCCCAAATTCGCATGTTTCCTACATTTATGTTCAGCCATCATTAATAAAAAAAAATGAATGGATGTCGTTAATAATAATGATATCTCAATGGATGTGGATGTCAAGCTTTCAAATGACATAATATTTTTTTTAATAAATCCTGTAGGTATATTTTTACAATGTATGTAAGTAGGTAGGTATGTGGCGTTAGGCCAGGGGTTGAGTAGATTTGGTTGCACGCGAGTGTAGTAGCCTACCTAAACCTAAACTGTAATAGGTTTCCTTGTAGGTTCACTACAGGTATGGACTGCTTAGGTATATTTTTTTTTTTACACCTGTATCAGGGGACCACCCCGTGTTAAACTACAATTAAAATGGGTAGGTACAAATCTCGTTTTTAAAAAACTAATTAGAGACCTATCTAACTACACTCCGCACGAAGTGGTGGGTGCGAAAAAAAAAACCATTCATTCCAACTTTGCATGCAGAGGAGGCACATGTAAATTTTTTTTTTATAAGTTAGGTAGTTTGGATCTGCGGCTTTGATACCAGTCATTAGTGCAGACATGAAAAATTTACAGAACGTCTCGGCGCTAGACCGGTTGTTAGGTTTGTGGTATTCTACTGCCCCAGTCATAGTAGTGGTACTAGCACCACGGACAATGTTCATGTATGAGTAACACAATCTAAGAAGAACTACTAATACCAGCTAATACTAACACTACATAGTCAACTAACAACTAGGCTAGCTCTAACGATAGCTCTACTTAAACATTTAACAAGATCGATATTATACTTTCCAACTTTCAGCCCAACTATGTACCCAAACCGAATATAAGGCATTGTAGGCAATAACTATATATTTTTAACTTTTATTTTTTTATGTCACAAAGATGGCAATTAAGCATACGGCTCGCCAGATGGTAAGCATCACCGTACCTTAGAGACGCTTGCAATAGCAACTAAACCGGTCCTTATACAGAAATAATAAAGGCTATGATAAAGTTATAAAAAATATAGGTACTTACATAATAAAATTACCTATTGTTAGATAAGTTATTACTTATGTACTAAAAAAAGAACTTACTCATGAAAATACCATGATCCATGGCCAGTGGTGACCGCGGCAGCACGACTTTATCGCGATAGGGTACCTACGTCCTCAATCTTTGTTTTCTAATAAATTTTTATGAAACTATGTAGCAAAAGAGTCTTTACATAAGTAAGTATAAAATATGTACTTTTGCTGAATAGGATTTAAGTACCTATTTTGACCACTTAAAATAAATGTTATTATATTTATTTAGTTTTCGAATAAGATAAAGAGATAAAAATATGTAGGTTCCTGTAAATATTTATTTATGAAATATTCTACGGTAAACATGTTAAGTTACTATTTGGGCAACAGACTGCTACAATACGTCGAAAAAACAGACTTCACGATGTCTTCTGAAGGGATTTAAGAATGAAGATTTTTTTGAAACTTGGTTACTTATTACAGTATTTATAGTCAAGGAACAATAAAAATGTTTGTGTTGTAGGACATTGTAGGACATTATTATGTGAGACAAGACATCTAATTTTATTAAAAGAAATGCGATGTGTCTGATCAGACTTGAGTCTATCTCGATGAATTGGGATTTTCGAGTTCCTGTAGTACGTCACTGGGTTGTGTCACGTGACCGCCCGTTTCGTAGCGGGCCGCCATATTGAATTTGTGCGTAGAGAGATTATGTGCTGGCGCTTATTTTTATATCAATTAAATTATTAAGTTATGAAAGTTTCGATAGGAGTGTGTGATTTTATGTGATAAGGTGCATAATTTGACTTGTAGTTAGTTAAATCTAAATATATTACACAAAGTTAGTGAAAGAAAATCATTCTGGATTCCACCATTGAAATAACCAAGTAGTGAACGAGTACCAGAAAAGGTTCAGCGACAGCGCACTGCTAACTGGAGTGGGTGATGTGTCTAAAATAGGTACTTATTTAGTGAAAATTGATCAAAATTACAATTTTTTCTCATTGATTCGATTAAAAATGCTGAAATAAATACCGGTGCGATTTGTTTACCATAATAAGCTGACTTAAAATCGGAATCCAGTATGATTTTTGTTTTTGATTCGCCCCAATTTTGTTGCGAATACTTTCTACATGCTACAACTCCTTGTTTTATTATGACAAAGTTAATTATTTAATAGATAGTTTTTGTCGATTTTGGAGCGAAAGTTTTTGTTTATTCAAATTATCAGATGTTTATGTTTGATCGAAAGCTTTACAAACAACGATTCGTAACTCGTAGTAATATTTGTACGGTTTTAGTTACTCGTTTATCCGACCTTTGATTTCATAGTTACCTACATTGTGTACACGTAGCTGTAGAGTGCGGTACCATGGAACCGCCATTTTGATTGCTAGCGCCTTGCCAAGGGGGTGAGGGGCGGCGTGAGGGGGCACTGTTCACTATAAAAAATGTGACGCTCAGATACTTGGTATCTATCTTAAGATCATCATGTTTCACATAACCTAGTAATATGTTTGTTTTGACAGGTGATTCACATGGAATGTAGATTTGTGTCAACATGAATGGCACTATGGAAGACCCTATGGAAACATCTTCCCCAAACTCTCCAGGAAAGGAGCTCAATCACACGCAAGTTACCTATGAGGATCACATAGAGACCTCAAATCACTGTGAGAACAGTAATAATACTGATATCAGTAATCACTTAGATAGTGAATCTAACCAGAGCACCGAAGAGCCACATGTCAATGACTCAGTGAAGGAAAACAGCAATGAAAATGTAAATACTCAACCACAATTGCAAGAGACTACTACAGAGGCTCTGTCTGTGCCTACACAGGAAAATGGCAATAAAGTTTTGCTAGAAAACCACTCTGCTAATAGTAATGAATCATATTCAGAATGTGTAACAAGTCCACAAGCTATAAGCGAGGCTGCTGATCAAGTGGAAGAGCCCGCTGCCGAGGAGGTAAAGCCAGAGGAGGATAGAAAAGAGGCTAATATTGAAGAGCACAACAATATTGACAAAAATGAGGTAAGTTATTATGTTTTTTTATTTAATTTAATGTTTAGTTGACAATAATATATTTTGATTACTTTGTAAGTCTTACAAGGTATGATGCAAAGCGCCCTATATTATTTCTGTACTATGAATGTCACTATGAACTTAATAATTTAAATTATAAATATTATGAATTAAAATAGATTATTATCTGATGTTCTCTAAGTTACCCTATAATGCAATATAATGAATATGCTGTTTAAACTATAAAAAATTAAGATACAAATTTAGCAAAGATACATTAAAAATATAAACACTATGATTTTATTTACTTCAAATAGTATCTAGTATCCTTATTTATATAACAATAGATTAACAATTTCATTATTTAAATTATAAGAATATTATGAAGCTATCTATTAAAAAAATATATACAGTAACCAGCGAAACCCGCGCAACTTCGTTTGCGTGTATCCCGCTTTCTCGTGGGAATTTTGGAATGTTGCGTAGTTTTAAAGATTTAAGCTTATTTAGGGATACACAGACACAGACAGACAACAAAAGCGACTTCATTTTATACTATGTAAAGAAGTATGAATAAAAATCATCAATATAGATCTCAAGATTTCTATTTTGTTGTGTCTATTATTTACATGACATACTGTATAAATTATTTGATTTTACATTTTTAAAATTTAGATTTGAACATTATGAGGTGAAACTGTATACATTCGAGCTACTAGTTTTCCCACACATTTCTTCTTTTATATTTTATTACTCTTAGTATGTAGGAAATATTTAATGATTTTTCATTATTTTATACCTACTTCTTAGCAATTATAATGCTATTATTTGGCCCTTAATTATATGGATTTATGATTATCCAGACTATCCACTATGATTAAGTTTATAGAAGCTAAATCTATGCAAGTATGAAGACCTCTGTTCTCAATAAACATTGAAATTTTGTTGATAACTTTAATTTGTTATATAGTAATTGTTGCCTGCGGCTTTGCCCGCGTGGGCAAGGGACAGAACCAATGAGGAGTTGTGTATGAATTTTGTTAGACCTTTTACATACCATATAACATAATAGAATATAACAATATAGAATAACTCCTAAGTATTCATTTTAACTGTATACTGTGTTACAAATAAACATTTAGTACTAAAACGCATGCATTTAGTACTAAAATGTCTTTTTCTTTCTTACACTATTATTATTCGAATTTTCGATTATCCTAGCCTAGCCTATCAATTATTAGTGTTGGGTAAACAAGAAGATTAGTGTCCTGATAAGTTGCCAGGTTTCCTGATCAGATTCGGATTCCTTATTTGTCAGTTTTTTTTTACTTTGTTTATGATTTTAGACATAAATTTCCTGTTTTAACAAGTTGTTTCTTAAGAGATTAGGTTAAAAGTATCGTCAAGTTAGATTAGCCAAACTGTATGCCTGTATGATTCTGTTTCGTTTGGTTTAAGACCCTGAAAGTTCGGACTCGCCGCGAATCCTTACGCGTGTTGGCGAATTAGCCGCCCTGTCTTATATGAAGGTCCACACACGAAACGCGTTTGCGATCAAATAGCACTCGTCGTCTGTGTTTCACGTATTAAATGTTTTTTTTTTTGTAAAAATTGAAAAAAAAATCAAGTATCTGATGGACAAAAAAGGCGGTAACCGGTTTTCTTTCGCCATTTCTTTTACCGGTGGTCATTTTGCTTTGTTTCCGAAATGGTGGTAGTTTATAGAGTAGCTTATTTATTTAATACAGATTATTATTTATTTATTAACACTCATTGTAAATGACGTGCCTAAGTGCCCGCGAGGGCCTACAGATTAAAGTATTTTTGACTTTGACTTCAATGTAAAACCATTTAAAATATCTATCTATCTTTTTGCGGTATAAAAAAAAATTAACACGCAGAAATAGTAGTTCTTTATCTGTGGTATTATAAACAGAAATGAATGACGACATTAGTGTCGAATGGAGTGGCTAGATTAGCTAACAAGAATTCAGAGAGTCATCAGTTTTATTCCTGTATTAGGACATGTAGGACATAATATAATACTTGTTGCATTCAAATATTCGTGACTTGTTATTTATGGTCACTTTAGTATAGGTGACATACAATGAAATGCAGTGATCATCTTTGGTATGTCTATCTAGTCTAAACAATGCCCACTCATTTCGATTCTAAGAATTGTTATAAAGAATAGATAGGTACCTTGTACTTTTATTGTAACGTATTTCTAGGTCTAAAACTGTGTTGACAGAGTGTGGTGTTTCTAAGTAGTTATAATAAAACAATTTAGTGTTATCCTATTTAAAGTATCTCCCTACCAAACAGATTATCTTCCGCCAAAAGAATAAAACTTAGGCCGGTTAAGAATGCAATCAAAAAGTAGGATTCAATCACCAAATCGGGAAATAGGAAATCTAATACGACTTTGTAGTATCAAACAGAGATAGGAAAGTGACTAAGTGAGAGGTATTAATACCAATTTGTTAATTCCTTTTCAGGAATCTGACGAAGGTGAATCTGAAGAAGATTCTTCAAATGGTGGTGGATCTGAAATATCTGGTGAACGACGTGCAGAGGACACTGTTAGTATAAATTCTGATTCAGAACCTGAAGGAGGAGATGATACTTCACAGGAAAGTACTACAAAGAATAAACATAGTGAAATAATACTTGTAGAGGAGAATAGAACTGACACGCGTAATGGAAATTCTCATCTAAGTGACAGCCCAGAAGTTCATGAAATCGAAAGTGATAATGATGATTGTATGGTAAACGAAGAAAAACCAAGTGCAAAAGTTAGTGAGAATAAAGTACAGTTGCGTCGTAGTAGTAGGACAATAAAACGTAAGAGGTATACTGACGACTTAGAGAATGGCAATGAATCTGATATAGAGGAAGTTCAACTAGAGGATCCTTTGACCCGCAAAAGCAGACCGATTGTTATCAAAGATACTAAGACTCTAGTAGAAATGGCAGCCAAACAAATGAAGTCGAATCACGGAAGTAGTAAAAAAAAAGAACCAACTGTAGTAATTATAGATACAAACTCTATTATTTCAGGGAAAAGCTCAAATTCTCAGGGTAAAAGTTTAACTTCAACCTCAAATTCTAGTGCACATAGTTTATATCAGAGTATTATAGCTCGAGGTACTACAGTTACACCAGTGAGTAGCAAGAACACATCATCCACTGCATCCTCCACTAACACAACACAGACCGCACAGCCTCCTATACTGCCATCATTGACAGATGATATGTTTGTTGTAGAGGCACCGTCTTTCATAGTACCTTATGTATATGAAAAACCGTCAGTAAAGCCATTTAGAGAATTTGTAGATATATTAGGTAAAGAACTAGAAGAAGAGAGAGCCAAAGAAGAAAAAGAACGTCTAGAGAAAGAAGCAGAGGAAAAAGAGAAAAGAGATAAAGAAAAACAAGAGCGTAAAGAGAGAGGTGAACCAGTGGACGAATCTGAGGACGAATCAATCAAAAAGGAGGCAACCAAGTCTGAAGATGATGAGGAAGAGAAGAAGAAAAAGGAAAGAGCAGAGAAAAAGAAAGGTGAGTTTGTTGAAAATGAAATTCGTAATTATTGCCTTATGAAAGCTCAAAAAACTTGTAAAGATATTTTAATTTTATACATTTTTTTATTAACATTTTCAGAACGGCGCAGACGTCGAAATGACGATGACGATGCATCTTGGGATGGTGAATCTTCCAACGATTCCGATGACGAAATACTAAGTGACGAAGACAAGACAGTCGTCATTAAGGATAAGGCAGACTCTATTGAAGAAATCAAAGATGTAGCTGATTTGACTGCTGAAAAAGTTTGCACTGGAAAATCGGATAATTATTTTGATTGTTCCCTTGGAAAGTTTTTTATAAACATTGGATTGAATCTTGTTCAGGAGTATGTGCAAACTGATTTATTGAAGCAACAAAGCCGGAAACTACACAGGGAGAAAAAGTCTGGCCACAGTACAAGACTTACGGAGACTTCTATTGCCTCTCTTATGAATAATTTAGAATTTAGTAAAGAAAACAATGCCCCTTACAGTTTTCCACAGAAGAAATGTGAAAACTGTAGTTTCAAGAGCGAGTCGATGCTTGTTATGGCGCATCATTTAGAAACCCCACATATGAAAAATAACGTCTACAAATGTAACTTCTGTACATTTGAAATTAGAAGTCCTCATGATATTTTGTATCATATGGAAGCAGAGCATAACGTAAGAGGGAAATTAGAGAGAGCACCCTCGTACCACCAGTGTGCCAATTGTCCATTTGAGGATAATGGAAAAGGTAAACTTGCCCGCCATCTAATACCTTGTGCGAAAAAGTTTAAACCTGACGTGAATTTGACCCCGCCTGTTGAATGGGAACCACCAGCAAAGATACCAAAGGTAAAGTATAAATGTAAACTTTCTGAAATAGTTTCTCATTGTCATCAGATTATAATGTGTTTAAATTATAATTTTTTGAAAGAATTCAATTAATTTAACATTTGTTCATTATATTGTTTGAAACAGTAGTTTTAATTTGTAAAATTAGTGATTGTGACAGAAAGAAGAAAATTGTAATAATTCGGAACTCTATTAAATTGTTCCTGTTTTATTTTGCAAATTTACCAATGTTCAACTTGACTTCAACTTGACTTCAATTTGGTCAAAACTTAAATATTTATTTTATAATTGCAGATAGCAAGATCACGGAATAACATGATGAATCCATATCAAAATTCATTCGGCCGGAATCAGTTTGGCAATATTGGACAGAACAGGCCCTCGATGAATTTGATGGCCGGAGCTAGTTCTGGGTACAGGCCTCGTGGGCGGACCCAGATGTCGTCGCCTCGGCCTCACGTACCTTCGATACTCCACCGTGGTGGAGTTATGGTCAGGCCAAACACATCTCAATCATTCTCAACTAACTATTCGGCTGCCGTAAGTACTACAATTTGTCTCGAAAATGTATCCTCAAAATATTATTATTTAATTATAGACGAGCAGATGTGTCTATGTCACAGTGTTAAAAAAGTTCACTAGATTGGTCACTTCACTAAGTTCCATGTAAATTAATTTAATTTATAACTGTGCTCTTTAAGCCAATTGTCCAACCGGTTTTTAAACGCGTTCACTGAAACAGCTGATACCACGTCATCAGTTAGCTTATTCCATGCCTGAACGATTCTGTTGCTAAGAAAGTGATACCCCAAGTTTGTGTTTGTAACATTGCGGCGTAATTGTATATCGTGCCTTCGTGATGAATGCGTGTCTACGTCTTTCATGATAAAAATCTTATGAAGGTCTGGGAGGTTGTACTTAAATGTAAGGATCTTATAGGTTTCTATCAGGTCTCCGCGCAGTCGTCTCTCCTTGAGAGTAGTTAGACTTAAAACTCTTAGTCTCCTCATAGGGTTTACGACGTAAGCTGTACGGGATCTTGGTAGCTCTTCTCTGCACATTCTCAAGTAGGTCAATATCTTTGACAAAGTATGGGTTCCAAATTTGGAATCCATACTTGAGCAACGGTCTTACGTATGTTTTGTAGATCTTAACAAATACGTCTTCAGTGATGTGATAAAACGATCTCCGTATGACATACAAGAATGAGTTGGCTATTATAATTTACTTTTATATTATCCCAATTATATTTTATCTCATTTATCCACTACTATCAACGAAAATGGGGACAGAACAAATGTGGCGGGAATAATTTGGAAACGAATAAAATTAGACAATTGATTAGATTTCATTTTAACATCAAGCTTCATTAGCCTATGAATGCGAAAATAAGTCACAACGTAATCTATGTCAACCGAAATTTTGCTTTTATATTATGAACACAGCATCTTGTGTTAAAGATTTTTAATCATTCGATTATTTTGAGAAAATTGAACACCGTAATATTTTACTTTCAGAACAACGGAAAGCCAAAATCCATGCATCAACCCTCAATTTCTATAACGCCGTTGCCGCGGCACCCTCAGCCTACGATATCTCAACCCTCACAACACTCTAAAAACACATTCGTTATCTGTGAGATATGTGATGGTTATATCAAGGATTTGGAACAGCTGAGGAACCACATGCAATGGATCCATAAAGTAAAGATTCATCCAAAAATGATATACAATAGACCCCCACTTAATTGCCAAAAATGTCAATTCAGGTAAAGAAAATATTTACAATATGGTGTGGTATTGCAACATTGATTTAAGTGTAGTAGTAATTGACGAAATAATACGAACGAATAGTTACAATACAACTGGCTTACGCCCATAGCTTTAAGCAAAACCATTGTTCCCATTCTCAAGACGATAATAATTAGATTTAATAAAAATGTTTTATTTATGTAACTTGTAAATATATCATGTATTTCATAGTAAAACTTATATTATTTTAACATTATTTGCTTACATATAGATTTGTGTCGTGGAATGGATAAATCAATATAATATGGACACTGATGGAACAAGTGATATTATGATTTATGATATGTTTGTGATGTTTTAGATTTTTCACGGACCAAGGTTTGGAGAGACACTTGTTGGGATCTCATGGACTTGTTACCAGTTCCATGCAGGAGGCGGCAAACAAAGGAAAGGACGCAGGGCGATGTCCAGTCTGTGGCAGGGTAAATTATCTTGCTAAAATATAAAGTCTAACAGCTTTTTCTATGTCCAAATCCTTGCTTTCGGTATGTGTATAAATTCTATTAAAATTATTGATTTTAAAAATCCGTATTTTTTTAATCGATAAAATGTAATACACGTCACACGCGTACCAATACCGCCATGCTAGGAAAAAAATTTACCAAAAACAAGGATTTGGACATAGAGAAAACTATTAAGAGACTTAAATTTTAGGGCATTATTAAAGTCTCATTTCATTGTTGCACGCTTGTCGCACCGTCGTCGAACAGTCGCTCTTCGTGACTTTGACTTGACCGAAGCTCAATTACTAACCCTCATCCAGTTTTGAAAGTCATTACTTAGTCTTGTATACCCGCGGCTTTGCCGGCGTAAAAATTAGCCTATGTTGGGCTCTGTACCTCTGACAATATGTATACACATTTTTATATTGATCGGCTGCTTAGTCAAGCCGTGAAGGAATAACAAACAACCAAACTCACTTTCTCATTTATAATATTACTATGATTGTCTATATTCAATTCTATTATAATTAAAAATATGATCTAAATGTTTTCTTTTTGATTATAAGATTGTTACTAATAAATATAAATATTAATCTACAAATTATCGTAGTACAAGTTTGCTTTCTAATAGTAGAAATTAAAGAGACCATTGAAAGAGTAAGCAAATTGTTAAATAAACTTAATTATAAATTACAGGTTTACCAGTGGAAACTACTCAATCATGTGGCGAGAGATCATAATTTGACACTCAAACCGGCACACTTATCTTACAAATGCACTGTATGTACAGCAACATTCGGCATGTACAAACAGTTCGAGAATCACGTGTATTCGGCCCACAGTGTGGTCGCCAAGCGTGTTATGGACAAGTCTAAGGCGAGTGCCTCTAAGGCGGCCAACGATTCACTATTGAAACCTTTAAAAATCAACGATGAGATTACTATAATACCACAGCCTGCCAAATCTACTACACCAACGCCGGCTAAAGAAAAATAAGGTAACAATTTTTTTAAACATGTCTAAGAGCATAAGAACGGCACAAGTTCAATGTCCCATCTTGATGTCGGGCACAGGCCACAAGTACAGACAGTCTAGAGACTGAATGTGATTTATTATCATTGTCTAATAGTTTTGATGTGTTTACATATAAGTCCTACTAGCAAAGGCAAGGCAATTGCGAATTGAAATATTTGTCTTATAGCAAGTTCATTTGTGAATCACCAAAAAAAGAAAATAAGATAAGTATTATTCAATTCATAAATGAAAAAAATGTTACTTTGCAAGTGTTCAATTCTTATTCACAGGAAATTTTCTTTCCGTATGTTTGCTGAGCGAATTATAAAGTTATTTTTGTCGTACATTGTTATACATAGTGCACCATTATTACAAGCGCATCTCGCGAATAGTATCTTATGTGATTGTGTAATTGTTATTTTTATGTAACAAGAAAGAATGATAACGATTGTAACTCAAAACTCTTCATTGCAACGGTTATTGACACATCAATAACGTATATCGATTATACAATTTAGTTACAGGTTCAATTTATTTGTATGACAAATTTTTATTTAAATATTGGTTAATTAGTATCATCATTTGTTGTTTGGTAACCAATCATTAACAGTGATCGTTGGCTAACTTGGCTAATTCATCATTTTACCACCAAAATAATGATTTTAATTAAATAAATTACTTTAAGGACAATTAAAATTGCTCAAGCAAAGCTATGCGTAATAAATAGTGTATTTGCTTTGCTGATTTAATAAGTTGCTGGGCGAATCAGTTTTATTTTTGTTGTTAAAATTCATTATTGTTTCTTCTATTTTTTCATATCGCTTCTATTATTTTATCGATTTTCATTTATTAACTGGCGTATGCAGAAAGAAATAATGACATTTACTAAATTCTTATAAGAGGCACATATCTCAATATATTTTTTATGCGTTATAACGATTATAAACAAATCCTGGCTATAAAAGAGATAATAGTGGGGTAGGACGACTTGTTCCATAACATTGGTCCGTTAGTAACACAAAAAGGCGTCATTATAACATCTAATTTAGATGATTCCAACGAATATAAATATAAATGTACTTTCCAAGAACACCAAACTAATATTGTAATTGTAATAGTATTACACTTGAATGGATTACAAGTACATAACAAACAATTTAATTTTATGTGTTTGCCCTTGCGAAATTATGCATCATTCTATAAATAGAAATATGGTGTTTGATGTTGGCATAAGGTAGATTTGTTTTGTACATAGTAGCAATACAATATAAATAGCAAAATATTAACCTGTTTAGGTAACGAAGTGTGAAAAATTGATGTACGCGTTAGTTTAAATACGAAAACTCTTCTTATTTAGCGAAATGCTCCATTTTTGACATTTCATCAAAAAAATTAAGGAAAGATTTGACTGAAATACATTTCATTTCAACTTTATAAGAATTCCCGCTGTGCTGTGCCCGTTGCTGCGCTCCTGTGATGTTATTTCCCCATATGTGTGCTTAAACTATGCGTACTCTTTGTTCCATTTTATTTTTCCGAATAAAAAGTTATCCATATTATGTGTTAATCGGGGTTATATATAAACTTACAAGTAGCTTGATAATTCAAATTGAGTCATGTCCTTCTACACCCGAGGGCGTCGGGCGTCAACGTTTTCGGCCCTGGAAAACTTATCACTTTAGTTATAACTAATTGGTATGTTTAGTTAACACTATACATAGCTAAACTTGGACGCTCATTCATGTGACAATTTTTTAATTTGTTGAGCCATTTTAAAGTGTTGACTTAAAATAGGAGGGTTAATTTATAATAATATAAAGGACATCAGGCATTCAGGTCTAAAAAAAAAATTGCGCGGCCAGAACTAAAAATATTTTCAATAGCTAGTTTATATGGACCTTAAACTAATTCTATAAATTTAACACTAACTACGTTTTTTTAAGTAGTTATTTCAGTTTTCGTACATAACGTAACTTATAATACTAAATAATATTTTTAAGTTATATTTCATGACTATTATTATTAAAATTCTTTATTGCATAAAAAAACACAAAAGGCGGACTTAATACAAAAGTATTTTTTACCGGTCAACCCCAGCACCTGGGAAAAGAAATGTGCTGGTCGGTAACAAAAAAGAGTAATAGGAGTATTTAGTTAACAATGCCGGCCGGCTGATAATACCTACTATCAGTGGCTCGCTTCGTCTCGTCTCGGCTGTGCATAAATGTCGTAATAATGTTAACTGATAATTAAATACATAAAATGTATTCTGTGTTGTTTCTTATCCCCACCTAAAATCATTTATCTACATTAAAATAATACCTACCCCTCTGGGAAACAGGCATGATGCTATGTAAGTATGTATGTATGTAATAACTTGCAGTAGCCTACGACGACGACGTCTTACCACGTATTACCTATTTCCTAGTACGACCATTTTCCCAAGTATTACTACTTACAACCTCTTTTTCAACACTTACTTTATCAATACTTTTTTCGTAACTAAATAAATAATCAGAAAATGCAGTTACAGGGTTAAGTCCATAATTTTTTAAAGTTTTTAATATGGCCTATTGGAAATAATCCTAGGTCTGGCCGCCCACTTTTTTTTAGACCAACATTGTATGGAAAGTGCCTGATCTTCTATATCAAATAACAAGTGTATGCAGGAGTTGCACGTTCACCCCGTTGATCATTACACGATATTGTTTCAGGGAATAACACATGGGACGTCCAAGGCTATGCTGCGGCACTCCTGGTCTTCGTGCTTGCCGTTGTCTTTGCCTCTCACTACAAATGTTTCACCGACATTAGAAGCCTTACAGTCCATTGTAAAATTAGTGTACATTCCTACAAATGGATAATAACCTCAATCATAATATTGAAGTGATGATCATCTAAGACTCTTTAATATTTATATATGTACCTTAATGTAGACGTGTAATGAATATTCGAATGTAAGTTGTAATTGTATAATTCGAGTTTAAAATTTTCATATGGATAAAGTTCCCAAGGAACTATTCACTGCCTCGGCTTTTGAAGCCGCTGATACATTATACAGAATCGGACGTTGTAATATATTGCATATTGTTTAGTGGACATAAGTAACACTGAAACTACATAATACAAAGTGTGCAACGGGAACATACAAATAATTATTAATATAGAATTGTCTATTTCAACTAGTACTAAATAATTGTATGGAATGGGAATGTATACTAATTTTGAGCAGTATTCATCAATTAAGCTAGATTTGGGTACATTTGCTAATATTATTACTGTCGATATAATTTACATGTATTTTTCTGTAGGCAACAACATTGTGTCCCACAAGCTTATATAGGATTCGTGTTATGATTGATATTAAGGCGAGTCCAAATTATGTAACATGTTATATAACGTGTCCACGTTGTTTATCATTGCAACAAAAAACAAAACTACGCTTTAAGATAACAATGTTACAAAGAAACTTAGGACCATTTTGTCTGAGAATACATTTGGTTACTACCAATAAAATTAAAACCTAATCTGTAAAGTGGTTGATTTTCTATCGAAAAAACGACGAGGAATCATGTTTTTAGAACAACATAAAAATAGAAACCAATTTACTTTTAATTTATATACATAGACCTAGAAAACGCGCTCTACGCGATTAGACGGACAAAGAGAGAAAGCGAGCGTTCTATGTAAGACGGAGAAGGCATATTATACCATTTTTGAACGTCATATAAGTACATATCACCCCGCAGATAAAAATACGTTTTTGAATTTAATTAAAAATATAAGTTAATCGTGTTGATTACAAATAAATACTTTTATTTTTAACAATGGTGACATGTTCTGTAGTTGATTGTGAAGTGACACATCGAAATAATCCAGATAATTGTTCATTTCACAGGTAAGTTCACATTAAAGTCGTCAACAATATTCTTAGCTTTATTTTTGAAACGTAAATAACGTTTTAAGTTCTAAATAGATTAAATGTTCTATCGATTCTTAATTTTAACAATAAATATACTTTTTACAACTTTTTACAAATTATTGATGGTCTAACTAAATTAATGCGAAAGATAATACTCGACTCGCCCGTGCACACTTGACTAATCAGAATTGGTAACATGAGAGCTCTTTGTTCGTCTATATTGATCCTAAATCTATGCATAGCATACCGATATTTATTTGAAATTTTAACTGACAACTGCTTAATGTATTTATATTAGTAGACCATAAAACAGTACTTACCAGTACTTACCTATTTATTTATTTTTTATGAGAAAAGAAACAATATCTGATTTTTTTAAATGATATTGTTCATTGGCTTGTTGTAAATAAATGTTGCAATTATTGACAACATGTTACATAACTTTCCTTCATGACATATCATCCCCATAGTTTAATGTTTCTTTGACATAGCCCGAAATCACCTTTAATAAGTGCACGGGGCGGCGCGGCGCGTCAAAATATTCTCTCATAGAAATTGTATGAGCTTATCCGCACTACAGGCGCGGCACTACGCTGTAGTGCGGTTAAGCTCATACAATTTGTGCGTGCAGCGCCGCGCCGCCGCGCCGCTCAAGTGCGTTTCGACCTTTAAACTACTTAGGTTGCAAGTTACATGGAATCCGTCTATATAGAGTTATTGTCTCTAATATGTGAGATGTGAACTATCTAAATATATAAAAGGAAAACGTGATCTTTGTAAGACTCACAGCCAGTTTCTCTAAAACCCATTTTAATTTTAATTCCAGTTTAAATCTCAAGCTATCTCTTTTTTTCTTTACTTTGACAGTTACAACCATAATATAATGTGTCATTAACTTTAAAAATACCTTTGATCAATTCATCGTCAGAGACTTCTGCAAGAGTTCGTGGAAATTATTGTTATACCGTTTACACATAATTGTAAACCTGGATTTTTTTGAAGTTACTGTTGCGACTTTACGCAGATATGTTTAGTTAGTAGAGGTGTACACATGAGAAGAATGAATGTCACGAAAATTATGACCGACTGTATATTAATAATTAGTCGGTTCAAATATCTAATCCATCTATCGTATCTATTAATCTTTATCAATCATACCGACCGGAATAATCTAGCAGGGACTGTCGTTTATCACTAGTACCTCGGGCTAGTACCTTACTATGTAGTTAACATTTTGCAAAATGCTGTTCGACGGAGCTGTCAGCAATTGCTCCCAGAAATTTATTGAAGATATAAAAACGCGACCTAAGAACTGCAGAGTTTAGAATGTATTTTATTATCACTAAATATACATATTTAGATTGATATAAAGTAAAATAAACTACTTCATAAATTACCACCATTTCGGAAAGAAGCAAAATGGCCACCGGCGAAAAATAGGCGATTTATTTTTTATATTTGTGCATTTGTTCTTTAATTTTAAACGACTTTCAGTGGATGCCTACGTCACAATAGTGCATTACAAGTTTTAGTACTTAGTGATAGACCAGTTAGTCAAGTTTTCATTTTATATATTTACATTCACATTGCAATATTATATCAACACAGAGGGAACAACGCCACAATTCACAAAATATAGAGTTTTAATCTTTCTTATTATAAATGGAGTTTATGGATCGACTGTGAAACGTCTTGTTTAGGCACGGCTATATTATTATGTACATTAATTAATGTATACATATGAAGTAGACGGTGTAAGTTAAGTCTGATTGTTTACAAGTAGTTTTATATTTTATATGCAGTGTCTAAAATTCTCGTTTTTATGTACGTATAAGTGAAAAGGAAAGTACCAACGTTTTGTTACAATATTAATTAACAACGTCATCGGTTTGAAAGAAAAGTGTACTTGGTTTGTTACTAGCTTGTCTCGCTTTCAAACTTAATAAAAACATTTCAATGTATAGTCCTCGCTCTAAGAAAATAGATTATTCCCCCTAGCCACCCCTAAAATCCAAATTTGTAAACACTATTTGAAGGCAGATTAATCGCCGTCAGAAACTATTACTTGAAATAAAAATTAATTAATTAACTTAATCGTTTGGATATTCCACTGCGAATGGATAACAGAATATTACAAACGGGTTTTACATGTGGCAACTTCTCAAGTCTATTTAAATTAAGTATTAAACCGTAACCTAATTTTAACAAAACTTAAAAGATTATGCAATAGCAATGTTATTGTTCTAAATATTTATGTTCTAGAATTAACGCTGACAACATTTTATTTATGGTAAAATTGTTGATCCCACAAGCACGAAGTATAATATCTCCACGCCGAACACTGTTTACTTTGTAAAGTGCTTCTAATTGTCGAGATTACTCTTATGAAGACTATATTCGGTGACTTTTATCTTGATAAGAAATGTCGTGTATAATATACGTGTCATGTTCGTTATAAATTGACTACTCGTCTCGCTATTTACGTGACGACTAAACATACATTTACATGTTTATTACGAATAGACTTGTGATACGAATGATTAATATCTTGTAATACAGTAGTTGTATTTAAAATATTTTATATTTTACTTTTGACACGGAAGAATTTTCCAGGCATCAAAATATCTATGTTTTATGTGTATAACGCAAGTTTATGCGTCTGTGTATTTAGATAATGAACTACTTTAAGAATTTTGTTACCTGTTTCTCATCGTTTTCATAATAATTGAGAAAATGTCATGGTATAGTAACACTTTTACTTACAGTCTCTTCTAACATTGAGTTACATGTGCAAATGAAACCATATCTCCATCGTTTTATTTTTTTATTAAAGTAAAACAAATTGTGGGTATTATTTTCACATCGACAACATGTAAGACAGGCTTTCAGACCACTCTTTACATACTCACCATCAAATATTACAATACAAAACCTCTTTATTGCACCAAACTAAAATTACAATAAACAAAAACATTTTAATCTAATATTCATATTTTAATATAATACACCCTCCAAGTTTCAGGTACATTTCAATCAGCGTTGACGCGCGTTGATCTATCAGTCAGTCATACAGAAGAAAGCAGATTAACCTTGTTGTGTCGTTACGTCACTACATTTCATTCGTACACTACATTTCGCAATTTAATCAAAACATCTATATAAGATACTCAAACATGTCGAGCTAGAAAGTGTTACTCTACCCTCATATTTTACTCAAAAATTTACATTATGTGAAGTAAAAGTGATTATTACCAAAACTTAGTCCTAACTGTTTGAGTAAATGCCAATGAATCAAAATCTTTTCCAAAAGATAGCAACTTACGTTAAATAATTGATAGGCTATATTCTTGATTAAAGGACACTACTATTCTTAACTTTCTTACGTTACCTTAAACGTTCTTATTCTATATAATAATATATAACAAAAGTTAACTCTTTGTCGAACAGGTATATATATATTTTAATAAGGTTTAAATTAATGTGATCGTGTTTATTAACCACAGCATGATTAAGGGTTAAGGGATAAAACGAATGATTATAAATTTTCCTTCGCAAAAACCAGTGCTAAGTCACCATTATTCTTAGTATTTCTCTAATATATGTGTTAAATATAAATCTGTATTATAAAACATTATTTAATGCCAGGAAAATTTTATGGTTACGTTTAAACTCGACGAATTTAATCTTAACATTGTTCGTAATTTATAAAAAGTCGTTTCAAATAACAATATCGTATTATTAAAAATGTGAATGTTGAAACAATTATTAAAGATTAACCATATAAATGTTACGATAAGTTATGCCATTACTAAATGTTTTGTATAGCGCTTTCTTCTTATATACGTATATTCCATCGCTACAAGTCTCAACTGTTAAACTCTAATTTTCTTATAGTTGAAATTTGCGGTCTACGTTTTATGTTTATGGATTTCGAGTTGCTAACTGGCTATAGATTGAAAATTGGCATTTACTGTTATATATTTTATAAACAATGGACAAACTTCATTGCTTAAAGCTTTTTAAAGTAATATCTAGAGTTTTTATCTGCTTCTGTGTAATGATGTACCCTGGTACAGCATGGTGTCGAATGAAAGTCAGCCATCCCCATATTCATTCGACACCACGTATCCGTAACGTCTTAGCCAAAACCCACTTGTAAAATAATGAATTCTTAGAATTTAGTCGGAGTTTATCCAAGGAAATTTCATGAACGTGTCAAGATAATAAAATGTCATTCTTTATATGTCGCGACATGTAAACTTAAAGTAGAGACTAGTGGTCACGTAACATTAAAATAGCGGCACCACGGAGGTATTACATATAAATAATATCTCGAAGAAGCAGCGCAGTCTCACCACCTAGACCTAGACGTTCACGAGATTTCTCTTTGAAAATTAACGTGAATGCATCATAGTAATGTAATATGTATTAAATGGGTACTTGTCGTCATACAGTCAAGTGCAAGTATACTTTTACACTTGCAATTCAATTTAGTTTCTATGACACAGAACATAACCAAGTCCATAGTGGAAAGCTTGATGTGACCTTGATCGTGTATGGGTACATAATATGTACAACATTTAAGTGTACATTACTCAGGTGTACTCAGTTAAAGTTTGATTATTTTGCACTCGGACGCGACGCGTTGTATGCACGACTGTGTCTGCAATGTCACATTCCTGATGATTTTAAGGTTTCTTTTTCTATAGTAATATTGGAGGTGCGAGGTAAATATTTATTATTTAAATTTAGGTTGTTTAATTAGCTGATTAATATTACCTGAAAAAATATAGAAATTATTGTTCTTAATTGCTGAGCGAGTAATTTGGAAAAATTATTAATTGTGAAAAAAAGCCACTGTTTAAAAAACTATATTGCATGTAAATAATTTGGTAGGTATCGCTCAAAATATAATAAAGATACCTATCCATCATAGATTCAGTACATATTCTGCCCAATTTTTTTTCACATGTATTTCACACACACACACACACACCAATTGAACACAAGATAAGGGTTTCGAAAGATATTTTTTGTCATTTTGTTAATAAATTATCGAGTTTTTAGAAGTAAAAAGTATTTTATTTATCTTTTACCCCCAAAATAGCACAAATTTAGGTGGACCACGGGCATTTTTTCTTGCCCGTGGTGTACCCCGCAGGTGGACCACGACCAATACGGGAAATTAACAGAGGAACAGTAGTTTTCGTCACCTGCCGAGTGTTGCTCGATTTGTCTCTACGCAGAACTCGTATCAAGTGATATCAGCTAATCGAGGAAAAGAGATACAATCACCTACTTTCAAACAGCTGCACTTTTGCTTTATGCACAAAATACATTGCTTACTTTTATTATATCTTATTGGTTTATTTCAGTAAAGTAAAAAATATTTCATATTTACTATTTTCTATACATTCTATATTTTTCCATTCCAAAAATTATTTTAAATAGATTGCATTTGAGGAGCTGGATAGCGTCACTGTATGTCGCAGTCCAAAACAACCCTAGCCAGTGTTCTAATCCATTTCAGACGTATCTCGTCTGTCTCTCCGTTGGAACCGAACATTGGCCACCGCCAATCTGCATGGGAACGGCGTGGCAGAGTACGCTATAATCTCCTTAGATTGAAGGGAGACCCGTGCAGTGTGTTGATTATGCGTTGATATTTTATGATGAAATTGCATTTATAATGTTTAGACTGATAAATATTGAAAATATTCATTTTGTCAGTCATAAGCCTTACCCGACTCGCTTTATTAATAAATAAATTGCATTTTATGTTTAGATTAGACTGATAATATTACGGCAAGTATTTATTTTGACAGACATAAACAAGCTCATTAAATAGAAATACTTTGAAACTAATTCGATGTTAAATGTCTTGGTCCCCGCTCCCCGCTCGTTGTTTGCAATAATTAATAACAATTAAGTCTATCAATTAATTAGTCATATTATAGCGAAACAGATATTATACATGGATATTCACTTAAAATAACAGCAATTTCGACTCTAATTATTTCCTTGTAATATGTTTAATGTAGTAGTGACGATCACGATAGTGTCGTGAAGGAAGTTAATGTATGTTACGAGTTTTAAGCGGGGAAAGGTTAGATAATATGCCAACGGTGTGGTGTGGTGGCGAATGTTGGTGTGAACAGCAGGGGAACACTCGGTGCAAAGATGTGGCGGTGGACGGTGGTGTGGCAGCTTTCTACGGTGCTCTTGGTGGCCAGTTTCGTCGACTTTGGTTTCTTCTCACAAAGACAGTACCCAAAGGTTAGTTGATGCCTCTAACTCCTATTAGGTTTGCGAAGTTGGTATAGTATAAATATTGGGGGTCATAACTTTTCAATGTGGGTTTTTAAATATTACAGTCTTTACAATAATTGATATATGCCATACAGGAGACATAGCAGTGGGAATGTGTGGTAGGCTTGTCCCGAATCTTTACAATAAATCAATATTATAATTATTACTTCTGAAGCCGGCCGCTCTTTGAATGCCTTTTGAGTTTATTTGTACAAATACGATTTCTGTGCAAAATTAGTTCGTATAGATAGAGTGTGTAAGTTTGTATTCGAAGACTTGGGATCGTTCATAGGTTCTCTTACGAGTAAAATTCGTACGAAAACACATCCTAAATGCCAATGGCCAGCTTAACAAACATAATTTTCATTCAGTCGGGTTATAGAGCTAACTTACCAAGCAAACGGCGAAATCGATACTAATATTATAAATGCGTAAGGATAGGCTAAGGTCTGGAGAGTGACATAGGGTACTTTTTATCACGGAAAATACATCTTATTCCACAGGAAAAAAATAAGTTTATTATTATTTGTCAGATCCTTTGGACAGGTAGTATCTATTAAATTTTTTTTTTTACAAGTATTGTATCTTTCAGTTTAGTTGTTAAAACTGCAAATGAACTAAATATACCAAAGTAAACGTACGTACGTACGTAAACACAAACATGTAATTAGTTATATTAGATTTGTACTTTACTTCTTTCATGGTGATCATAGAGATCTGTAGCTTGAAGAATGTGTTCTTTATATGACGTAGGCATTCGATGAGAAAGAATTTTCCGAAATTCTACCATAAAGGTGTAAAAATGGGGGCAAAGTTTGTTTGGGAAATGTTTAACATTTTCGTAGAAGATCGACGTTTAAATGGCGAGGATTATCCAAATTCTATTGAAAACTATTAAGCCACTTGGTTAGGGTGGGGGCTATATTTATACAATTAATAGTATTTGATAATTTTGTACTTAAAGTTTATCCCATGGCTACCACTGAGCTACTGAGTATAGATGTGGCACATTGTATGGCGATCAATACGGACCATGTGGATTGAACGTTACGAGCAAAGAAAATTAAATGTTATATACTTGCTACCTGTTACCCGTGGTTTCTCCCGCGTAAAAATTAGCCTAGGTATATTGCACCCTGACAATATGTATACAAATTTTCATAATGATTGGCTGCTTAGTCAAGCCTTGAAGGAATAACAAACAAATTCACTTTCTCATTTATAATATTAGTATAATGAATATAAAGCTGAGATGTGAGAAGTCTGAAATAATACCTACACGTTTAATTCGTTCTTATAAATATGGGCACACTGGGCACACAGCGCCACTCAGGTACGCTCAAGTTAGTCAGCTGTCGTGAAGCTATGGCGGACGAGGTAGCAGAAAACAAACTTATTTGCTCTGCCAATATCTCCGCTTAGATGGACACCGGTCATAAGTCGATTTCGAAAAGTGTGATCAATATTTTTTTATGTCTTGTCGGAAAACAAGCCAGCACCTGATGAAAAGTGATATGAACATCAATAATAATTAACAGGCGCGTGTGTTGTGTGCTACAAGGAAGGAAATAGGGAGAAAAAAAGAGACAGTAAAAGAATTGGGCTTCCGACTCATCGAACGAAATGCATTACTGCTTTATGACGATATTCTGTGAGACTGTGAGTGGGTGGTACTTCCCTGGTTGAGCTAGCCCTCTTTAAAATAAAATTTAAACTCTACCACTCCCTTTACATACTTACCTACAACATTTTGAATAATTTATTCTTTCCAGTTATGGATAAGTTAACTACACTGGGCGTCAAAAATAAGTAGTACAGTTTTAAAATTGCATTTACTCTTAAACTATAGAAGTTAGAGTTTTGAAATAAAAGTCATTTTATAGCAAATTTAACTAAGTTTTCTAAAAATAATATTTTATTTAGCATTAGTAAAGTTTTACACTGAAAATTTAGAAAAAACTAAAAAGCTAACCATTTTGAAGGAACTATCAAGCACTTAATTTTTACGTTTTGGGCCTTGTTCCCACTTTGGTAACTTGTGTTGCCGCCTCGGGCTCTGATGACAGCTTGGAGCCGATTTAGCATGCTGAACACTAAGTTTCGGAGGCGGTATTGGGGAAAATTCACCCATTCTTCTATCATACCTGCTTTAGAGCCCTGAGGGTGGCGGGGGGTGGTCTGCGTCTTCTGACTAGCCTCTCAACCTCATCCCAGGCGTGTTCAATCGGGTTAAGATCTGGGCTTCTTGATGGCCAAGCCATCAAGCTGATGCCAACGTCCTGAATGTACTTTTGTACGAGGTGAGCGGTGTGTGGCCGGGCGTTATTATGCATTAGTATCGCTCCATCACCCATATTTACTAAATATAGCCCTGCATACTCGTTAAGGATCTCTAATGCATATCTTTCACCAGTCAGAGTGCCATTTTCTATGACCACTAGCTCTGTGCGACCCTCTGAAGAGATGCCAGCCCATACGTGTACAGAGCCTCCGCCGTATAGAACTCTTTCCGAGATGCAACCTTGAATGTATCGCTCACCAGGTCGCCTGTATACTCTCCGCCTTACATCGGAAGTGAATAAAGAAAACCGAGACTCATCTGTGAACAAAACTCTTGTCCATTCTTCTTCGCCCCATTGTACGTGTTGACGGGCGTAGCGTAGTCTTGCTACTCAATGCCCTGTCTCAAGTTTGGGGCCATTTGCTGGCCTGTACGAGTCTTCTCCTCACTGTACTCTCACTAACGTAGTCTCTTTGGGTCTGAAGAAGCTGTTGCTGGACCTCAACTGCATTAAGGTGACGATTTCTTAACACAGTCGAGACAATTAAGCGGTCTTCTCGGGTACGAGTGCACCTGGGTCTGCCATTACTTGGTCTCCTTAGATGGTTTCCAGTCTCTTCGTACCTTTGCTTTACTTGTTGGAATGTTCTTAGAGTTACACACACCGTTCTTGCAGTACGACGCATACTGATGCCTACTTCGAGAAAAGTTATGATTCTTGCACATTCTTCTGGTGAAAGAGGCATGATTAGTAAAGTTTACTCGCTGAAGACACATTTGCTTTTGAATTGCAATTGATTTATCAGCAATAAAGAAAACAATAAAAAACAAAAGTACAAGCCAACATTTAAAAAAAATAGTGTTTTTATTTATTAAGTTTTTTTTCCGTCAATCTTTAAAAAATGATATTATGCATGACGTTTTTATTAAATGAAATTAAATTGTCTTTTAACTTTTTTTTATTTCAAAGGCAATTTTAAAACTGTACTACTTATTTTTGACGCCCAGTGTAGATTCTTATGTTTTCACCTAAACGCCTCCTAATGTTAAAAATAACCTAACTGGACAAAATTGTATGATATTTGAATCATACAATTTTGTCCAGTTAGGTTATTTTTAACGTTAGGAGGTGACATAAGGTTATTCTTACAGCTAGGAAACGTTTAGCTATTAGTAATAGTAATTGTAGTAGTAATTTGATTGGTGAAAACGGGCATTAGTTTCACTTATATTTTATTACTTACCTACATGAAACATGAAAATTGAAAAAAAATGTTTAAATAGAATAGCCAGCCAATGGAGCGTCGAATTAAAAAAATACGATATTATTTATTTCATTTTCATTGTAATTGTTCGAAATAGAGATAATTAAAAGAAATAGTTATGTACAAAAATTACTTAAATACGCTCGCGTTCCGTTCTACGAAGTGAACTTATTATAATGGATAGTATTGATGGTTGTGATCGTTTTTTTTTGTTGATAATAGAGTTGATTAGTGGTCACGTCAGGTTAAATCAGTATAATAATAACTTGAATAACCCTCCTTTTGGCGCAGTCGCATAATCATAATAATTTATATTTGTATGAACATACATACGTGATTTGGCTGTGTTTTCGATCAAATACATAATTTATAATAATAACATCTTACCTTTTTATTATGTTAGCATTATAAACATTGTATGTTATACAGGTGTAAACAATTGTTGATTGGCCTTAAATAAATAAAATAAAATAATAACTTTTATTTTCTATCAACAATCATTGGCGTAGGAATTTAACAAAAAACATGTCTTCATTATATTTCTAAACTTTCATTGAACTTCATAACATGGTTGTATTATTAATCGTTTGTTTACCTAATTGTTTACTTAATGCATGTATAAATAATTTCAATTCGCTCAAGTTTTTTTAATGCCACAAAGGTGGCAAACAAGCATACGGCCCGCCTGATAGTAAGCAGTCACCGCTTGCAATACCGGGGGTATCACTCACGCGTTGCCAACCCTCCCAACCCCCTCAAGTGGAGCTCAACATAACATGGCCGAGACCAATGTTATTTGGCTACGATCTTCTGTAAGGTGGAGTTCCTTCCCCAGACGGGCTGCTCCGATTTAAGCGGATTATCCGCTGTGCCCTACCCCTCGCTCAAGTTTTTAAATATTTTATACTAGCTGTTATCCGCGATACCGCCCGCGTAGTCAAGGGAAAATGTCAGTAATTTTTCCCATGGGAATCTCTTTATCCCGTGGGAAAAAAGTAGCCTATATCACTCTCCATGCAGACCTTAAACTATCTCCAATAAAAAAAATCATATCAATCCGTTCATTACTTTCGACGTGAAGGGAGGACAACAAACATACAAACAATCAAACAAACACTCTTTCACATTTATAATATTACTAGCTTTTTCCCGCAACTTTGTCCGCATGTAGTTCCGGACCCATTCCCGTGGGAACCACATTGAATCTACTGGTGAAAGAATTTTTGAAATCGGTCCAGTAGTTTCGGAGCCTATTCAATTCAAACAAACAAACAATCAAATCTTTCCTCTTTATAATATTAGTATAGAAAGATATATAGATAGTTTGGATTTACATATTATTTTATTTGAAGTTTTTGGTCAACAAATCATTACAGTCATATTACCCATATAACTTCTGATAGAGACCTATTATTTACTAGCTTTCGCTTCTGATTTAGAGAATGTGACAAGTTAATTAACCTAAGCCTAGAAACAGATTTTTAAGAAGTGAAAAAGTTGTTTATTTCCTATGAAACAAATTACATTATACGTACCTATATTATATAGTCGCTTTGCTTTGATTGCGAATGTCATAATGTGTAGCGAAAATGTATTGTTTACACGCTTCTAGCGAGTTAATGAACTTATGTGTATTACACCGTTGTACAGTTACTTACCGGATATGTCTTATCGTGATGCGCCGTACATTGACTGTTTAATTTTATTATGTGTTCACCTTAATTTCCTGATTTGTTTCAGGTTGATTGTTTTACTGTCCCGATGTTGACTAGAGACAGCCGATTGCTGAACAACGGTAAGTATGTCCTTACTGTCAAACAGAATAAAATCTCTATGTCAGCAAAAGTTCTGTTGTGAAAATAAGTATTTGTGTTTTTCGCGTTTTATTTGAAAGTAGCTAATGCAAATAATACAATTTTTTTAACGACAATTATTAATGTATGGACGTTCGTTCAGATGCAGTCATATTATTAAAATCAATTTTTTTATTAAACCATAACAGATAAAATAAAAAATCTGGATAGAGGTAACTTTGAGCAAACGATATAAAAAGGTATCTTTAATTTTAAATTTTATTCTCATATTGGACTAGTCAAGTGTCACAATAAATAGATTCTAATTTAGACGATGGACAAAAAAGGCGCCGTAACCGGTTTTCTTTCGCCATTTCTTTTACCGGTGGTCATTTTGCTATGTTTCCGAAATGGTGATAGTTAATAGAGTAGCTTATTTATTTAATACAGAATAATAATATTATTACGTAACACTCTCATTGTAAATGACGTGTGTAAGGAACCCACAGAATAAAATATTTTGACTTTGATATTGATCATATTTTTTTTATTTTGTAACAGGATGGCGCTCAGGGACGAAATCAAAACGAATGCTACTAACTTCTACGGCCAAGTATCCAATAAGTCCGGTCCTCTCGAATCAAGCCATGGCGCGAAGATTTGATCAACTGTTGCTGCCTTCGGACAATGAAATTATGAGAGAACATGCAAAGCTAGTGCAAGATATTAACAGCCTGAAGCAAGTTGTCTTTATTGCCCCCCTCGTTGATGAATTTAGAGAATATGATGACTCGATTTTCCATGAGCTCATAGAAACCTCCACTACAATTAGACCGCTTCCTCAACCACCAAAATCAACGAAGTCCACATCAATACCAATAATTATATTGGGTGGGGAGAGTCAAAAAGAAATTGTGAAGACACAGCCGGTGAAGTATCCTAAACCTATACCTCTCGTCGGCACCTCCGTATCTCCGTTACTGAAACATCCATATCCATTTGTGATGCAAGCAAAAGCGAAAAGGCCCTTTAAAGTGTGCATGCAGCCAATGTCTTTGCCAATGTACACAACTCCCCGACCAAGCTTATTGCAGAGATTGATCAATTCTATCATACCAAGGTAGGAGTTGATGCGTTGTATATTTTTTTGTGATAGCAACCTGTGCTTTTCTCTCTCATCCTTTATTACCGCATCATCTTTAATACTGTGTTACGGTAACAGCAGATTCTTGGAACGTATCTCGCTATATAGATGACATCATAGATGTGTAAGAAGAACGATGTAGTACAATGTGTGGGAAAATAACGTAGGTACTTGAGTGCATAATGTAACATACACAAAATATTGTCATGTTAAGTTAGATAATATGTTTCTTGATGTTTTTGTTAAACTAATTATAATTTGTAAATAGAAAGTAGTGTATTTTTTTAATAAAATTACAATGAGGAAATTCCCAGCACTAGTCGTGCGCGTAGTGAGCTGCTTGTTGACAAATGTGTCGACCATGCGCGTGCGCGCTATGCGACGCGATTCCACAGTTGCGTGTTGTGTCAGTAATTGCCAATTATGTAGTGTCTGCTTTTTATGTTAAACTCATCCAAATGGAAAAGTTGAACGGCTTATGACAAAATATTACTTAACGTCTCAAAGGATGTCTATATCGCGATATCTTTTAATAAATAAAGTTGTTGTTTTATTTTACATTGAGTTTAACTTCAGGCATTGGAACCTAATCTTTAAATTTGAGAATTTGAAAGTAGAAATACATTATTTCTTACCTATTTATCCTAACCTAACCTACTAACCTAGACTGAATAATATTAAAAACTTGAATAGAATGTGGCATATCCAAAATGCTTGTAGCGTTGCCTCATAATGAATAGCGATCTTTAAATTAAAATTATGCTTTAGGCAAAGCACAATGCAAGTTTTTTCTGCTACTATGTGTCAGCGATCTTAAGCGAAAGTCTATGTCGCTAGTCTCGTGAGAAAAATAGTATTGATCTACTTACTTGCACGCTAATCTATCTATATAATATAAATGCTTTGTCCTGACTGACTGACTGAGAATCAACGCACAGCTTAAACTGCTCATCGTAAAAATCTGAAACTTGGCAGGTGCAACTATTATATGACGTCCGATAAGAAAGGATTTTAGGTAAAAAAGAGGAGTTAAGTTACTATGGGACAACTTGATTCCTTGGTCCAATCTACCTACTTCAAATTTTGCATAAAAATTGTTTAAGAGAATTGATGGAAGACGTGATCTGGGGGCACGGTAGTGCCCCCGCCAAGACGAGCCAAGCGGAGCGCAAGGGCACTACCTTTTCTCGAAACGTTTCGTAGTTTTTTTGAACTCTCATAACTTTGGTTTGGATGATGCTAACTAGTTAAAAATTTCAAGATATAATGACACCAGTACAATCATTAAACAAACAAAGTTTGAATATCGTAGCTATTATACTTTAGATTTTATTAATGTCTAAAAACCCCCGATTTCGTCACTGATTCACTCACTCACTGATCATCATAATTCTTAAGGTACTTCCTGAAGTCCTAGAACGCTGAAATTTGGTATGTAATCTAATATTACTACAAAGACAACAAAAAAATCATAAAACTTGGAACTTTCATCCCCCAACCCTTTAACTTAGGGGATGGAAGTTTGTATGAGATTTCCGCTTCTTAATATCCTAGAAAGCTGAAATTTGGTATGTATGCTAGTATTAGTACACAAACAACAAAAATATCATAAAACTTGGAACTTCGCCCAAAAGAAAAAAAAATTTTTATAAGCAACTTACAAAAAGAAACGAAATCCCACCAAAAACATTTTCATGTAAAAATGTTGCCAAGACGAGTCTACATAGCTTACCCTGTGAAAAAGTCACCTTAATCAATATAATCAATATTTCATAGATTTTGATTAAGGTGTAGTGTAGAGCTTGTACGTTTAGAGCGTGTAGTCTTTAGAGCTTGGTTTTATACGAGATCTGATAACTTTTTCACAGGGTACAAGCTATGTAGACTCGTCTTGGCAACATTTTTACATGAAAATGTTTTTGGTGGGATTCTTATTTTATTGAAATTCTTGAAAAATATGTATTTTGTGGGTAATTTTCTTCAAGTTGATATTAATACTCGGTCAATGGATAAATGGCATATTGATATTGTCTCTTTCTCACTTATAGGAAATCTCATTACGTCGACTCGCTCTAATGTTTCGTAGTGTTGTTGTAGGGATGGTTGTAGGCTGAAGTTGTAGGTATTGAAATGCCGATACACTTATACATTTTTTTTACGGAAGTGGTTGGAAAACCAGCTCAGGAATATGGATCATTTGATATTAAGTGATTACCGTCGCCTATGGAGCACATAGATTCTAGGGTTCCTGACCCGTTGCCGACCCATAAACCCATAAACGCCCACTCCAAAGATTGTAATGAGAAGTACCTATATAAATAGAAAAGAAATAATCATCTATACATATAAAAATGTTTTGTCTTGACCGTAGAGACCTGAAACTTGGGTGTGCTCTGAAAAGTGTGGTGTGTGATGTAGGCAACCTATAAGAAAGGAGTTTTTGAAATTCTCACGGGAAAGCGGGTTGCGCGGGTTTCTCTAGTCTATACTAATATTATAAAGAAGTAAAGTTTGTGTGTTTGTATATTTGTTAAATTGTAAGGGGTAATCTCGGGATCTACTGAACCGATTATAAAAATTATTTTACCAATAGAAAGCCATATTATTGCTGAGTGTCATAGGATTTATAAAAAACAGAAAAATAAAAAGGCTTTTACGTGGTAGTCGGTTTTGCAAAGTGAATCGGAGAAAAAGCAAAATTAAAAATTTTGAAAAAACCCACGACGGTTTAAACGTAGTTTACGCTTATAATATATTTATTTCCACAGAAACGGCACATAGTCTCGAAGACTGGCCCAACAAACGTAGTTGAAAAAGGATAAAATAATTTTGAAACCCTCGATTTAAAGAATTTATGCTATGAATTTAATTTAAAAAACCCCAAGAAAATCCGTCCGGGGCTGCCATTAAATGAACTAGTTTCGCAGTTTTATAGTAACTTGAATACTTATTTATATTTATGTTGAAATTTAAAATAGCGATGGCAGCCCCCGACGGATTTTCTTGGGGTTTTTTAAATTAAATTCATAGCATAAATTCTTTAAGTCGAGGGTTTCAAAATTATTTTATCCTTTTTCAACTACGTTTAAACCGTCGTGGGTTTTTTCAAAATTTTTAATTTTGCTTTTATTTCAAACTTTTTAGAGAGCAATCATGTTATTATGTAAATTGTACTCTCAAAATTCAAAACTTTTATTACGAACTATGGAACTATACGCCACCGGCGCCGGTCACAAACCGAAGACACAGAAGAATGGCCATCGTCTTTTGCTCCCCTCCCCACATAAATATTTGATTCACTAAGGGGGCGCAACGGACAAGTATAGGGCCTATTTGTAGTATTTGTCCGTTGCGTTGCATCGAGTCGATCTTTTCAAATATTTGACAGCCATTACCTTTCAAAAGTTTGGAAAATCGATGACGCGACTCAACGTAGCGCACGAGTGTAAACTCACTGTAATGTTTAATAAACTGCGGATTTTTTTTTCTTTTCTTTAGAATTTTTAGAGTTTTTAAATCACTATACTCTACAGAAATACTTTTCACCTATCAAGAAAGTTGTATCGAGTTTCTTTTTTAATATTTTGTAGCTAATATAAACTATATCACTGCAGTGCCCCCTAGTGAGTTCCTACCGTAATACCTATTTATGAACCCTCACTCATCAACCAGAAACCCATTACAAATGAAAACCGCAACAGAAACAGACTAGTAGTTTTAGTTTTGCACAAAAAAATGTTTACTGCAGCGCCCCCTGGTCAGTTGTCACCGTACCACCTATCTTAGAACATGCTTTAATCAAACCCGAACCTATCACTGAAAACCGCATCAAAATCGGACTAGTAGTTTTGGAGATAAATGTCTACTGCAGCTCCCCCTGGTGAGTTGTCACCGTAACACCTATCTAAGAACATGCTCCAATCAAACCCGAAACTATCACTGAAAACCACATCAAAATCGGACTAGTAGTTTTCGAGATAAATGGCAACATCGATTTGCACAAACAAATGTTTACTGCAGCGCTCCCTGGTGAGTTGTCACCGTGACACCTATCTAAGAACATGCTCCAATCAAACTCGAACCTATCACTGAAAACTGCATCAAAATCGGACTAGTAGTTTTGGAGATAAATGGAAACATTGGTTTGCACAAACAAACAAACATTTTCATTTATGTTAGTTTAATTTTTAGTTATAATTTCATTAACTTTAAAAATGAGTGCAATAACTATATCAGTTATTGTATTTTTCGTTAGAAAATATTGAAATGATTTATATATACGTAGGTTTGCTAAAGATAAATACAATAAGTAATGTAGTTATTGTATTTATGACTAGCAATGATAGGATATTCATATAAACATTTGCTAATTATGAGCACTATTTCCACGATTTCAGGTCATAAACTTCATATTTTTCACTTCACATATATTTTAATTTGCTCTCTATTTGTTCTTCTTTCAATAGGTACAAGTTTTATGTAGATATGTTCATTAGTTCAGAAGATACAATAAAAATAAAGTTCAAAACTTTGAGCGCGTTTTTCTCGAAAGCGGGAAAATCGAGTTATTGTACTCTTAGTTAACACGGCAGTATTAGTCCGATTTTGATGCGATTTTCAGTGATGGGTTCGGGTTTGATTGGAGCATGTTCTTAAATAGGTGCTACGGTGACGACTTACCAGGAGCGCTGCAGTAAACATTTTGTGTAAACCAATCTTGCCATTTATCTATAAAACTACTAGTCCGATTTTGATGCGGTTTTCAGTGATAGGTTCGGATTTGATTGGAGCATGTTCTTAGATAGGTGTTACGGTGACGACTCACCAGGGGGCGCTGCAGTAAACATTTGTTTGTGCAAAACCAAAACTACTAGTCTGATTCTGAGACCGGACCGTACCGTACCGGGCCGTGCCGGACCAAACCGAACTGGACCGGAATCTATTGTACCTATATGGAAATATGTTATTTTGTAAAGAAGAATGCACATTTATTTGCAACACTTGGAGATTTTCTAAACTCCCGTACTAGGCATAAACAGATTATCTATGTATCTATCTAAATACAGGGAAATACGTTAAATTCCTTGCTAGGGATTGCAGTAAAGCAGCAGTAAGCAGTATAAATAAGCTGCAAATGATTGCAGCTTATTTATACTCCTAGCAAGGAATGTAACGTATTTCCAGTCATCTGTATAAAATTCAAAGTCCTGACTGAATGACTAACTTAACTATATATATGTCAACGCACAACCCAAACCGCTAATCTGTCAAATTGTAATGTGGTCCTTAACATCAGATTTTTTGTTATGTTAGGTTCAACTTACGATTATCAACATCGATATAGTATTCGAAAAGGAATGTTAAAAAGTGCGCTAAAAAGTTTTATTTGTACTATTGAAAGAAAGTGGGAGCTCATATTATAATGTTCGTTTCTGATGAAAAATATGCTTAGGCCACGCGGGCGAAGCCGCGGGCAGAGAAGCTAGTCATATATTAAACCTTAGTGATTTCGCTCGCGTTTAATTTTAAGACAGATCTCGTTTGACAACAAAACAACCCATAGCGCGACTTGTGGCGCCATCTGTTGGCCGACATCGCAATTGCAGTGCCATCTATAGTAGAAAAAATATTTTCCTATCAGAATGACATACTTTCACGGATAAAAGTAGCCTATGTTGGGCTCTGTACCCCTGATAATATGTAGTTATACAAATTTTCATAATGATCGGCTACTTAGTCAAGCCGTGAAGGAATAACAAACAAACTCACTTTCTCATTTATAATATTAGTATGAAGTATGATTACTAGGGAAACCCGCGCTTTGTTTGCATTATATCCCGCTTTTCTGTGGTAATTTTGGAAAATCTTTCTTAGCGGAGTCTACACACATATCATACTAATATTATAAATGAGAAAGTGAATTTGTTTGTTTGTTATTCCTTCACGGCTTGACTAAGCAGCCGATCATTATAAAAATGTGAATACGTATTGTCAGAGGTACAGAGCCCAACACAGGCTAATTTTGACGCGGTTGAAGCCGGACTAGACTAGGAACAAACAGAAATGCCATCACATAAATGTTTGCTCCGAGCGGGAATCGAACCCCAACGCACCACCGGGATGTCGATAATAATATAGGGTTTAAAGAACAGAGTATCACTACTTCTACAAACGACGTAATGTTTCTGCTCGCTTTAACAAAAAACAAGTAAAATGCATGAAATAATAATAAAGTTATAATTCATAATTAAATTAAGTACTTGTTAATTTATAATAACATAAAGACGTGAAGCTAATTAATGTAAACAAAGTACAATTTACAACTAACACTTTTAGCCGGTCAATATCCGTCTTTACCCGGACAAACGGGATCTTTAAAAGTACGCAACGGTTAGATGCGAAAAGATAGATTGAAAGAGGAAGGTTTATGTTTAATACATTTCGATATTCCCACGGGAAAGATACACGTCAACGAAGTCGCGCGGGTTTCGCTAGTTTAAAATATAACATAGGTTTTTTTTTTACTTTGCTGTTGCTTACAATTTTAATTTAACAAGTATTAGTTTTCCAAGCATACTTACCATATTATTATACTAATACATTATAATTTGTAAAATTATTATCTAAAAATAATTACTTACAGTTAAATTGCTTATATTTTGGTATGATTAACAAATTAATGGTGAATATTAAAAATTAACAATTCACGAAAAGATGAGGCTTTTTTTTAGTTTCATGAACTTCATATATCTCTTTGACATCAAACTCTTAAAAAATGGTGATCACAAAAATTATAAATAGTAGGACCACGAGAAATACATAGCTTTTATTTTTGCCACAAAGGTGACAAACAACCACACTGCCCGCCTGATGGTAAGCATCACCGCAGCCTATAGACGCTTGCAATACCGGGGGTATCACACACACGTTGCCAAACCTCCCAACCCCCCCAAGTGGAACTCTGGAGTACTCACTCACCGTAGGAACACAACATGGCCGAGACCAATGCGATTTGGCTACGATCTTCGTAAGTAAATTTAAATGTAATATGGAGATCCTTCCTCAGACGGGCTGCTCCGATTTGAGCGGATTATCCGCTGTGCCCTACCTCTCTAAAAAGTTCTCCCTCGTGGTCCCATTAATAGGCCGAAAAAATCAGGACCACAAACAAACGGGGAATATTTCACCTACAGTCGTATAAAGTAGAAGTTTAAGTTATCATTAACGAATATACTAAAACTTCTAATATAATGTTATATTAGAAGTTTAAGTCTATTCGTGTGAAATATTGTCAACTCAAAAAACCATTTGGGCAATTTATATTAGACATAATGAAGGTTTTTTATGTATTTCCTGGTTGTAAATATCTATTTTGGTTTGTAAAAATTATTATTTATTACTTTTAATTTGTTTACCTTGATTTTATTCACAAACACTACTTATAAGGTAAATAATGCCCGTTTTCAAAAATCCACACCTAACTTAGTTTTAAGCTCCCTTTACGAAAAAGTAAGGATTAATAGATTCTATACTTCAGTGCTGGTTGATAAAAAGGGACATTATTCTAGTATACAAATATTGCTTTCACATAATCAATCAAAATCAAAGATGATCACGCGAGTTCACACAATGAATGAACGTTGAAACTTATTTGGCGAAAAACGAAGTACCATACCATGCGATGCCTGGTTGCATCTTTCTAGAATTATGAATATTACGATGATCTATCCCTAAGTTGATTACTTCATATAGTCATCAAATTGTAATCTAAGTACATACAATCACATAAAAAAATGTATTGGAGCCACTGCAATATAGATAGATAGAATACGCTTTATTTGCAAAACACAAACAAGTGATACAGTAAAAACGGTAAACGGTAAAAAGGTACAGACAGTGTTTATGCAACAAAGCATTATAGCTATGTTTCTTTTCAGTCTTTCAAATTAACAATAAATTTTCAAATCAGTTTTCGTTTAGAATACATCCAGCCAGTTTCTGTAAAGCATTTTAAAAGTTAATGTCCGATTAAATTTATAGCTGTCACTGCTGCACAATAGAAAAAAGACTTTATGTGCAATTAAAATTAAAATGTGTGTTCAATTTACCAAATGAAAAACGCAACGCTGCAATTCTTTATCTAGTACACTCACCTGCTGCGCTGCACTTTACACACATGAGACACATACAAATAGATTGTAAATATACACACATATATATTTTTGTATAAATAATAAGATTAATTATTTTTAAACTAGCTTTTATGCGTGCGACTTCGTCCGCGTGAAGTTCCGGACCCGTTCCCGTGGGAACCACATTGAATTTCGGGAAAAGCTATAGCCTATGTCACTCCCTGATAATGTAGCTTTCTACTGGTGAAAGAATTTTTGAAATCGGTCCAGTAGTTTCGGAGCCTATTCAATGCAAAAAACAAACAATCAAATCTTTCCTCTTTATAATATTATATAATATAGATTCTCTTCACATAGGATCTTTGTTTTAATTACCACCGAACCTGGTGTACCTCTCACTGTGGCCAAGACACTCTTAGCCGTCAGTACGATTAGTTGCATTGCATGAGTCTGTGCAACTGGCAGTGAGAGGATACTAGCTCCAGTAAGGTAATCAGGGGAAACCCTGCGACTTTTTACAATGTTTCAGAAACTGGCTGTTTTAACGAATTATTTCTACCAAGGCTCAGTTATTATAATTTCTTGTTTATAATAACCTATAAATTATTGAACGTATTAATGATAACACGTAGGAAGGTTGACAACGAAAAACACATTCATTTCGATAAGTGTGGCGAAAATTAAGAAACCTATGTACACGACTGTACATGTGACGCCTATGCGCCAGTCCAGCTGGAATTTGTTTAAAGCTAAACACCCATAGAGTGCGAACAGCGTTGACAGGAGCGAGATGGCGCTATATGAGATACCACTGGAGTTCATTGCCACCTGAAATAAAATAAAAATACTACGGTGGATGCTTAGCCTTAAATAAAATTACAATTTTAATTCTGTATTTTCAATTTAAAAGTAATGGCAAGTGCTAATTCGAATTCATGATACTTTATACTTTACCATTTGGTTATCGTCAATCCGATTTCATTAGAATATAATAGAAAACAAATTAAGTTTAGTAATTAGTTAGCTGTTTCTTTGCCTTTTACAACCACGGGCAAAAACCCGTACCCACTATTGTTTCTCTTCAGTCTTAACATATATATAGATGTTCATGCTAGGTATTTAGATGTAAAAAATTGAATCAGTTACTCAATAGAAACAATAGAGACACTTGCATCAAAGTGTAACATAACATTACAATTGTGGTTATTTATAGTAAGTAGGTATGAAAACACAGAAATATTCGCACTCTGCACTTGTCTTTTTGTCCATTTAGTCCTACTAGTATTGTCCGTTTAGTCCTACTAATATTGTCAATTTAGTCCTATTGAAATATGTACTGAAATTAGTAGTACTAAAAGAACTTTTTGTCCGTTTAGTTGAAATAAAATTCTCACAGTAGATAGTAGAAATTAACGGATTTTTTTCTCCGTTTAGTCCTACTCTAGTAGGAGTCCTACTAGTAGAAATGAACGGTAGAACTATACGGACAGAAGGGAAATGCTATTGTATGAAATGGCCCTCATTATGTTTTGAGTAACGTACCGCCCCGGCTTCCCACGAGTTATACTAAGGATCACTATTTAAAAAATATAGCCTTTGTTACCGTCGGGTGCACGTCGAGCACACTTGCAGTACAATTTTGGCTCTTATGACATAGAACTTATGAATGTTGTATATGTAAAGGTCGACCTGCTCTCAGTCAACAGGAGTGCTACTACGAAACGTAAATCCGATACTTCGGCCGAAGTATCGTAAGACTTTTAGCCTTGAAATATAAGGCATTTCATTGTTGTAATTGAAGTAACTACTAAAAAAAAAACCAGAAAATACAAGGTATTTCAAGGATAGAATTCAAGGAATTACTGAAATAACCTTGAAATTCCTTGTATTTCATGGTTAAAATTCTTCCGATACATCGGCCGAAGTATCGGATTTTCGTTTCGTAGTAGCCCTCCTGTACCTTCCCAACGGTGAGGGAATTTTTGAAATCGGTTTTATAGTTTTTAAGTATATTCGTTACAAACAAACACAAATGTTTCTTATACATAATATTAGTTAAAATGATCAATTTTCTTCTTACCCAATGATTTCCAGGTGTAGAGGGATAGCACAATGACTTCACGAGCCATGGCAAACCCAAACAGAGTAGTATATCAAACGTGTTTGATCCAATGGAGTTACTAATGCCCATATTACCGTTTCCTAAAATGAAAGAATTAGATTTTATTACTTTAAATGTGTCTAAATATATCTTTACTTAGTGCCAAACTATATACTTACTAATATATACTTATTACAAGTACATAGAAAACATCCAGATCAAAACAAACAAACATATTTATGCACACAATATGTTTGTCTCGAGCGGGAATCAAACCCGAAACCCGATAGCGTAGGAATAATCTTTTGTTGTACAAATGTCATATACAATTTGTTTCAGTTAGGTTATTCCTACCGCTAGGACTGCTAGGAGGCGTTGCCTTGGTAAAAACGGGCATGAGCCTCTCAAATATAAATAACTAGCTTTTTTGCCCACGACTTCGTTCGCATGAAGTTTCGGACCCGTTCCCGTAGCAACCATATTGAATTTCGGGAAAAGCTATAGCCTATGTCACTCCCTGATAATGTAGCTTTCTACTGGTGAAAGAATTTTTGACATCGGTCCAGCAGTTTCGGAGCCTATTCAATTCAAACAAACAAATAACAAACAAACAATCAAATATTTCCTCTTTATAATATTAGTATAGAAAAAAAAGATAAATATTCTTGGACGAATCACACAACTCCGTGTACTTATATATATGTACTTGGAATATACAAAATAATTTATATTAATCGCTGACGATGAATTGCCTCTTACCCTGGATGGTAACCAGAACGCTGGATACTGCCTCTGGAAGACTAGTGCCTGCTGCGAGGATGGTCAGTCCGGTGATGCTATCGGGCAGATTCAGAGTGTCACCTGTGTAATTATAACAATCCTTTAGACCATAATATGGGGTTCTTCAATAGGGACATTAAAAGATTTTTACAGGGCCGCCAGCAACGCGCGAGTACTTCCGGGGTTGCAAGCGTCCATAGGCTACGGTGACCGCTCACCATCAGGCGGGCTGTACTGTTAGCTTGTTTGCCACCTTAGTGGTATAAAAAAATAAAACAATAAAAAATATATATTTTGAGAATTGCCTTTGAGTTTTTAGTTTTTACGTTGTAATACATAAATTCAAGTTACAAATAGCGAAAGTTAATAAATAAAAAAAGAAATAGCCTAATTTATACATAAATAAATATCTCGCAAAGCTACATTCAAATAAATTCGCAACAGCAATATACACCTGTGTTTTTGCAATTCATAAACATAATATGAGAACTATCTAACGCCTGCTACAAACATATTCTCGTCGTCGACACAGTCGTAATATTTAATCGTTACAGCCGGGCGATGAAACCGATTAATACGCAGATGAATTCGGGAATAAAGCCGCTCAGCTTTGTCACACGTATCCACTAACTATAAGGTCTGCGGCAACTCGCACATGTTAGAGTCCTCGTAAGCCTCATGCTGAGAAGAAACTGGTATAAACAGTGGTGAAAACGTGTGTAAGTACTTCAATTTTTTTAATTTAAAATGATTAAACTAATAAACTACCTACTACACACAATAACATTAAAATTTAACTAAAACTAAACTAACAATTCAACTTTAAGACTAATACTAAAAGGTTACCTAATATAGTTATGATCCAAGCTACCAGGTAGGAAACTCCACCAATCCAACAAATGCACATAAAGAAGGTGAGCGGGTAGAGCCTGGGGTGGCGTCGGCAGTCAGGGATGGTCATCCAGAGGATTAGACTGATAGGCCAAGTGAGTACCCACAGAAATTTCTTCAGGATTGACTTCTTCTCATCAGGCCAGGACCATACTGAACTTTCTCTGCTGACATCTTGTAACAAGAAACATAATGTCATCTTTATGTGGATAATACCTGAATAATCCATATTTTTATGCTTTTGTTGTGACTTTGTAACATAAGTCATTATTCAATGAAAACACAATTGTATGGGAATTTTTAAATTGTTTTTTTTTTCTAGAATTTACATTTAAAGCAGATTTTGTTAAAAAGGGCTTTGGAAGAAATATGGATTATGTTTGTAGTTATTATTAAAATACACTGGGCGTCAAAAATAAGTAGTACAGTTTTAAAATTGCAATATCTCCTAAACTACAGAAGCTAGACCTTTGAAATAAAAAAAAGTTAAAAGACAATTTAATTTCATTTAATAAAAATTTCATGCATAATATCATTTTTAAAGATTGACTGAAAAAAACGTTAATAAACAAAAACACTATTTTTTTAAACTGTTGGCTTGTACTTTTGTTTTTTATTGTTTTCTTTATTGCTGATAAATCAATTGCAATTCAAAAGCAAATGTGTCTTCAGCTAGTAAACTTTACTAATCATGCCTCTTTCACCAGAAGAATGTGCAAGAATCATAACTTTACTCGAAGTAGGCATCAGTATGCGTCGTACTGCAAGAACGGTGGGTGTAACTCTTAGAACGATCCAGCAAGTAAAGCGAAGGTACGAAGAGACTGGAAACCATCTAAGGAGACCAATTAATGGCAGAGTAATGGCACCCAGGTGCATTAGTACCCGAGAAAACCGCTTAATTGTCTCTACTGTGTTAAGAAATCGTCACCTTAATGCAGTTGAGGTCCAGCAACAGCTTCTTCAGACCCGAAGAGACTACGTTAGTGAGAGTACAGTGAGGAGAAGACTTGCTGAAGCCAACCTGAAGTCGTACAGGCCAGCAAATGGCCCCAAGCTTGAGACAGGGCAGTAGCAAGACTACGCTACGCCCGTCAACACGTACAATGGGGCGAAGAAGAATGGACAAGAGTTTTGTTCACAGATGAGTCTCGGTTTTCTTTATTCACTTCCAATGGAAGGCGGAGAGTATAAAGGCGACCTGGTGAGCGATACATTCAAGGTTGCATCTCGGAAAGAGTTCAATACGGCAGGGGCTCTGTACACGTATGGGCTGGCATCTCTTCAGAGGGTCGCACAGAGCTAGTGGTCATAGAAAATGGCACTCTGACTGGTGAAAGATATGCATTAGAGATCCTTAACGAGTATGCAGGGCCATATTTAGTAAATATGAGTGATAGAGCGATACTAATGCATGATAACGCCCGGCCATACACCGCTCAACTCGTACAAGAGTACATTCAGGAGGTTGGCATCAGCTTCATGACTTGGTCATCAAGAAGCCCAGATCTTAACCCGATTGAACACGCCTGGGACGAGCTTGGGGGCTAGTCAGAAGACGCAGACCACCCCCCGCCAACCTCAGAGCCCTTAAACAGGCCTTGATAGAAGAATGAGTGAATATTCCTCAACACCGCCTCCAAAACTTAGTGTTCAGCATGCCAAATCGGCTCCAAGCTGTCATCAGAGCCCGAGGCGGCAACACCAAGTTACCAAAGTGGGAACAAGGCCCAAAACGTAAAAATTAAGTTCTTGATAGTTCCTTTAAAATGGTTAGCTTTTTAGTTTTTTCTTGATTTTTAGTGTAAAACTTTACTAATGCTAAATAAAATATTATTTTTAGAAAACTTTGTTAAATTTGCTATAAAATGTCTTTTATTTCAAAACTCTAACTTCTATAATTTAAGAGTAATTGCAATTTTAAAACTGTACTACTTATTTTTGACGCCCAGTGTAGTTTAGTTACCAGATCCTGTTGAATTATGTCTTCGTGTCATTTCAATTCCTTCTTCAATGTCGTTGTGGGCAGAAGAACGGTTTTGAAGATTAGATTCCCTTTGTGATTGTTTTTCTGTGAAACATACAATTTTCTTAATCCATACTGTCTAATCGAGTTTTAGAGATATCTCCTCTGTGCGCCCATCGCTCTATGTACAAGTATATTTCTAAGAAGAGTTAAGTTTTTTCTCATTTCCTTCTACTTTCAATGAATTTTAGAAAAATAATTGGTATTAGATATAAAATTATTTTACAAATATATATATAGGGACAATTCATACAGATTGAGCTAGCCCCAAAGTAAGTTCGAAACTTGTGTTATGGGATACTAACTCAACGATATTATATTTTATAACAAATACATATCTATATATGACCCGAGGCCAATCAGAAAAAGTTCGTTTTTCATCATGACCCGACCGGGGATCGAACCCGGGACCTCCTGGGTGGCGGTCTGGCGTGGTACCTAATCATTAATTACGCCACGGAGGTCGTATAATATATATTTATATATTAAAAAAAAAACGAATTTTACGTTTCCCTAACTGAGATAATAAAATGGTGATAATATTTAAATACCTTTGACTAGTAGTGGTGTAATTTCTGTGTAGAATTTTGGTTTCCTAAAAAAACAGCAGCCATTTTTCATAAATGAACTTAAAGGACGATTGAACACCATAGCTGGAAGAAGAAGGACATACTTTAAGAAAATATGGTCTTTAAATTGTTAACAATATAGATTGTACATGGAGCTGCACATTTCCTATCACTTGTGTTGACTTTTATCAATAGTTCCCTCCTATAAATGAGCAGATTTCTAGGCACCTTTTACAAAGTATCTAGCATCTGGGTTTTATCCAAGTTGATGAACTTTCATGTTTATTATTTTCTTTTTTCAATTTTGTTCGAGCCGTTTACGTTATTTCGTGTGTCTACGTCTACGTGTCTACATTCTCATTACATTTTCAGTCATTTCACAATTCACTCCAGCCACTTTTATAGTACCAAGTTATTTTAAATAAATAAATATTCTTAAAAGACGAATCACACAACACCATCTAGTCCCAAACTAAACAACTAAGTTTGTAATATGGGGTACAGATTCGATTGCTGATAAATATACATAAATACTAGTACTTTTTTTTTTGCAAATAAATAACTTATTAGACATAGAAAGCACCCAAACAAGACAAACAGAGAATTTTATTTATTTAATTCAATCAAATACATTATTTTTACAGGTTACCCCAATACAAGAAAATGTTTCGAACCTGCGGCCCTCGTGATAAAGTGACCATTGCTAGACACTCGACCAGGCCTGTCAATTATGCAGTTTATACGAATCTCTTCTTCGGCGTGAGTATTTAATCTGTCCTTATATAAAACACGTCTTACCAAGAATGTATAATGTGTACATCAGTACAAGTAACAGAGCTTCATGCCAGTATATCCTGTCGTCCAATAGAGTCATTATAAGGGCAACCACTGCTGCCGCGTACATCAAGCAGTCTCGGGAAATAGACCACCAATCCAGCTCTACCACCTGTAATTAAAGTATTTCTTTAAAGTTTCTGTCAAAGCCAATAAAACCGGTAGAACGTTATGGCGCAAGGATTTTTCAATAATTCTACGTAGTTCGTTAGATACAGCTAGTTGACTGGCATCCTGACTTCAACATGGCCAGTCAACGAAAAATTTTTAATTTCTTTTAATTTAGGACATAAGCAATTCTCTCATGATAAGCAATTAGTCACATTTCACAATGAAATACGACTACGAAAATGTGTTGTTCGAGGCGGTCCCGACATTCATCCTAAATTGAAATCAGAATCACCCTTTTTATTGGGGACTGGGCAATATTTGCCGGACTTGTGTATTTTTATATAGTAAATATATATATCGTAATTGATTGCATGGATAAATTTCAAGTGCCCTATGCACTTGAAACGATGCAACAATTTGTTATCTGCTTGTTGAAGGTGTCATCAACCGACGACAAATATGTTGTCAAAGGAAGTGAAGGAGAACTATTGTAATGTAACGATTGATTCATATACTTAACACACTCAACTACAATGTAACACTGCCTATAATAAGTTAAAGAAATGATTTAAAGTGATATATATTCAATAAATTTCTCGACAGACATTGCCATGTCTTGATTCGAAAACTTTAAAAAACCTCCAATCGATAATGCAGTGACCCACTAAAACTCACAAAAAATATTAAAACTAAATAAAGACGGGCTAATAAAGATAATGAAATGAAATTCTTGAGTTTAGACGTCTATTGTGTTTACCGATTTGATAATTAAATCGAATAACAAATAAAGTTTGGAAACAACCGCATACTATCATTGTGTCTACAATGAAAATAAACGTAACAAATATTAATTTCTTCTTAAACTCTACATCGCTAGATACAACCGATTATGACTACGATCTGAATAGTTCAATCTCAGTCCTACAATAATACGTAGCCTAAGTAATTTAGTGTTAACCTTGCCAGCAATGAGAGCGCAGCAGGCAGGTACCGCTAGCACATTGAAAACAGCTGATCCAACTATAGCACCAACTCCAAGGTCACCTTCCGTGACAAATGTACCGACACAGTTGATGAACAGCTCTGGACTCGAACTGGCGGCAGCCATGAACGTGGCTCCAGCGATGTCAGCCTCCATATCTAATCCTAAAATATTTAATACATTAATATTCCAGTTTACCACATAGATGACCTTCATGACTAACATGGTGGTGAAAAATCATACAACTGCAGTGGAAATAGCCAATCACTCTGGTATATAGTGATATAACGAACCGACCCAGGAAACTGTTGCATCGGTCACTACAATGTTATGTCTATTCTTGTTCGTCGATTCCTATCAAGATTATAATTTGACAGTCCTGGTGCTCAAGTGGCTAGCCACTTGAGCAATGATCACTTTATACCAAGGGCCGCGGGTTCAAATCCTGCGCAAGGCAAACATTTGTGTGCGTGAACATGTCTGTTTGCCTTGTACTGGATGTTTTCTAAGTATAATAAATATTTATTTACAAAAATATATATATTTATATTTATCAGCAATCTAGTACCCATAGTACAAGCTTAGTTGCTTAACATGGGACTAGATGATAGGGACTAGATGGCGTAGTAGGATAAAAAACCAAATAGATGACCTTCATGACTCACATGGTGATAAAAAATCATCAAACTGCAGTGGAAATAGCCCTGTTATATCACTACCAAGGATTAGTATACTGTAGCATCGGTCGGTCAGAAATGATGTTTTGTCTATTGTTCGTCGATTTATCAAGATTATCCTGGGAAAGTAACTGATTTTTATTGAAACTCTTGGTTCTTTAGTGTCGTCACGAAATGAGTCATAGGTTTGTAATGATTATAGTAAATACATCAATCAATCTCCTTTAATTAAATAATGACATTATGTAGTTACTATCAGTCCTGATTTCCACTAATCCTAATAAAATCAGGTATTCTATCAATTTTAACCCTCGACCCGTCGAGCAGTTTTTGTATACGAGAGTCGTCGCGCGGGATCTTTTGAGACTTTATTTATATTATAATATATTATTTTAACATAAGTTCAGCCATTCATGTAACACAAAGACAAAAAAATACTTAGATCATTGATTTTAGTACTTAATAGGTTTAAATAATTTAATAAATAATCTAAATAACGTTGTCAAAGAAAAATTGCTTATACTTTTCATTGTAATATTTTTTTGTTGTTGAAATTATGTATAGTATTCGGAGAGCGAAATATCATTTGCATGCTGTGTTCGCTCATAGTAAGTTGTTGCAACTATTAGTTTTAAAAGTTCTTGTATCGATTGTATGTACTCTGTACCACCAGTTTGCGCACCATATAAATAAGAAAAATAAAAAAAAAACAGCCATATACACTGGGCGTCAAAAATAAGTAGTACAGTTTTAAAATTGCAATATCTCCTAAACTACAGAAGCTAGACCTTTGAAATAAAAAAAAGTTAAAAGACAATTTAATTTCATTTAATAAAAATTTCATGCATAATATCATTTTTAAAGATTGACTGAAAAAAACGTTAATAAACAAAAACTACTTAGTAAATATGAGTGATAGAGCGATACTAATGCATGATAACGCCCGGCCATACACCGCTCACCTCGTACAAGAGTACATTCAGGAGGTTGGCATCAGCTTCATGACTTGGTCATCAAGAAGCCCAGATCTTAACCCGATTGAACACGCCTGGGACGAGCTTGGGGGCTAGTCAGAAGACGCAGACCACCCCCCGCCAACCTCAGAGCCCTTAAACAGGCCTTGATAGAAGAATGAGTGAATATTCCCCAACACCGCCTCCAAAACTTAGTGTTCAGCATGCCAAATCGGCTCCAAGCTGTCATCAGAGCCCGAGGCGGCAACACCAAGTTACTAAAGTGGGAACAAGGCCCAAAACGTAAAAATTAAGTTCTTGATAGTTCCTTTAAAATGGTTAGCTTTTTAGTTTTTTCTTGATTTTTAGTGTAAAACTTTACTAATGCTAAATAAAATATTATTTTTAGAAAACTTTGTTAAATTTGCTATAAAATGTCTTTTATTTCAAAACTCTAACTTCTATAATTTAAGAGTAATTGCAATTTTAAAACTGTACTACTTATTTTTGACGCCCAGTGTAGTTCGCATTTATGATTCAACTAGCTGACCCGGCGAACTTCGTATCGCCTAAAGAACCTTCATGCTTAATTTCATTCGAATAACTTCAAAACGGCAAAGTTTCATACTAACTTTGCACCCCCGTTTAACCCCCTAAGGGATAATTTTTGAGAAAAATATTTTACTCGTGTTTCATGCCTTTCAATAAAGAACCTTAATGCTGAATTTCATTTAAATAACTTAAAAAACGGCAAAGTTTCATACGAAATTTGCGCCCCCGTTTAACCCCCTAAGGGATGATTTTTGAGAAAAATATTTTACTCGTGTTTCATGCCTTTAAATATAGAACTTTCATGCTGAATTTCATTCGAATAACTTCAAAAACGGCAATGTTTCATACTAACTTTGCACCCCCGTTTAACCCCCTAAGGGATGATTTTTGAGAAAAATATTATACTCGTGTTTCATGCCTTTCAATAAAGAACCTTAATGCTGTATTTCATTTGAATAACTTCAAAAACGGCAAAGTTTCATACTAACTTTGCACCCCCTTTTAACCCCTTAAGGGACGATTTTTGAGAAAAATATTTTACTCGTGTTTCATGCTTTTCAGTAAAGAACTTTAATGCTGAATTTCATTTGAATAACTTTAAAAACGGCAAAGTTTCATACTAACTTTGCGCCCCCGTTTAACCCCATAGGGGGATGTTTTTTGAGAAAAATATTTTACTCGTGTTTCATGCCTTTCAATAAAGAACTTTCATGCTGAATTTCATTCGAATAACTTTAAAAAACGGCAAAGTTTCATACTATCTTTGCACCCCCGTTTAACCCCCTAAGGGATGAATTAAAAAAAAAATTTTTACTCATGCTCCATACTTTTCAGTAACGAACCTTCATGCTGAATTTCATTCGAATAACTTCAAAAACGGCAAAGTTTCATAGTAACTTTGCACCCCCGTTTTACCCCCTTAGGGGATGAATTTCCAAAAATCCTTTCTTAGTGAGCACCTACGCCCCAAAAGGAACCCCCATGCAAAATTTGAAACTCCTGGCACTTGTGGTTTCGGAGATTTCGTGATGAATCAGTCAGTGATTTTCTCTTTTATATATATAGGTGTTTCTAATTTTTCATTTTCTAACTGTTTATACTATAGTCATTCAAATTCTAGCCTCAAATTTTAAAAAATCTTTCATTTTGGGTATCCAGTTTTACAATGGGGTCAAAAGTGGGGCGAATGAGGCATGAACCGTTATTGAATCCAGTATCCAGTAGCAGCAGCGTCAACTATGATTCTTTTTAGGAAGCTACCTAGAGAATTGAATCAGACGAAATAGTAAAATGGTTAAAAAGTGCGTTTTTGTAAACTTGGGCTTTCAAAGACCCCACGCGACGGGTCGAGGGTTATACTATAATATCATAATTAAAATGTGTAGTATCTTTCGGTTCAAATCGGTGCAAACGTAAGTCGTCTAGGTAGCATCTCGTCTACAACATATACTTTTAATACTTATGTATATAAATTAAAAGACTTAAATCTTACTTTCGCATATCATATCGATGACAGGCACGAAATATTGCTCACAAACAGCTCCAAGAAGAAGAAAGCAGTAGATGGCCAAAACACAATGTATTAATATGAAACCCTGAAATAAATAGAATATAAAAGAATACTTTTACTCAAGAAAAAAAGGGACAAAAATACTAGAAAACATATTTTTGTAATTTATTCATAAGTTGGAAGCATGAAGGAGAGGCTTTACGATTTTGCACAAGCTGTCTAGTTCTTATTAACATATTTGCCATTTATACCTGTTGCCTCTGTGCTCGTGATAGGCCGTCGAATGGGAACTCCAGAATAGCCGCTGGTGTGCAGTTGGCACCGGTTTCCAGTATTCCAAGCAATTTACGTGAAGGAGGAACATTTCCAGAGTCATCTGCATGTAAAAGATTGTATTAGAAAAAATACACTGGGCGTCAAAAATAAGTAGTACAGTTTTAAAATTGCAATTACTCTTAAACTATAGAAGTTAGAGTTTTGAAATAAAAATCAATCTTTAAAAGACGATATTATGCATAAAGTTTTTATTAAATGAAATGAAATTGTCTTTTAACTTTTTTTTATTTCAAAGGTCTAGCTTCTGTAGTATAAGAGATATTGCAATTTTAAAACTGTACTACTTATTTTTGACGCCCAGTGTATATTACGTTAATACCCAAGGCCTTTAAACATGGGTTTAATGTTCAAGTTGTGAATCAAAATTAAAGAAAATATAGACGTTCGCTTTTGGCAAGTTTAATAAAGAACTTATAATTAAAATGTAGGTGACAAGAACACAATCAACACTCCGCCAAATAGTAGACGGTAAATAAAATTCCTTGAGAAATGTAACTATCTTTGCAAATTAGCAAACGTAAAATTTTACCTGAGTTTAGTGCAACATTCTCTGCACCGTGTTGCACAGTGGCCCACGTAAACACGAAATATAATGCAGGTATTGCGAAGAACATGAACACTCTAACTTTGACCGCAACTCTACGTTTTTGCACAAGCTGTCTAGTCCTTATTAACATATTTGCCATTTAATAAAAATAAAAATAAAAACTTTGATGACTAGAATTTTTTTAATAAAGTATTCACAAATTAAAAATCAACAAATAGCTTTTGTCAAATGAAAAACTCGAATATTTCGCTGTATATACAGCTCAATAGCATTAGCACGTAAATCTTTAAGAATTGAACATTAGAAAACATAGACGTGTTGTGATGTCAGTAGTCCATATGGTACTGTTACGAGGGCTCCTTTCGGTTCTTCAAGCAAACAATTATTTATCAATAATATTATTATTATTATGTCCTATTGGCGCTACTCATATCGACGTTATCGGCTGCAAGGCAAATAGTACCGCTACTTCTGACCATAACAGGTAGGTAGGTACATTCATGAGACGAATTCCGATAACGCTAGGTTGTAGAAAAAAGATTAAATAATAAAATAATTGATGACCTATTATTTCTATTATTTTAGAATCAGATTGATTTGAATTTTGAAACATAATTTACATAAAATTGTGGCTGACCGTAAAGACATAGTTTTACAACACCTAATTTAGTTTTCATAGTTTTTCTTTTGCTCATCCATTGTTGTAGAGATATCTAAAAAGCCGGTCAAGTGACCGAGGGTTTCGTAATTGGAACTTGGAAGAAGATCACTATACATCGGTATGACTCGCCAACTCGGTTACTTACAATATAACCAACATCAAATTAGTTTGGAATTAAAAAAAGTGTTACAATGTATTTATTTGTGCTACATAACCTGACTTTGTGCTGAATTTCACGATTCTAGTTCAACGGGAAGTGCCCGATAGCTTTTTGGTGCTAGGCAATTTGTATTAAAAACGAAACAAAAACGATTTTTCCGAAGTGTGACTAATAATTTACTATTGGACTTTTTCCTCTATTTGTGCCACATAATCTTGAAACATGCCAATTATCCGATTTTTAGGTCAACGGGCACCCTATAAGTTTTTGGTGACTTGCGATTTGTATGTATGTACCTAAACCGAAACATAAACGTCACATAAATATTTATTATTTTTGCACTGCGGATATTTTCAAGCACTTGAGGAGCTGCTCGAGAAAATTACTTTAACGAAGACAGACCGACAAAAAAAGTTATCCCATTAAGATACGTCCGATACAACGTACAATGCCGACCTGTGGACGCAGCCTTTAAGCTACGGAATTCTAAAAATTACATTATTTACTTAATTTATATCGTAACCAATCTGATAATACACTTGGTGGTGGTTAACACTGGAATCAGTAGAAATTTCTAATATGTAATTACTGAACTGATTAAAAACATTGATATTTATATCAATATACGTTAATAATACTTGTTTGGAAATCATAATAAAAGCATGTTACTAAAATTAAACAAATCTATGTTATTCGGCAATTATTGCAGGGATTGTTTTTAAAATTTAATCTAATGATAACACAAATGATAATCGACTATTATGACATTATCAAGGCCGAGTTATAGATGTTTTTGTGCCTAAAATACAATTTTGTAAGTTTAGAAATATTCCACTAAGAACATTAATCTATAGATTACCATGATTGTGAAGTGGACAGGGAACTTTCCACTATTTACGATGACAGATACATCGTGTTTACCAATATCTATAATAATATTGATAACGCTACTGGCTAACAATTGTATTTCGTAGATTTTAAAGTCACAATTAAGGCTTGCTACACAAATAAATATTCGAGGTAGGTACAGGTAAAACAAAATATAGTATATTACTAGCGGTTACCAGCGGCTTCGCCCGCGTAAAAATTTGCATATGTTAGGCTCTGTACCCCTGACAATATGTATACTAATTTTCATAATGATCGGCTTCTTAGTCAAGCCGTGAAGGAAAAACAAACAAATTTACTTTCTCATTTATAATATTAGTACGTATATTCGATGAGCCGATTGGTGGCTGTTAGTGCGTCAACAGTACGTAGACCAATTCATGAAAACGATACAAGCCGCTCAGCTTTGTCGCAAACGTACACACTACATACCTATAAGATTAATCATATTGGTCGGTTTGTGCCCAACAGGTGTGATTAGAATCTATTCTGAAAAAGAATAGCATAAAGTTAAAAAGAAATCTATACAAATGAAATTTTATACCGTAAATCAAGTATTGTATATTTATTCTCTTTCCGAATATACTCTAGTTTCGTATTAAAATGTTTAGTCATTTGCTCTGGAACATCAAGGATTCTCACTGCTGATGTTTTTTTAGTATCAACCTGTATTTCTATAAAAGTAATCATTACTAAAGGTGCGGGGGGAACATTTATCATCCACACAAGACATATCATCAAATGTGTAAAACGTTTTATCAATGTTCATCATTAAATGATATTATTGTCATAATATGGTAGCGGTGAGGTATAAATGTGGGTCACCAGCTAGTAGGTAACTAATTAATGTTCAATAGCCGGGTCCACACCAGACGACGCAGCGGAGGACGCGCGGGAGGATCTCGATCTCGATCCAATGACGACTTGTGTGGGCTAATGGTTACCATGCCGGTCCGCCACCAAGGAGGTCCCGGGTTCGAATCCCGGTCAGGTCATGATTGATGATACATACGTAACGTACTTTTCCTGATTGGCCTGGGTCTTGGATGTTTATCTATATAATATGTATTTGTTATAATTGATGTAGACTAGATCGCGGATTGCAGATCGCCGCGCCGATCCAACTTGGATCGTCTGGCGTGGATGCGGTTAATGAACTAAATAAAGCTAGTTCTTATATTGTATATATATAGTAAGTAAATTACTCGCAACTTCGTTTGCGTATATCTCGCTTTCGCTTTCCCGTCGGAATTTTGAAAAATCCTTTCTTAGTACACCCCTAGAAGTCGTAAGGAACCTACATTCCAAATTTGGAATCTCTAGACCCAGCGGTTTGGGCTGTGTTGATATATTATAGTTAAGTCAGTCAGGACTTTGAATTTTATATATAGATAGATAGATAGTAACAGGAGTAATATGTGAGTCATGCCAGTTAAACTCAAAGGAAAGATCTATAAGAGCATGATCAGACCTGTCGTTCTGTTTGGTTCGAAGTGCTGGGCTACAACAAAGGTGAAAGGAAATTATTAATGAGAATGTTGAAGTGGATGTGTAGAGTGACTATAAGAGATAAGTTAGGGAATGAGTATGTCAGAAGGAGTTCGAAAGTAGTACCAATGTAGAAAAGATGAGAAGTGGTAGATTGGGATGGTATGGGCATGTTATGAGAAGGGAACAAGGGAATGTCGTCAGAAAGGTATTGCATATGAAAGTTGGGGAGTAAGAAGTAGGGGAAGACCAAAGAAAAGATAGATTGTGTCTGTGAAGGAGGATATGTGGAGAAGGAACGTTACTGATACTGACGTTTGGTACCGGGTTAATCACGCCCCAGGTGAATCGCTCATTCAACTGTCGGGTTAGGAACACAAAATTCAAAGATAGGTACCGAAAAATTTTTGTTTTAGGAATTACAAAAAAAAATTTGCCAGAGCTAAGTAAAAAACAAAGAAATCATGTAGTAGACATTATCATTCAAACCAGTGTATTTATGTAGTCTCGACTCAGTCTCGGAGTCCAGACTCTCCGAAGAAAGACGACAGCAAAATTTCTTCAGAGAAGGCATCTGCCTTCTCTGAGGGAACTATTAAAAGTGTAGTAAGTCAAAATCTGCCTCGGCAGATTTTGAAGTCATGACGATAACCACCTCTTATCTAAGAGGCAGATTTTGAAGTCATGACGATAATAATAGTTCCCAAAAAGTTCCTGACCCTAAACTCCAATCACTATGCACTTTAACATGACTTTAGCACAGAATACTACTTTAGTCACAGAACTGGGAACTGGAAGTTTTATGGCTTTATGCGATATACTCGTACGTACTTGATGCTGTGAGTTAGTATCATATCGGTGCATTTGTACCAATGTTTGAATGTTTGCTTTAACTATAATGTAAAGCCTTTACATTTTTTCAGTTACTCGAGCGCGACAGGCTAAGATATAGGGGATATCTGAATTAACACCATATTTTCAATTTCAACTCCGTTGTTAAAAAAAAATCGATATCTTGAAATACTCAAGTACGTCAGATTAAGCTATATGTAAGTTAAATCACATGCTGACAAATGTGTATGTGTAAAAAAATACAAGAGTTATGAATTTGCAAAAACAAACACCATGGCATTCTCACGCGCGGTAATTTTCACGTAAATAGTTCAAGGATGAAGGGAAATATATAATCTGCAAATTTCGACGAGAAGAAGTAAGTAGTTTTTTGTCACTGATTTTGTTAAATGTTTGAAAGCTTGTCGACACCCCCCCCCCCCCCTCTACCAATGAACGGGAAAATATAATTTAAAATTTTTTGCTCTCCTTCACCTAATCTTCGAAATTATATAGGTTTCCAGAGCGCTCGAGTGACTACCGTCGGCTTCCCTATTATGACACGTTACTATAAAATACTTCCGCCTAGAGGTTTTATTTTATTTAAGTTGGTACCTATAATATTTTCTTTTTGGAAGTTTTATCTGCGTCACGTCACGAAGTCTGTCTGCGTTGTCAAAATTAATCAAAAACGTTAAAATTTCATCATTAATTTATTAGGTCATCTATTTCCGTGATTGTGTCCAATTTTTAATGCATGATTCACAAAGTGATGGTACAAATAAAATCGGTACTTATTCGTGATCAAATCTCTTAATTAAGTGTAATTGTGGGAGACGCGTGCCGGCGCTGACGGTCTCGTGTCAAAAGGAGGGTTCGTAAATTGTCGCTTGACGCTTGACCTGACCCCCAGGATTAGAGGAATCAGAGTATATTGTACCAACGTATCAACAGGGCTGCGACAAGCTCGATATTCACCATGCAATTGAAATCACAAGAGATAATATTGAAATACAAAACAAGAGCTATGATAATAATGTTGTCACACTGTCTCTGCACCCGTCGAGTCAAAAAGATCGTTTAGAAGGTTACAAAAACTATTTTCAATAGAGCTTCCCTTTAATGATTTACTTTATTTCAAAACTTGTAGCGACCACGCTTGGGTCGTCTATTTTTATAATTAGAGCCACAGCACTGACAGCATACGGCGTATTTTAAATGCGCAGAGGACGCGCGTTACATGCTACATTGAGCTCGTTGTATGTTATACATGTTAGACCTCACGATGAAATGATTGCAATTCCGCGATGGATAAACATACGCGTAACAAGCCTCATCTGCGCGTTTTAAAATACGCCGTTGCTGTGCTCTTAAAGTTTTTTCTAGAAATAACTTTATTGTCTGTCTGATGATCTTGGAACGACAGCACAGGCTTTTTTAGCTAAGACACATTTGAATTTCACTTTTGAAACAAAAGAAAAGTGCATGTATCATTTTGAGATCTCCGTAAAAATACTTGTTCAATATTTCGGTTGTAACAGTTATTATTGTGAACTACGAGTATAATAAGTCTTCGCAAGGTCTTTTCGATGAGGTGCAGAGATATTGTGACGTTGTGCTTAATTTTGACATCATTGTCGATCCTGCTACCATAAAAAAACTCGTTGTTATAAGGTGATGGTGTTGTAGTTAAATATCCGTTATTTAACTAGTAGATAAATTAATCGTATATTACATAGAGTAACCTATTCATAGCTGTGTGTAGTCATAGTGGATTTTCTCAGGCGTTAAAAATCTAGTAGTAATATTAAAACATTGTATAACGAGGGCATAGGTTTTATTTTCTTTACAGTTTTGTCATTCCTAATAGGAAACAAATTAAGTGTGCACCTGACAAAACAGCGAATAACTATGTCTTCTTTAAACTACTATTTTAACGGTTAAATAAGCAAGTAATTTTTGACTAGATAAAAGAGATAAAATTTTCTGACTGATAGATTTTTTATGGTCAAACTTTTAAAGTGGGTTTTGACCATGATGCTGATAAACTGACCATTCACTTGTAACAGTAAATTTAATTTTTGCTACTTTAAAATTGTCGAATTTAACAATAAATAGAGCCAAAGCCACAACCAACGGCTGAACATTGACTACGAACGAGTGAACGCTCTACACTAGACATTGCAAGAAGCTCGAAGGAAATTGCTTACTGCCCTTTCTAGAAGAATATCTATTGGCTAGGATGATTGCGCTCTTTAATTTTTCTGTAATGTAACGTTCGCTGGAACGCTCGTTACAACTGAATACAAAAGTCAGCACCTTAACGTAAGTACTCCTCTTGTTTCCTGTTTATGCAATTATATGTTTTAGGTATTTTTTACACGCTTTTTTTGATAGAATTCATGAAATTATTAGAGTAGTGATTAGAGATTATACCGATACAATTACACATCATTTCCTAAATAAATAAAAAATGGGTTTTAATCTGTCGAAGAGACATCCAATTATAGCAATAATGAACTTACGTCTTTGCTAGTATGTCGCTTATTACATAAGAGCTATTTCTTTTTCTTAGTGAAGTGTATGTATTGCAATTTGTACCCATGTCATATTTGCCACAGGTCTAAAATTGCATTGCTAAAGTTTTAGAAAATTCTTGCTTTTGACAGCAAAATTATACCAAAGATTGTACCAAGTTGTAGCTATGAAAGTCGTCCTTTGGATGAAGGTGTGACGGCAATGGGTTTTATTGTATCTAACGAAATCTTACAAAACAATTAGAACTTATTACTAATTAGAGCTGTTATTAGGATATTATATAGACAAATGCATTGCATTCTGACTGCTGAGTTCTATTGATCGATGCTGAATCCTATTGACGTGTTAAGTTAAACGATTGTAAGCCGCAGAGCATGTGCGGGCGATGCGTGGGCCAGCGCTGGCGGGACTAAGAGTGGTTGGAGCACGACGCCCGTTTGGAAGTCACTCCCGCACTGCGCCCGAGCGCCGCCCGACGTACTTACGTGTATTGTATGGAAATATATAATTGGCCCCAGTATTCTTCTTTTGACGAGCTCTCCGGCGGGTCCATTATGTCCGTTTGAGCGTGAGCGGTGGCATTCGGACGCCAGTGGCGACGTCCTCGGTCGCCTGCGTCGCGCTCCACACAACACCACACCAATATGAATACCTCCGATCGAGGTACTCAACACGAAACTCTTTATTTTTCGGCTTCTTCATCTTTACTTCTTCGGGCCGGTCAACCGTAATTGGCGGTATGCACATACCTGCGCAAGAAGGTTACATCCATGGAGGTCGGAAGTGCGTCTTATTCCCGGTGAATGGCTAGGTCACAGAGTCGTAAGTGAATCGAATGGAACAGGGAAGATGTATCAGCAGCTGGAGTCGGAGTACCGATTATTAAAAGTGTATATTTAGTGTCTCATGGAGCGGCGTCACCGGCCGGCTGCACAGCACCGGCGCCGCGCGCAGTAAGTATGGAAGAATGAGCAGTGGCGTCATGGCATTCGAGAGCTCAGGTATTATATTTTACTCAATCTATCATTCCATTACATTCGATTCAATTATCCTGTGGTGAACAGCATTACAATTTAGAGTAAACATAATTTTATCCAAAACGTTTACTGTACTGATTTTTACATCAATAGTGATCCACCAAACACGGGTGTGGCTATTAAAGTAGACTGCCACAATGCTTGACCTTTCTGGAATCGAATTAGTGTCGATTGCCATAACGATAGATAACCGCCGCACCTCGAGTACTCGTTTAAACAGTACATATGAATAGACTGACCTACCGCAATAAAACTTAATTTTCATTATTAAATAGGATATATTTAGAATGATAGCCCGTAAAATGAAAATACTTTTTACCGTTAAATTTAAATTTGCTTTCATACCAAGCGTTTTTACAAAAAAATAAAAGCAAAACGATAACAATATGGACTTATCGCCTCTAGGTTTTCGACGAGATAATTTTAGATGAATCAATCATATCAATAGTGAAGTAAATAATTGTTCCCGTTGATCTATTCTTAGAAACATGAGCATACGAGGCATACCGATAGGTATACGTAACAATGTTGATTGTCATTGGTACCAGTGCTGCGTAGATAATCCTCGATTTCTTCTCAAAAAGCAGCGATATCTAAAGAGGTTTTACAAATTGACTTAACAATTTGTTCTATGGCACAGCAGCGGTGTGATTAGGTAAATTTGCTTTATAGTCATTTGGCGTGTTTAGGCCGTCGTTCCTAAAGTCAGAAGGGGGAGGCATGAGCTCCGACTCGGCGCCTCATCCGGTCGGTCCTCGCGCAAATTATCAATTGGCCGTCGCTGTCGCCTCAGGGCTGTCAGCGTGCAAGGTTGAACTATGTCGGTCTTCACGTGACTTGCCGGTGCCTCTGACCATAATCTCTTATCGCATCTTAAAATTATCAGAATCAACCGACTATTTCAATAAAATTTTATGAAAATAACCATTATAATCTACTTTATAGATCTCCCGTAACTCAGGAGAGTAATTAATTTAAAGTCAATAAAGGCAGCGTTAAACCATTTTAAATGAAACGTTCGGTGCAGGAAAGTCGAGTAATTTACCAAATTATGCTTCTCGACGCATCCTGTTGTCTTAGGGTTCTCAAAGGTTACCGAGTAGGCTGAGTAAGTAACAGATCGAAAGACGACTTATGCGACGTTAATGCGGACTTCCTGCCTTCTTTGATCTGTCAATTTCCTTCATAGTGCAGTTGGTGATGTGCGGTAACTAAACGAGGCATGACACGCACGATTTGGCACATACACCAGTGGAGTATTAGGGCAGAGACGAAGCTGAAACGTCGTGTTTTCTAAAATCAGTTAATCCTATTAAACTAGTTAGTGCAGTGGTAATTTGAGACAATTTGTCCACGATTTGCCAGTTGACTTTGTAATTTACAGAAACGTTTTACAAGTGGTCCGGGAAGTTTTTTCGGCCATCCGCAACATGGTTTTGGTCAATAGTACGTAGAATTTGAAGTTTCTACTCATAGACTGAGATGAAATGAAATAGAGTGAGAATAATACATGTTTACAGAAGTTATATAAAATTTTGACATGATTAAAAGCGGTAGAAATTCCTGCCGAGCTATTGAGACAAAGAAACTAGTAAATACTGGTATTTCAGTAGCTATAAAACTAAATATAATAAATAGGAAATTATAAATAGTTACAGATAAAACCATACATCGTAATAACAAAAATTTGATACAACTTTGAAAATCAAAGTAGAAAATGTACACAAACTTTTTTTTAAAATCTTTAAAGTCAACAATATCGTCTCTTACGTTGATGATTTGAAAAAGCATCCTTTTATGTAAACATGTGTACGGATATGCAGAAACAAAGTATGTCACCCTCTTGTAATAAAGGCTATGAGGAACACTTCAACACTTCAAATAAAGTGCTTCAATTTGCGTGCAAATATAATTTATTGCTAAACTGTACATAATTAAGTGTTACAAAGTAACTTAATCACTAGAAATTTAAGTAAATGATTTCAAATATACGCCGGATTGTGTAGTGACGCGTGTATTATTTCAATTAGATTCACTATAATAAATATACTTAGACAGTAAATCAATTGACATTGATATGGGTTAACAAAGAGGTCAGAAGTGCTCGGGACCCTTTAAAATGTATTGTTGTTACAATAGGATTGGCTTCTTTATAACATCTCGAAATAAAATGTAACTTGGTATAATATAACAAGCATGCCACATGTAATCCATTTAGCTTTTGTAAATTGGATAGAGATACTGTTTTGTTTTGTGATTTCATTTGCATTGTATGCTCTGATAGGTTCAATAACATTTACGTGGCCTCGCAGGGTGCCAATGGAGAACCTTGTACTTAGATTTGAATAAAGCAATGATATCTTATTATATTGTGTAATTTAGGGGTTATTAAGTGATGATTATTGTGATTTTTAGTAGGAAATGTGTGGCTGACGGTTTTCTGTATACACGAAACACGAATAACTTTTTCAGACCTCCTAGTCAAACCTAGTTTTACCTAGGTCAAACGTAGGCTAAGTTCAAAACCACTAACAAGTATTCTCATTCTGTTTCCAGCTACAGAGGTTGCATTTTTTTTTTGATGTAATTGTTTTATGACTTCAGATGGGATACTTCGGAACTGCACGCCGCCGGCCATCGACGACTTTCCGGCGGGTTTGTTCACTGAGCAACAGCGGCAGCACGGTGCAATCGTCCTGCATGCCTTCATCTCTCTGTACCTCTTCATTGCCTTGGCGGTCGTTTGTGACAAGTTCTTTGTCCCTGCCGTGGGTAAAATATGCCATGGTGTGTATTTCAGTGCCATATTTTGTTACAATTTTTTTCGAATAGTTCTTTTATATCTACAAGTACATTATTAATATTTGTGTCACATTGTCTCATTATTTTCATAATGTAAGGTGGAGATTATTATTTTTTTTTATTACTACTTGTGAAATAAATTATTATAGACACTGCTTGTAAGTCGGGCTCACGATTTTCTCTATCAAAGGTACTACTTATTTAAAATCACTCCCATAATACTGTAACGCCATATTTTTTCGTTAATTCTTTACGTACACTGCATAACTCATGTTATTTGGTTTTAGCATTAAACATGACCAATGACGTGGCAGGAGCAACGTTTATGGCAGCGGCTACTTCAGCTCCCGAACTTTTTGTAAATGTGATCGGAACATTTATCACAGAAGGCGATATCGGTGTGGGCACTATTGTTGGCTCCGCTGTCTTTAACATCCTTGCCGTTGCAGCGTGCTGCGGCATCGGAGCCGGAATGGTAAATTTTAATTATGTTATGTAAATTTACATCGAGTTGACCATAATATCATAATTTTATTATTTTTCAGGTTGTACCATTAGACTGGTGGCCGCTGACTAGGGATTGTCTGGCTTATGGCATCACAGTCTCCATACTTATATGTATCATGCACGATGAATATGTGCAATGGTACGAAGCATTCTTATTAGTACTTCTGTATGGGGTATATATTTGCATTATGTATTATGACAAATCCATTCAAAATTTTGCCAAAGGTAAGTTAAAGACATAATTACATATTATAATTACATATTGTATTGTACTCGTATGTAAAACGTTACGAAGAAAATATACACAAGATATTATCTATATATATATGTTCAATTTTCAGGTAGCTGGAAATGTGTGTCGAACATGTTAAAGAAGGAGGATGAAAAGCAAGACTACGTTGAAAATGGTAAGTATATTAATCGAACACATACAATATTAATTTATACTATGAAACATTTACAATTTTTTCTAGTTTTAACGCTTACATTATATTTTTGTACAGATAGTAAAGAAGGCAAACTTCCTTCAGTAATGGACAAAAACGAATCACCTATGGATCATCATCAACATAATGGCAATATTAAAATTGCCTTACCTCCTCACATGGATGAGAAAGACGCTGATCTCGTTTTGTCAAAAATAGAAAAATCATCATCGGGTCCCGAAGAAAAGACTAAAAATCATGAAGCCGAATCTAGAACTATTGATATGGAAATTGTTTGTCCTGATGAAAATGTAAATGATGTTAGTAATGATGAAGATAAAGACAAAAAAGATAAAGATGATTATGAACATTCGCTTTGGAAATGGCCATCAGGGCGGAGCTGTTTGGCCAAGGTTGATATTTCTCTTCATTTATTAATTACCTGATAAATTATTTATTGCAATTACAAGTCTAACACAACTTTCTATTTTACAGACAACGTGGATAGTTACTTGGCCAATTCATTTAGTCTATCTATTTACGATACCTGACTGCGAGAAGCCACGTTTCAAAAATTGGTTCCCGTTGACTTTTATCATGTGCATTGTTTGGATTGGATCACTTTCGTACATAGTCGCCTGGATGATAACAATTATCGGTAAGATAAATTACAGCATGTGCAGAGATCGGATCGGATCGGATCGGAAGCCCCACAATCCTCGATTGTGGTGCTTAATTACGATACGTGAATATAAAATTATTAAATTTCCGAAAAAGTATTTGCTTTATTTAAAAAACTGTTTCAGGTGACACGTTGATGATACCAGATTCAGTGATGGGTATCACATTTCTGGCCGCTGGTACGTCCGTACCCGAAGCTGTTTCGAGTGTTATAGTAGCTAAACAAGGTACAGAAATTTTATAAATTAAAGATTGTAAAAATATGGTACTATGTTAAAATATCATATTATTTGTTAATAAAATAGCATAACCTATTATTTTGTTTGACATAGGACATGGATCAATGGGAATCAGTAATTCAATTGGATCAAATACATTTGACATATTGTTATGTCTTGGATTGCCATGGCTTATCAAAGCTTCCCTTACTCCCGCAGTAAAAGGAAACTATTGGGTTAGATTTTAAAATTATTTTTATATATTAAGCTATGCGAAAAATGCTTGGCGAGATTATATCAAGCTTTATAGTGCATTGCGAATTACGTTTTATTTTGTCATTGTCTATGTATTATTTTTCTGATACATCTTTTCTATTACTTTCATTTATTTACTTCTTTCTTGCATTATTATGTTTATTCTATATGCAGCTATCATTACTCTCTTAAGTAAATATATTAAACTAATTAAATGTCAACAGGTAAAGATAAATTCTATGGGTTTGGAGTATTCAGCGATATCATTATTGTCAACACTGCTCTTGCTGTATTTGACGTTTTGGTTCAACAAGTTCAAGTTGGACGCGGCGGTGGGGCGGGCCTGTCTGGCCATGTACGCTATGTTCTTGGTACTAGCGACCCTAATCGAGCTGAATGTCTTCTTCCCGGTCAACATGCGCACCTGCAAGAGGACGGAACTCAAATCCTAAACTAGTGACTGAACAGTTTAACAATGAACTGTGAATCTGGCGGACTACAGTGTCTCTTGTAAACTACTTCACGAACTTTTGTGGTGAATGCCTCGAAATAAGCGTGTTTGATAAATAAAAACCAGATATATTCACGTATTTTTAAGCTGCCAGACAGCCATGAATTTTCTAGTTAATTGCAATTTAGTTTTTGTAAATGCACATTTTTAGAATGCCTAGCGGAAAAGAAATTGGTTAGTGTTTTAAAGATTGTCATTTTTTATGTTTAATTATTCGTAATAATATGAGTCATTTATTTGTCAATGATTTTTTTTATCCTAATTGACAATACGAAACATGTATTTTATTTCGGTATGTTACTGCAGTTCATGCTACGATTTTATTAACGTGTTTTTTTAAATTTTAACATTTCCAATACATATATACAAACGAATTAGGGTGAATCTTAAAAGGATATTATTAACAGTAATACAATTTATAATAAACTTAGAATAATGTCATTAATATGCGAGGGCATAGGTAGTTTACAGATCTGTGTTATTAAGAATCTCAACAATTGTGTTGTTGTACATAATATACGACGTAATATACAGACTTTTAAGAGTAATTAAATATATAGATTTTTATTTCCTTTGTGGTTTTTATTTTCGCATTCTGCCTTTCAGAGTACAATGTTCTAATGTTTGCATATAAATAAATATTCAAATTCAAATTATTTATTTGCAGTAAATAGAGTTTACAAAGTTGGTCGTGGTAAGAAATTGAAATTAAGTCGCTTAATCCTATTTAGCCATAATCTATAGCAGGGTAATTCTTTGAGGATGCGCACATAAGCCTAATAAAAGAGATTGATAAATTTTGTTCGAAGAACGGTTCTTTAAAGTGTTAGTCGCGTTCTTTGGTATGAGTTATATACATTTTTTTGAACCGGACCCAGAAAAGTCTTTTAGTATTAAAGATATGAGCCATTCTTTTTTTTTGCAAACGGTAATGAGTAATTTACATAAATGGTAAAGAGGTTCACAAACGGTAAAGAGAAGAATTTCAAATGGTGAGTAGATAACAGAGAAAAATAAAAGAAATAATTAAAAATCAATGTTTATTAACTTCACACTTTCGCATTTAGCTGTCAATCAACGACAGCTCGACATAATAACACAATTTAAAAGTTTCTAACATGTTAAGACTATAATTATTTTCTTTACCAAACTGACCCAATGTTAGTTTCTTAAACATTTAAATATAAAAAATATATACTTAGTTATTAATTTCTTTCATAAACACTAATAACAATCATAGTTTGAACTTTATAAAACACTGCATGTGATTTCACAAACAACAAAAAACAAATGCTTTAAATAATCGATCCTTGAGGGACACCGGCATTAAAAGCCTTTCGTTTAGACGAGCAGCCATCAATGACCACCCGAATAGATCAATCCCCCAAAAAGTCAGAAATCCACGCACAGAAATTAGAGGTCAGGCCGTAAAAAGGAAGCTTGCTAATAAGACTACCGTGCCATACCGTCAAATGCTTTGGAAATATCGAGGGAAACCGCAAGCTTCCAACCGCGGGCTTCTCCGAATTCCTCAATAGCCTCATTCCAGACGTGGGTGACGTACACTAGAAGATCCCCAGTGGACCGATTCTAGCGAAAGCCATATTGTCGGTCACTGAGGAGGTCATTCGATTCTAGGTACGCTAGGAGCCTGCGGTTCAAAAACACGTTCCATATTCTTACAGAGTATGGACGTGATCGAAATGGGCCTGTAGTTGGCAGGGTCGGCACGGCTGCCCTTTTTGGGCACGTTAGCGAGCTTCCAGGAACTCGGTTCTTTCCCAGATTTTAGACAGAGCCTAAAGAGGCGGGTCAATACAGGTGTCAATTCGGGTGCACATGTCCTCTGTACAATAGCGGATACCGTCTCGATCACTGGCCTTGTTCACGTCAAGATTGCGCAGCGTTTTGCGAACCTCAGCCTGGCGCAACCGGATTTCCGGCATTACCACCGTGCTGCCAGGTAAACTGGAGGTATCGCGCTACCAGCATCAAGACGTGAAGACTCCGCGAACAGAGACGCCAACAGGTTTGCTTTCTCTTCAGCGGTGTGAGCAAGTGATCCGTCAGGTTTCTGCAGTGGAGAGGGGGGCGGCAGAAGTTCGATTCGACCGCCTTCGCTAGATTCCAAAGCGCTTTACTTCCCGCTGGGAAAGAATCCAATTTGTTCCCTATTCGGCCAATATGATCAAATCGAGCCTTCTGTAAAACCATCTTGCAGGACTTGGCAGCCTTGTTAAAGGCCTTCTTCTTTTCGCGAACATCAGACGCCTTGTGCTGTCGAGCTGCAACCCAGTCCAGGTATGCCTGATGCTTATGCGCCTCGGCACGGCTGCACTCAGGCAAAACCATGGGCGAGCTTTACTAGTAGTTGGCACGTTGGAGAAGGAAATGAAGTATTCCATCCCTTGACGAAGCACATCAGTAACGGCATCTTCACAGACGCTGGGGTCACTATAAGAGAAGCAGACAGACTGCCAAGGGAAGGATGCATAGAAAGACCGCATCTCATCCCAGTCTGCTGATCTGTATCGCCATAACCGCCGCCGGTTGCCTTTCAGGCTGGGATCGGGCGGGTGGTAGGCTGATACCGATTTCATCAGACATTGATCAGAGCGCCCCAATGGCGAAGAAATTGTCACCGAGTACCTGTCTGGATCTGTTGTCAGCAAGAGGTCCACGCAATAGGCTGTATAGGAGTCCCCTACTACCTGCGGTCGGCCAGCGGTGAACCGTGCCTCGGATCCCGCTGCCCTCCGCGACTAGTCACCCGATGCCGTACTCGTTGCACTTCATATTCGGAATGGTAAAAACTGGTAATTAGAAAAATGGTAATTAGAAATTCATAGTTTTATACATTTTGAACAATTTTCATGTCATTTACCATTTTGAAACAAGTAAATACTTAAAATAAGCCCTTTTATGAAGATGATAAGACCCTAAATGATTAAATATCACACTTCTACTTACCATTAAATACAAAAACTGTATGGAGAACTTTGACGAAACAAAAACCGTTCGGAGCACTAAATACCGATATTTCCGTAGAAAAAATACTAGCTCGCTACGTGTCCTCCGTGCAACGGACGAGCGACGACTGAACTGTCCCGCACAGTTAAGGCGAACGCACAAGGCCAACTAGGAGCAAAGATATTAAGGCGACAATACTCTCGAACGGTAATGAGGGTGTAGCGCCGGAACATTTGTTGATTCACTTTTTTAACATTGTAAAATAGTCTTTTAAGTATTTATATTGTATTATAAACTAATAACAACATTCTATTTATGGAATTTATTGCTTATATTACGTTCTTCTTAGTACAAGTCGAGAAATAAAATATTTTGTGTTAAAATCTGGGGAGAGGGACACGAATGGTAATGTGAATTTCGACACAAGATTGAATTCATATCAGATTGTATTGAATTTAACATTAATCTGATAACTGCTCCTGTTAGAACAGATACTGGTCCATCTCCATACTGGCCAAAAGTTAAAAAAATATGTAATGTAATAAGTTCTTTTTAACTGGAACAGCGATTTGCACATTTTCAAAGAAATACCCATCATGCATTTTTTTTTACATTATATAAATAAAAAAATCGTCAACTCTTATATAAAAATTATACCGAACACAACAATAACACCAATTCAATCTACACAGTAAAAAGGTAATATTGACTCTTTTTCAAAAGTAAGTTAGTATAGGCACAGGATCATGACAGCGAATAGGGATTACAACCTTTTTATTTATCACTTAAGTATTCCTGGATTGAATAATATGTCTTAGCTATAAATATATTAATTACGCTCTAAAACATTCAGTTCTCCTTGATATAGCTTGGTACCTTGTTGTATATCTGGACAGACAAGCAAAATACACTTTTGTTATATTTGGAGGTTCTACTTTTTTGTTCTTTAAGTTTTTTGTTTAGTCTCGCACTACGCAGTGTATCAAAATCATCGATGTTTCTCATTACAAGTAATGCAGCTTCCAAAATATACAACGACGGTAAAGTTAAAATGCCGTACTGTTGAAAATAGGGTTTACAGGAAACAATCTGTAGTATTCCACCGATGGACCGATTACAATTCTTTTGATCTTTAAATGCTCGCTCTCTATCCGTGGCATTTGTCCAAGAACTCCAAACTTGAGATTGATAGATCCAACTTGAGCGTGGTAAGCGCTTAGTACAGTGGAAAGATTTGCTACCTTCTTGAGCATGTGCAGGGCGTAAGAAAATCTATTTAACCTAGTACAGATATAGTTAATTTGTTCATTCCAGTTTTATTTAGAATCATCGAAAATTGGCAGAAATTTTGTGAAGTCTACTTTTAATATTTGCTCGCTTTGATAATTTATGTCAAGTTGATAATTTTGAGAATTTATATTCGTTAAATGTCATAATATAGTTTGTTTTATTTACTTAGATTAATTTTAAGATTATTAGCTTTGAACCAGTCAATTACACATTCATTTGATTTATTAATATTCGATTCAAATAAGGTGGATACATTCGGTAGGACATTTATATATATATAATGAACAACAGTGGCCCCAATATAGAGCCTTGTGGTACACCGAATTTAACCTTCATTTTATCAGAGGCAAACGTTTGTTTGACTAAAGAAGCTTTCATTATACGAGTTATTTCTGTGTAGTGTACTCTATCAGACATTATACATATAATTATGTCAAAATATTATGACAAATTTTATGAAGAACGAAAATATTGGAGTTACTTAAAAAGTAGTTATAGTGGAAAACTGAGACAAAAATAAATAGTCAAAATATCTGAAAGTAGATATACTTTCAGATATTTTGACTATTTATTTTTGTCTAAATGATCCTATAATAGGCGTAGTTATTTTTTCTTGTTTCGTACCATTATATTCTAAATATTCTAATTGAGAATAACTTATGTATGTGTAATAAATGTATGTGTATAAAATTAGTGATGTGAAGCATAGAAGCTAAAAAAAGATCTTGTTCTAAGGAAGGATTGCAGAGGTAGAGAGAGACACGTGTACACAATAATGTCAATAATTCACACAAAACCCAAGGTCCTAGATTAAGCCAGGTTTGAACCTGCTTGCGCTTGATACCGGACATAACTATACTATCACACCGAGAATCAAAAGAAATACAAAATAATTAACCCACAAATGTTTCCTCTACCCGAAAGAACCAACTGCGCCACCTGACTTTCTGGATGGACACCGATGGATATATTTCATTTTAGTTTGTATTGTATTCATTAATCGTTGCCTGCAAAGGCTGAAATTTCATTCTGACCTAATAAATAGAACCAACCTATTCTTTGCGATGCCAACTGCATCGATCTTCAAGGTCAAGGATCTGTTGTTGAGTTTGTTTGGTTTAAATAAAATGAAGTCAACGTTTATAATTTCAATATTATGTTTTATGTAATGACAAGATTATTTTGATAGAAATTAAGCTCTAAACATTTACTACAGCATTACTTTTGAAATAATTGTTACAATGAGGCTAATGTGAAGATACTTCACTTTATTATTAATTACAAATTGTTGTTGTTCCGCTGATTGAAATAGTCGCTGTCTCGTGTGCTGCCCACTTTCTGAAACGATTGTAAAACATACAAATGTTAGAGAAAATTTAAAAAGCCTTCAGATGTTACTTGATTTCTCAAAGTGGAATTAATTTATTAGTAAGTATTAAATAATAAAATAAGTCAATAGTATACAGTTGATGACGTCGTTTAAACCATTTTTTGTCCTTTTCATCTTCTGCCGCCCTATAATTGGAAGAAAAATACTATCAACCAAAGCCGATGTTGTAAATACAAACATAAATAGATCTTTCCGAGGTCTTCCAAAGTACGCAAGTTAAATTCATAGTTAAATTGCTACTAACGACTACCGAGGAAATTAATTTAACGAAACGAAAAAGATAAAAAATTGTACTTTTCGAAAAATATTTGAATGAATGTCTAGATTAATTATGAAACAACAATAGAACATCCACTACCGTTCATTCTTTCCGGTTTGTCCTGTCGTACAAACGCAACTCAAAATTGACGGAAAGTAAACTTCTACAGACGTTTATAATTTTCGCGACATTCTTACGACGATACGAATGAAAAGATTTTAATACCGTCATTCTTTCTCGCTCTCGCAAATCAACTACCGTTCAATGTTCAATCCGTACGGATTGTAAAATCCGGAAAGAATGAACGTTAGTGGATGGCCCGCTAATCCCTTTTATGTAACACAAATCTTAGCTCACAGTATATGCAGAGCGTGAACGTAAGTGCTCTAGTTCTCGCTCATGCAGTTCAATGTCGTGCTGCGTCAGCCGTGGTCTATGACAATTGGGCTTCTGCGCCGGCAACCATCGGTGGATCACCGGCGTGAGGAGATCACGATGCACCTAAAATTCATGAAATAGTAATGAGAATATTCAAAATTTTGTTTTTTCGCTATACTGTTAAAAAATATAGTATGTATAGTATCGTTGAGTTAGTATCCCCTAACACATGTCTCGAATTTTAGGGCTAGCTCAATCGTGTGATTTGTCTCTATATATATTTATGTTTATTTATATTTACAAATTTGGTGTTCCATTATAGAAACTTGGGAGATATAACCTAAATAAATAAGGTTTAAATAAAATCAAGTTGCGTATCTGTACTATCAATTCGATAAGTTGGTTGTTAAATTCACCTTCAAAGGGATACATATGTACAGTGCTACAAACTTATCTATGCCGGTGGCCAAAACTAGAACTAATGAATATGCCTTGAATACTTTGACAATTTACCTTCATACTAGCGCCCCCGCTATATCAGCACAGATAAGTTTTTGGCTCTGTACTTGATAACCTTCAGTATGCCTTCAGTCTTCCATCGATGTAAGCAAATAACATGACATGTATTTTGAAGAATTTAAGTTGGTGAACAATGACGGAAAAATAAAAAAAATTGACGTTATTAAAGAATCGATTTTGTAGTTTTAAAAAAAAAGATATTTTGAAAACTGAGGAATTAGTGAAATTACTAATATTAAACTTACCATAGCCGGATCGTTTGGCTGAGTAAAATAAGAGACTACAACTCCAACAAAGACGCAGACAAGCATGCCTACTAAAGTGTAATACAAATAGCTTAATCTGTATAAGAAGAATGTGCCGGACCTGCAATAAATAATGTAATATTAATCTTTTTTGTCTATAGGTACCTACTTTAATGTGCCAGGTACATGTGGTCCAATAATCTTCGTGTAAAATAAAACAAAGTGTTTAAAAATATAGTTAACTAACGCCTCGCCGCCGCCCCGTTCGCCAGGGTTCTAGTAAGGATTTCTAATTTTATTTTGGAAACATATTATAGCTTGTCACCCGGGGAAGTGAAGCTTTCCAACGGCATCCAACGGTGAAAAAAATTTTCAATCGTCCAGTAGTTTTAAAGTTTCAATGCAAACAAACAATCAAATCTTTCCCCTTATAATATCTATTCATATTACGAGTATAAAGAGGAATGATTTGTATTTTTTTTTGTAACGAATAAACTCAAAAACCATTGGACCGATTTCAAAAAGCTACACTATTCAAGATGCTACACTATTCAAGAAGCTACACTATTCAAGAAGCTACACTATTCAAGAAGCTACACTGTTCAAGAAGCTACACTGTTCAAGAAGCTACACTATTCAAGAAGCTACACTATTCACGGGTGACATAGGCTATGTTTCATAAAAAAAATTAGAGATCCTTATAAAACCCGTGCGAAGTTGGGGCGGGGCGCAGTTACTAGTATAGATTACAAAGAATTCTCACCTATCAAATTCAACTGTATTCACTGGTGATGGTGTCGTTGGTAATGTGAAATTAGCCGAACACCCAGCAATTGATACAGGTTTCGGTGTGACGATTATGTCGCCTCGCATCATAGCGGCCTGTGTTCCTATGGAGATCCAACCGACCAACAAAGTCGATGTAATACCCCCCGCAAGTGCTCCCTGACAAAAAACATTGTAAATAATATAGAGTGGTAGAGCCTAATCACTACTATGAACTGGTAGTGGCTCGTGAATGGGCTGGGTTGGTCAGGGCAGTACGTACCCACAGTATAACGACGTAAAAGTGAAATGGCAGTGATATGCAGCTGTTTCGAACGATGAGAGAGAGTATCACTTTATTCACCGACAATATGTATAATGTATTATTATTATCTTGTATTTATATTATGTATGTATATATGAATACTGACTTATATATTCTTAAAAAAAATTGCAATAATTTTAGCAATTGCTTTTTACTTTATTGTGTTATTGTATCATGTTGACCCTGCCCAATCCATTCAGAAATTCGTTACCCTAAGGTTGCCTTGAAAAGGTTGCTTTTAGCAATAAGGCCGCCTTATTGCACATATACGAGTACTAGTCTATAAGCTTTCCGTATGTTGTATTATTTAAAGATGTATATTGCAAATAAAGTATATTCTGTCTCTCTCACACTTTCCTTTCCCCGTCCTTCCTTTTTCATTAATTTCATTTCAAAATCTTGTAGTCGTGGATGTCCATGGGCAGTGGTGATTGCTTACCATCAGGTGACCCACCGCTAGCTCATTTGTACTCTTCTGTCATTAAAAAAAACCTGCAACTGAAGTTATAATATGACTTAGTAATGATTGTCACTTGCGATACGAGTGTCTGTCAATCATAATGAAATGTCCACGTTCCTATATCGATGTAGCAAGGTCCGTATGTATCATCGAGTATATTATGTTTACACGTACTTACGTACTTAAAGGCATTCTTTTAATTTATTTATAAAAAAATGTTATTAATAATATATTTACCGTAGCATTAGTCCATGGGAGGAACAGACCCAAGGAAAACAATCCTAATAAACTGCCAGCTGTAATACCGGCTAAACTTTTGCCAGCTTGTATAAGTGCTCCCATATGCTCTACCAAGAAAACCAACGCTACACATATTGTCCCTAAAAATAATTTGGAAGAATTAACAATAGTAACTTATTAGCATTTCTTTTGAGAAACAGAAGTCGTATAATAGCAATTCAACTTAAAGAAAATAAAATTACAGACCAATGACTACCACAATTATTTTCATGATGAAGCTAGCTGTCCTCTCCGATATAGATTTGTTGTAGGTAGGCCTGATAAGATCTTCAAAGATTACACCACACATAGAATTCAACCCGGTCGACATTGAACTAAAATAGTAGGTAGAAATTATTTTAAAACCACTCAATCACACTTTGATTATACCTACGCCAAAGCTTCTGGCTTACAGTTTATAAAACAATTCAAAATCCATCCATTGTCGTTATGCATTGAGTAATAGGTAGGAGTTTCGAACTTCGTTTTATAACTGCACCCGCTAGGAGAAATGGCGTTCAGTATAGTAAGAAAATTATTAACAGCAAATTTTAATGTTTATGATTATGATTGATATGACTAGCAAAACTACTGATTCAAACGATTGGCTTATTCTCACCAGAATACCTCAATGCAGCGCTAAATACGCCACTCATGAAGATCCCCGGTAGTGCTGGTATGGAGCCTGTTATGGTCATCACAAAATATGGTAATAGTTGGTCGCTCTTCCTTATCGCGCCTGTTGTAAGGGGATCGCAATCCGCGAATGTTGCATAAATCACAAGGCCGGTATAACAACACAACGATACAATTATAAACAAGCCAGCTGCCATTATGAAGATGGTTCTGGAAGAGTATTATTAATTTATTGAACACACTTAGAAGAAAATTTTTACGAATCCGGTCAAAAAGAATATGGCTGCAGAAGAAGAATTTTAAATATTCAAAGAGAAACTGTCGAAAAAATATTTTTTTAGAATATTAACTTCAAACTAAATAAGTGTAACTTACAATCTAGCCCTCTTTAGCGATGATAATGCTAAACATCTCTGCACCATAGCTTGGTTTACAGAACACGATGCTAACCAACTGAAGTAATTTCCAAATACCGTGGTCCAGAACGTGTGTCGAATGGTCGGGTCGGGGTCCATACTAAAATCCAATTTAAAATATTATGTCTGAACAATTTATAATAAAATGTAAGTAAACAAAACGATATACTTGAGAAAGTTGAGACGGTCTCCTTTTTCGTTAATGTCCAGCACGTTTTGTATACCTCCAAGTCGCCATGTTCCATATGCCAGTACAAATACGACTCCGAAATACATGAGAATGGTTTGAAGTGTGTCCGTCCATACCACGGCTTTTAGGCCACCCTTCAAACATTTTACATAAGTTCAAGTTACATTTTACCATAAAATGATCAAAAAGATTAAGCAATAGACTGGATAGACTGCATAACCGCTGTTGACTTTATACAAATGTAGCAAAAAATGGCATAAATTTCATTAATTCTGGCTATAATTAAACATAGTAAATTTTTTGTCAAAACACCACAGAACTTATTTAGATAATTATAGCAAATACTGGACTCACTCCTCTGTCAAATCGCGTGCTTGTAGTAATGTTGCGGTTTTTATTACCGACGATCTCTAGATTGTACCTGTTTTAAGAACCTCTTCGTTATAGTATATTGCAGTCTAACAATGTCTGATTTACTTGACCTCGATCTGAGATAGCTCTAACATTAGCAATTTATTCGATTCAGGGGATAAAATAAGGTCAGCACAATACTTACGAGTGTTGTGTAGAAAATGCAAACAATGCATACTATTGGTGTTATCAAGTGAAGATTTATACCGGTCACTGAAAAACGAATTAATTTTTAATTATTGGTAGTTACATTACGTTTTATTTCTTTGTTACATTTATTTATATTATTGACTTGAAAAGGTTAACTGTTGAGTTTCTTGCGGCACTTCTTCTCAACAGGCCATTCACGTCTGAAGTGCTAGTAGGATAGAAAACATTGACGTGCAAAAGTATATCTTGTAAATCTACTTGAAAAATAAATTATTTTATTTTGAAAAATATTTTAAGTGAATTCGATCGTCGCTCGTTTGTTTATCATAGCACACGTCGCACACAATTCACAGAAAGCTGAATTTTGAGCTATCAACTATCAAGCTGTAAGTTTACATTATACGCAATAATATTTTTGCAAAGCTTGTTACCTTGACTGAAAGCTAATGCCGGTACGTAGATCACGATTGGAATGTACAACAACATTTTTATAATAAATATGACGGAACCGAGGAGTCGTACATTTTGACTGAATCGAAGGCGCAAGTACTGAAAAGACGTAAATAATCAAAATGTAAAATAAACGTACTATCTATATTATAAATGAGAAAGTATATTTGTTTATCCTTCTTTCACGTCAAAAAGAAACAAGAATGGATTTCATATTTTATTTATTCAAGAGGATAGTTAAGGTTTGGTGAGTGACATGGGCTCTATTTTTCCCAGAAAACATATTTTCCCGGATAATAGCTGGCACTTCACTTAAACCGTGCGGGTATCAGCTATTTGTTTTATAATAAATAGTAGCTTAAGAAATTATATTGAAATATTGATCACAATTAATAATATATCCTGAAATATTGTAAAAAATACTTAATATTGTTTCTTTGTTCGTCAGTCTGATTATAATATAGAAAGATAAACGGTTGGCTTATTAAAGAAATGTAATAGAACATGATTTACCTCATAGGTAGAAGTAATTTGCAAGTTGTAGAACACAGGTAAGTAAACAATCGCTATAGTCACTGATACAGCCCACTCAGATAATACTATTGTCCAAAGTTGTGTACCATAGGTATACATTTCAGCTGGCAGTCCAAGGAGCGAGATGCCCGATATGTAACTGAAAGCATTGAAATATTCGCGTAAAAAGTTTCGTTTACAATTCGCAAGCTATTGTGTTGTGTAAATTAATTACCTGGCGATAAGTGACATCGATATGGGGAACATGCCCATAGTTTTCCCTCCCATGAGGTATTCAGCAGTGGTGTTCTGCTTCTTGGGGGCGAAGAATGCGAAGTATACCCCAATGAGGGCAGACAGGATCAGCATCGCCCCGAAGACGAGGTAGTCCAGCCAATCGAAGTATTCTAGCGTCATTGTCTTGGCCTGTGTTCACACTGATAGAAGTCGCGCGTCCGTCCTGTGTGACACTTAAACTCCATCTCGGTTTACAATAGGCATTTACCGAGCGGAACTGAACTGGGACGTAGCTATATTTATCCTTGGAAGGATCTCGGGCAGGCCCATTGCAGGGATGAGCCAGGCTAATTGGCCAGTTACCGGTGTCGGGACTGCTCTATTACCGAGTCAAGTTCTTCACCTTCACCCGTAATCACATGCAATCCTAATGCGACTCTTTTTGCAAAGGTCTCATTGCATGTATGTAAATTATTTCAGTACCTATTTTTGAAAGTATAATTTCTGTCTATATAATAATACAGTGTTCAGAAAGTTACAAAAAATTAAAACAAAATAGAGTGATTTGATATTTTATTGTGTTATTACATACAATAAGTTCTGGCTTAAACATTACAAACAGATTAAATATAAGCAGTGCTCCGTTGATAGATAATACTGAATGTTAATGAGTAAACCTGTTTCTACTGATATGACATGATTTTAATTTAAGAGAAATTTCTTACAGAATAAGTACCTAAACAATATGTAAGCAATTTTAATAATGAAATTACATAATAGTGGGCCTTGCTTAAAGATTTCATATTCTTATCACTTCATTACAACGTTTGTAAATGGACGGACAAACGTAGGAATAATAATACGTATGCATCGCTAGATCTTTCTTCAGCCTATAATCATTTTCTATAGATAAATGCGAAATCTGTTCATATACCGTCCACGTTAAGTAAAACAGCACTGGCTACTACTAGACATTTATTAACCAAGTAAAATAAGTAGCAGGTACTCGACTCTGAACTTTACCTAAATACGAACAGGTATTTTAAAATTTAACTATCTTAAATTTAACAATTATCAAGTATGTAATTAAATTTAATAAAATAATCGAATATCTAACATAAATATTACATATATAATACATATATAACAGCTATTTATAATACTATTGTATAATAAAAACAAAATACTTGTACCATATATAAGCTTATTTAAATAATTATTTCTAAACAATGTATATTGTAAAGTAGTACATATAATAACTAATTATATCTGTTATGGACCAATTGATAAATTGGGCATTATAATTTTTTGCCTGAGCATTATGAAAAATGCCCAATATGAGAGAGTGTAAAATGTGATAATAATTATTCAAATAATCAAATTGCCCGGGCTTTATACGTATTGCCCATCGACTTTTGAGCAGAGTAATACAATATTTAATTTTTTATTATTATTGTTATTGTCATTTCACTTCAAATAACTAAATGTTAAACAATTTACTTAATCAAATCAGAAATATACTTAAGTCTCCGTAAAATTCTAAAAACCATTAGATTATAATTACAAGCGGGGCTCCTATTTCTGCGTGTTCACAAGGCTGCTGTCACACTATAATGTCCAAACTGGAATCTGACCAACTAAACCAATATAACCGCGTCGAATTTAGCTTTATTATCAAATTGCCCAATTGGCATGTAGCATTATAATAATGCCCGGGCACTGTAATAATTAATGAAGTTTAGATAGTAATTAATCACTTAGCCCGATAGAGCTGGGCATTAATCATAATGCCAACATTAATAACTCGGTCCATAACATATCGAATGTAATTCGCAAATTTTGATATAACAAATAAATAATACTAATATACTTTGTATACGTACTTACTTATCGGAAAATTTAAGATCAAAAATTGACAAAGAACTACAATGTTTAAACGTAGTCTCTAGATAAGGATTGTAGCTACTCATGCTATATATCCAATTGAACTGGCCACAAAAGGATTACAATTGCTCCAGAATATAATGTCGAAATCAGGCCACAGTGGTTCAACTCACCGCCATACATACGAACGTTGTTCTGTCAAAAAACAGCACAATATTTTACACACTAGACCTACGCAGTGTGATTTTTTCAGAAGCCTCAAATATTTTCATCTACTATATTGTTATTATTAAGCATCGTGCTTATGAACACATTTTTATGAATTCGCAGTTTATGTATAATTTAACCAAATATGTTTAAGCCAGATAGTTTTTATTTTGTGTATGCTATTGTGAATTAAGCCGAGAAAAATGTTTTTTTTTTAAATATTTTATAAAAAGACTCGCTCCTGAGATCAGTACATTCAAAGGAATCATTTTTTTGTATTCAAACATTTAAAATTTGATTTACGTTGACCACTCATATGGAAAACACATTTTTTTAAATATGTTTAGTAAAAATCACTGAAGATGGTTACAATGGAAAAAAGTCGCTGCATTGGCCTATCTAATTTTGCATAAGTATTATAATTTACAAAAATCTTCTTTTAATTTCTACAAAAGAAGAAAGTGTAGTGTAACTACGATGACTTTGAGATACTAAAGACGAATTGATAACTACGTGGTTTTGTATTTTTAACACTTATCAATCTCTATCTACTGTATTACATGCATTATTATTCTCATTAACTTAGACGTCGACTTAAGCTACACTCTATTTACCAAGAATAACATGTCTTATAATGGAGACATTGCGTCTGTCAGGTTAGCACACTTTGAATCTGCGTCTTCATGGCGTCTTCCAACGACCACACATTACTTCGACGTCTTCACTGTCGCTCGACAATTTCGCATTTTGAAAATCACAAACTCATTAACGTCCAGTGCACTAAGAGAGATCGGTAACGCTACTGCGTTACCCGTCTCTGGATACTTCCACGTCCTATTCTTTGACTTCAAAATATCTCAAGTCCGTCATATAAGCTTCGAAAAATAATACTTCATCGAAGTATTCGTTTGAAGGGAGCGATGTTGAGTTATCGTTAAAACCAGTACTGAAAGGTGAAAGCGTAATTTTCTCATTTAAAGATCAGCCGGGGAAGCAAGGTCCATACGTGACCTCCTACGGTCGCGAGCTATGGATAGTTGTCCTGAAGATGAACGTTGCAACGAAGCGGATCTTGGACGGGCCGTGTCAGATTTCGACTTCTTCACTTTACTGCCACCGCTAGCTGGTTGTTTGCCCTTCAATGATGATACTGACACCACTACATCTGTTGACACTCCGTCTTGCTCTGAAAAGTTATTAACAAAAATTGGTAAAAATTAATGAAATCACTATAATTCATTTGGGCCTAGGTATTATTAATGATCCAATACCTGTACGTTTGATGACTTCTCCGGCATTGTTTAAAAAGAATTTCGGTTTTCCATCCTTTAGTGATTCCTGTAAAAAAAATAACAAACATGTTTCAACAATATAATTGGTGTTGGTGATACAAATACAATTTAAATTATAACTTAGTAAAATACCTTTGATTTACTAGATTTGGAAGCAGAGTCAGTGCTTCCGCGCCACCACGGTCACTGAATCTCACAAAAGCCTCTCCCGGACTCTTTACCGGGGGTGGAAACTTCACCCTCACCAACTTCACCATCAGGCTTAGGTGATCCAGCACCTGAAGTTGTAGCTCCCCTGAAATCGTAAAAATTGTTAAGGTTAGAAAAATAACAGCTATCCAATGGTAATTTTGAAACTTGTTCTGACCTGTGAAAAAAGGAGGGCACATGATATAAGTAGTTTTGAAAAGGTAACTACTTAAATTGTCATTTATTTTAGGAAATAAGTATTCAAATGAATATATCCAGCAAACCTTTTGGGGAACATAGTATTAGTCATGATTTTCTTTTGTATCAAGGTAATCTAAGTAGATGAAATAACTGAATTAAAGTTTTCTTGCTAATAGTAACAGAATACTAACGTCATATCAACGCGAACAGTATTGTTGTTTTGCTGATTGCGCATGGCAAGAGTAGACACCATTGGTGGTCGCTGCGGCTTGTTTGACAGCAACCGTTCTATCTCCACCATCACCGAAGGTGTCAGCTGAGGAACAATCTGAAACATGTCATAAACAAAATGGTCACCACAATATAATAAGTAGGTACCTAGGTAGCGTAATGATAAGACTAGTTACATATTTACAGCAAGAAATGAGTTTAACGTGACTATGATGTAAGTTTATAAAAAATGGAAATCTTACTTGCAAGGAATGAATATTTTCTTTGAATTGTTCTACGCTTGATGCTCCCAGTAGAAGACAATTGACAGATTCGTTCTTCAGGCACCATGCAACAGCTAGTTGACTCAAAGAACAATCTGAGAAAATTACATTGTTTTAGATGATTTAATCTTAATTTTAATGAATGAAATTGTGAAATACATAAAGCAAACTAAGAACCCACTCAGTGAATTAGCCAAGTTCGATAGGTCGCGAAGTTTTTCTCCGTAAGTCCGAGGTTCTTCACCAACCTGCTCCTTGCTACCCGAACTCTGCACCTGCGCTCATCAGAGTTGTAAAATGTTAAATATAAATCTATAAAAATTAAACGCTATAAAGGTGTTGCGATGAAAACATGACATTACATATATATATGACGTGTCGAGAAATATTGGATGAAGTGATGAATTGAAAAATGAAAATACAAATTATTTTACTTCAGGTACGGCAAGGTCCTCCTCACACCAACTAAAAGTGCTATACTTTCTATTGAAGCGCGACTTAGCGAAGAGGCCAGTGATCTCTTCACGTCCTAAACCTTTTCCCGTTGTTATGGCCGACCAAGCCATCATTCCTGGTAAACAATTAATACCTATAAAAGTGTTACACAGGCGTACACATAAAATCACAAATAGAGTCAATCAGTGGTACATTTACTTACCAACGCCAATTTTGTGATATAACTCGGGCATGTATAGCTCGGGTTTCTCCCTACAGAACATGTGATACTCGGTCTGTTCTACAATTGGTGTGATGCAGTTGAATTGTCGACAATTTGTATATGCATCCATTATCTGAGGAAGAATATATATAGTATTAAAATATGCTGCATATTTAACTAAATTTGTTTATATTGCAATGCCATTACCTCTGATGGTGTCCAGCGAGCTGTTCCCCAGTACATAACCCATCCCTGGTTTATTACAAAATTCATCGCACGGACCAATTCTGCAAAATAGAAACTATTATAGCATAACGAGGAACAAAATGACAACACAAATAAGTAAAAGCATTCACCAACCTTCCATTGGACACACAGGATCCACTTTGTGCAATAGTACAACGTCAATATATTCCACTTGGAGTCGGGCCAGTGATGCCTTAACACTTTCAACAATATGCTTACGAGATAGCCCTCTTTCGTCTGACCTGTTATTAGTATGAGCAAACCTAGTAAATGAACAGTTCAAAACATATTAGGGACAGTAGCTGGAAGCGTTGATTTAAGCTTTGTAGTGGTTCTCGTGATGTCAGCAAAATTAAAGAGCAATGTAGCTTGTAACTCATCTCTGTATCGTAAAGTTTTCCACTCCACAGTCGCTACTCGCTACGTCAAAGGTAAGGAAACGCTGGCAGATATTAGACATTATCTAGTACATACGAAAGGATACATTAGATTGAAAATGAGCATAGGTACTTACCTATACATATGTACATAAGAACCTACTTAGGTTCTTATGTATATGTACTTAAGAACCTACTTAGGTTCTTGTGTACATATTAACAATATAGGAACAATAAATACAAAAATATTTAACTACATTTACTAACGTTAAAACATCATTGTCAACAACTAACGTTAAAATATTATTGGTATGATTAAAATATTGATTACTGAAGTGATAATTTAATCATAAATTAGGTAGTTGTTTAAAATATCTAGTTATTTTGTGTGCAAATGTGAGAACATGCATAGATTACCACTATTTAATTCCACTTACTTTGTGCTCCAGTAAATCTTGGTTGTGATAATGATACTTGTCCTCCTGACATTCCTTTTTTTGAAAATCCTTCCCAACTCTGCTTCTCCTTTTGCTGGTAACATAAACAAGTAATTTAGGCAATAATTAATTATATTTATGGTAGGTGTTCATAAAGGTTTAAAAAGAAATTACCATAATGAGCTTCCGACAGATCAAATAAATTAATACCATTTTCCAAGGCAGTCATAATAATATCTTCAGCGCAATCTTCATTGAGCATAGTCCATATGCCTAAGCCGATGTTGGGCACCCTCAGACCAGATTTGCCTAGGTTTTTGTATCGCAAACCAGGTGTCACCATGGAAGGCATTGTGGTGTGGTTTCCCACGTATGTCGATATGTGCCTTGAAACGGTTACTTCTCCAGCTGAGGGAAATAAGTATTATCGTTTAATAAGCATGCAGCCGTTCACAGTAATCAATAATGTAAGTAGCTAACTTGGCTACAGAAATATCGATTTGCTAGAACATGTAACTTTTACAACTGAATATAACTATGTTATCATTATTTAACCGTTTCGCATGGCCATGTTAACCTTGTAACGGACAATTTGCATTTCTACTAGTGGAGGTTATATTGTAGTTCTCCCATTATGTGAGAATGTAACACATGCTTTTTGGTTTTGGTAATGCGATGGATTTAGTATAAAACAGCCAATTAACACAATTTTTAGGACCACAAGCTTGGTGCGTTCTCAAAGTTTATTCAAGAATTTACCTTGATCTAACATCTGCTGCGAGTTAGCACTGAAGTCATCCATACAATCCAGGGAGGCAATCGGAGCACGGCATCTGAACAATAAAAATATTTCAAAATTAAGTGTGTAGTTTTTTCTACACAAATTGATAATCTCAAATGTTCTATTTATGAATATCATTATGCTTTTTTTAAAATGTATTGGTCGTCTTAGTGTGCTTCACTCTTAATTTGTATAGTAAGATCTAATTTGATTGCTATTTCACTAGTGCTAAATTTGTTTGAACATTAAGGCCGTACTTTCCCAAATATTACATTTTTGACATTCTATTGGTTAGATCGTAAATCATAGCGTATTGAAGTAAAATAAAAATTGTCGTAAATAATCTAAATCTCAACTTTGGTCACGGTTTTCTGGATAGAGAAACTTCAGAATAATAGAATATTGATTTCAAATTGTATTGTTTTTATTAAAAAATTGTATCAATATATTTGTAATTATTATGATAGATCTGAGAGTCTTGATAACATATTAAAAAAAAATTGATTAAGATTTTGAATTCTTTGTGAAAACGGATTCGCAGTGCGATTTCGCTGATGCTTATACTTCTGCGCTTATAACAGTAGGAAGGCCAGGCCTTAAACAACAAAAAATACTATCTGTTGGATACTATTACATGCAACCTTCTAATAATAAAATACATTTTTTTTATGTACGCTCAATCTATTATATTACGAGAGTAGGTAATAGACTGAACGGGTATACTTCAAAAGTATACGTAAAAAGTAAAGTACCTAGTATTAATTAACTTAGTTTTAAATGTCGTGTTATTAGTGTTTAGTGTTGGTTTTGGTTTCATTAAAATAAATTTACTTTACACTACAATGATTCTCCTCATTTCTACACGAACATATAATCTAATAAAATAATCTATTTTTTTTTGGCTAATCAACATACAGTTGTATACATACATACTAGTCCAAATACTAAAGGCTTTATTCACATTAGACGTATAAGCCGCCGACTGCGGTCGTTATTTTAACTAGTTTATTTTTTTACTTTGATTGACTTTGATTACTCCAGTGGCAGAGTTAGAATCTAAAAAGATATATATTTAAAGAATAAACGTTGCGATCCTTTTATTTAAAGATAAAAATAATCTGTTTTATTTTACTTTTTTTAATCCTAAAGCCGCATTAACATTTGCAAGGCAGAATTCGCTGAAGTTTCCTATGAACAGCTTTGGGACAAGAAATATACAGAACTAACAGCCAGTTTCCGAAACGCATTTTAATTAAAACTAGTTTATTTTTTAGTTTGACACTTGTGCTAATTCTGTTGTACTTTTAACTAGGCTAAACTAATTTTGACAGGACTAGAAGTGTTGCTATCCTTGTCACTAATTGTAAACCAAGGGAGGACAACAACACCTTTAGTCCTGTCAAAATTAGTTTAGTCTAGTTAAATGTACAACAGAATTAGCACCAGTGAATGACAGCTATAACTAATGTGTAATCTATCATTTAAACTATAAAAAATTAAGAATTTCAAAACGCTGTAACTTGCGATAATTGTCTCAATGTTACAAATACGCAAAGACTATTTACAACTTTATTATAGGTATAAATGCAGCCTAACTCTGCTTTGGGCATCAGTTTAGGAAAGCTTCAGTAGACTATCGCCACAACGTAACGGGTTAATACTTCTTATGTGTAAGCCCGTTCTTTATTGATTTGCTAATGATTTTTATTGTCAGAATCTAAACAAAACGCGATATAGTTTAAATTTGTGAAATCTACCGTACAGCTAATTCATTTGGTTAAAAGATCTGGCCCGATACCATCGAGGACAAAGCTTGCAAGACAGTGATAGCGTGTAGCGAGGAAGGTTATGAAACAGTGGTACCTGGAAGCAAGGATGAATACAAAACAAATTTGTTACCATACCTTGTTTTCGCCCGTGAACTCGCTCGACGAGTCAGCATGATGTAAGCCAAGCACTTGGTTTTTTATTTCCGCCATATCTAAGCGATTGTCAAGTGAATCTTGGGAATGTAATCAACTAAAATTGTATTATCTCACATACATTGTTGCTTTAGCGCTCATAATATTCATGTTCATCACACAACAATCTCAAAGATATTGCGTTCATTGTGGTACCTACTCGCATGCGACGATCGCGGTGCGCGATGCGGGCGTAGTGTGCTCTCGTCTTTACTTGCCACTGGGAGAAGACATAGCAAATTGGCTTATAGATTGGCATTCATTTGTGGTAAATGTTGTTGAAACAGACATGTCAACTTCAAGCCAAAGTTCACGAGTAATGAGGCGATACGATACGAACCATTATCTTGTAATGGCGTCGACACATTACTCATCTAAGCATTTAAGCTTGAATGCACTACAATGTTAAGCATTTATCAATGTGGATAAGGTACGCTTGCTGTCGGGTACGTCTTCTCCCTGCCGGCAGTGCTCAAGGTTCGAGTTACCGATAGATGGTGGGCATGGGGTTGGAGTCCACGCTGGCGCTGTCGGGCGGGCCCAGCGGCGTGTGCGGTGTGCAGCGGCTGATGGTGGACTCGCTGCGCGACAGCTGCGAGGCCTCCTTGCCGCCGCCGGCCTCCGCCCCTTTGCACTGCATCTCGTGCCGCCTCATTCCGCTCCTACGCTTAGCAACGGCATCTTATCTCCCTACAAAAATCTTATCTGTAATGAACCGATCATACGTCTCCAGACGCCGGCCACCAAAAGGAACCCACTGAGAAAGGACACGGGCAGGTTATACTTTCGTAACACTCAAGGACAGTAAGGTAAACATAGAAAAGCATGCATGCCCTAACACTAACATCTAGTCCGCTAAGGTAAAAGACGAAGTCGAGTGATTCACACTGTAACATCTAAGCATTAGACTATAGTCACGAAGAAAATCAACGGTGAAGTGGACACGTAAGAGATCGATATGTTTCGTGATTGTTTGGTTTCACTCACCAGTTTTGTTGGTGGTCTACGTACTCATTAGAAAATCTGGTGTTATAACAGCATAAACTGCGAAGTTGGGCACTGTACTGCGGATATAGACAACGGACGCTGCGCGGTGGCGTGCGGCGCAGCTCGTCCGGTCGAAGGCGACCTGCGCGAGTGCCGCGCCGCTGCGCAGCCTCCACACATGCGCTCGCTGTGTAGCGACGTGCGACCGGCTTGACCTATTTCTAGATTCGTAGTTTAAATGTCTTTTAAACATAAAATCCTACTACAACCGTCCTTCTTTCCGTCAGTTTTGTTCTTATTACATTCTGAGGCATGTTTTGGGCGGCGGTCGACATTTCTATGTATTGTACTTTTATTGCAATATGCAAACATCTGTGGGATGAAAAATTGACATCTGTCTATGTATGTATAATAACACATGCATAATGCCTGTAAATCGATGCAGGTATCTAGGTATTCAAGGAAGCTGCGTAATCTAGTATCTATTCAATTTTAGTTTGTCGCGAACCTTCGAAGTCAAAACAAGTTTTCTGAAAATATTTTGACTTTTTTTATTTATTAAAATTAGTTTTAAAAATATTTTTAAATTAATAATCTAAAAATATCTAATTAAAACATACAATTTTCGTGGACAATTTTTATTTTAAAATCCGAAATATTGGGTGCGTAGTGACATAATTTAATTTTATATTATTATAAAAATTTAATTTAAAAAAAACATAAGGTACAATTTCTAGACGGACCGTACGCATCTGCAGATTGCAAGCTTTACTACAAATTTCTATGTAAGTGATTGTTAAGCGCGGCGATTCGCAGGCTGCAGAACTAGTGTATCGCGAACCGCAGAACTTTCGTTATCGTTCGAAAACTTTCGGTAGCGACATTCTGTCTCGCTCGAAGATACTGGAGTAACTGAGGCATCGTTCTTTGCATTGTGCAGCTGCGGCATGCTGCTGCACTTGGAATAAAGGCTGACACACACCGGATGCGTCTGCAGCACGACCGTTGCATCTGCGATACATTGCGACATAAAGGAATTCACACCAGCACCACGGTGGTTTAGCAGATGCAACGTGTCGTGCTGCAGACGCATCCGGTGTGTGGTAGCTAAAAGACTCCGAGTAATCTACTACTATGTTACTCGTATATACGCAAACGACTTTTTGTTCTATGTATTATGCGGGCGCTACTTCAAGCTGCAAACATTTGTACATTTGAATGAAGCTATGTGTGGCACGGGACTTTAAGACTTTGTTCAAACAAGTGCGCAAAGAAGTGCACTTTGTCAAACGGTGTCGGTTTTTTAGCGTACATCAAAGCGTTCAAAGTCGACAATGTTCAAATGTTTGCGTAGCCTGCTACACTTGCGCAAAGATCAGTTCAGTCGCGCGAATGTTGGCGAGCGGACGGAAGTTGCGTGCGCGAATGCACTTGAATATCAAGTACCTACTTTGGCTTATTGAATATCAAAGATGGACTGGAGCAATGAATGCGTACTTTAATTAATTATCGAGTTACTACAAGCGGACCCATGCATATGGAACCCCAAAAGTTCACGCCTTATTTTTGGCCGTTTTGATAGATTCATATTTTTCTGCACATTTAATAAATAATAGAAAGAAAGCAAGAAAACCTTTAATCTGTACAGCACATGAGACACAAGACAAAAACAGCAATTTACATATACATACAGACAGAAACATTACACAAAACAGTTGCTTATATACATAGGTAGTTACATTTTTTTTTAAATACAAGTAAAAAAAAATGGCCTTTAAGTGCCTCACAGCCGCACAGAAAAGGGGTCAAATTCAGCATGGTGCCAGACAAGTTTGAAAAACCTACATAATGACATGCACTCAAATAGAATCAGCACATTGCATCCACAAAATCGTCGTCCAACTTGTTTGTGGTTCGACAACGTACTGTGGAGATAATGACTTTGCAAAGCAGTGTGGCAGGTTGCTACAATAAGTGTACAATCAAGTGTGCAAAGTCGTCATTTAAATGTTCAAATGTTTGTGCTTGATGTAGATGTAGGATGCAATGTGCTTATTCTATTGAGTGCATGTCATTATATAGGTTTTTCAAACTTGTCTGGCACCATGCTAAATTTGACCCCTTTTCTGTGAGGCTGTGAGGCACTTAAGGCCATTTTTTATTACTCGTATAAAAATAAAATGTAACTACCTATGTATTTAAGCAACTGTTTTGTGTAATTGTTTCTGTCTGTTTGTATATGTAAATTGTTGCTGTTGTCTTGTGTCTCATGTGCTGTACAGAATAAATGTTTTTCTTTCTTTCTATTATTTATTAAATGTGCAGAAAGATATGTATCTATCAAAACGGTCAAAAAGAAGGCGTGAACTTTTGGTGGTCCATATGCATGGCTCCGCTTGAAGTAACTCGATAAATTCAAGTACGCATTCATTGCTCCAGTCCATCTTTGATATTCAATAAGCCAAAGTACTTGATATTCAAGCGCATTCGTGCACGCAACTTCCGTCCGCTCACCAACAGTCGAGCGATTGAACTGAGCTTTGCGCAAGTGTGGCAGGCTACGCAAACATTTGAACATTGTCGACTTTGAACGCTTTGATATACGCTAAAAAACCGACACCGCTTGGCTAAGTGCACTTCTTTGCGCACTTGTTTGAACAAATACGTAAAGTCCCGTGCCACACATAGCTTCATTAAAATGTTCAAATGTTTACAGCTTGATGTAGCGCCCGCATTATACAAACATTTATAACTGCGTATATATATATACATTGATTAACTTTTCGCGATTTCAAAATTCATCATTACTAGCCGTAAATTTTATAAATATTGACAACTGAATGCCGCAGCCAGTGTCGCAGCTGCACGCAGAAGCATCACCGCAGTGTGTTCTCAGTTACGAAATCCGTCGACGTCATTATGCCGGAGCATGAGCCTTGTGCGGACTCTTTTGTCGATTGAACCCGCTAAAATGGTGTCCGCGGGCTCGATTAACAAATTGAATATTTTTATTTATTTCTCTTTTGTCGATTGAGCCCGCAAATAAAAAGACAATAGAATTGTAAAAATATGTAAGTGATTGTTTCACATATTAGTGTTTGAGAATGCTACTACAATTTTGATGAAATCTGTTTGAAAGTATTGGTTTGTGTTTGGAATGGTTTTGAGGTATATTTAGAATGTTTTTGAAATTGATTTTTTGAAAGAAAAATCAATTTCAAAAATATGAATGGCAAGTTGCCTAACAACTATAAATAAAAATCATAAATTATATTTAGAATGGTTTTGGTGTGTGTTTGGAATGGTTTTGGGGTAGGATGGTTTTGATGTGTGTTTGGAAAGGTTTTGATGTGTATTTAGGATGGTTTTGGTGTGTGTTTGGAATTGTTTTGACGTATATTTAGGATGGTTTTGGTGTGTGTTTGGAATGATTTTGGGGTGTATTTAATATTTTATTTATTAGGTTTTGAAGAGTGTTTGAGATGGTTTTGATGTGTGTTTGGAATGGTTTTAGGCACTTTTAGGATATGCTTAAAACGGTTTTGAAGTGTGTTTAATTATAAAATGGTTTTAAATATAAAAACGGATTGCCACGTGACGTTGAAGGTCTGTCGTTATTAATTTTAATGATTCTATCAGAAAACAAATAAGTACTAAAATAATGTCCCTTTTATATAATTGCAGTAACGTATTTTAATCCTAATTTCACAGTCAATAATTAATTAAGTTTGACAGTGACAGCCATAATTTAAAGTTCCATTAACTTTAAGATGCTTTATTGCAACTCACCGTAAGAATCTTGGGGTTACTCAAAAACTTTACAAAATAATCCCAAAAGAACTCCCAAAAACATTCCAAAATAATCCTAAAAGCAATCCTAAACCATACCAAAAACATTGCAAAATAATCCTGAAAAGCAATCCTAAACCATACCAAAATAATTCGAAAACAATCCTAAAAGAATTCCCAAAAATATTCCAAATAATCCTAATAAACAATCCCAAACCATACTAAAAACATTCGAAAATAATCCTAAAAGAATTTGTGATTCATTTTAAAAGTATTCCAAAATAAACATAAAAAACATGCCTAATTAATTTCAAAAGCATTAAAATAAACCTTACAGCATTCCTAATCCATATCAATAATATTATATCCATGTCAATAATATTAATAAACTCTAAAATTGAATTTAAAAATGCATTCGAGCTATTTGCTGCTTGACTGTACAAATGCCATGTCAGCGGGCTCAATGGCCCAGTTCTAAAATCGACTAGGTCTACTGAGCCCGCGGGCTCCGGCCGGCCGGACTCAATCGACAAAAGAGCCGTGTGCGGGTGTGCGGTGGCTGGGCGTTGCCATTCCGCTGGTGCGCACCGCACCCGTTTTCGGTTTGTATCTCGCAGACTGCCGTGCGACTGTCGCACGCAAGCGCATTGCATGAACATAGGTGTACAATTTCAAATATTAGAAATCGCAATGCAGCACGGCTTTTTGGTGTGTGTCAGCCTTAAAAGGGCAGGTAGCACTGCGGTCGACTGCAGCCGCCGGTTGCAGTTTGCGGTCCGTCTTGGAATTGGACCTTACAAAATATATTTTTAAAATGTATAATATTCTAACTAAATAACTACTTAAAATTAAAAAAAGTATAAAATCATTTATTATAACGTTCAAAAATAATTTGTACCATTCAAAAACTATGTGTTTAGAAGACATATCAATCAAAACATAGCCGATGCTGCGGAGACGAACGTGTGCACTCTGTTTGGGTGTTACCAGATCGATCGTCGATCGAGGGTATCGATTAACATCGATCGAAGTTGATCGACTCGTCTGGTCGCTTTAATTGATCGACAGATACCGTTCGACTATCCAATCGATCGATTCCTTCGGTCGAGGTTAATCGATAGGTATGGTAGCTTTGATTGTTCGAAATAAAAACTAATCTAATATCGATCGACTTTGACTAATCCAATCTACCATCGATCGATGCTCTTGATCGACGATCGATCGATTGGTTTGGTAACACTCGATTAATCTGCCAATCCGCAGCGCCTGTGACGTTACAGAAATTATGTGCTTTTAAGAAATATTTTGTAACGATACATATAATTTTGTAAGATAAAGGTTTGTTGTATGTACCTATTGTTATGAATCTTCTATGTTTTGATTGATACATGTTTTGAAAAAATATATTTCAAAGTTATTTATACATATAATGTTCCGATTGTTATATGTGTTGAGTGAGTGATGTATCAAACGAAATTAAAGATTTAGTCGGTATATGTTTTAAGCTTTATATATTTTGTTGGTGGTTTATTTTATAACCTAAAGCGTTTATTGTTTATTTTATAAGTAGGAAAGATTATTATATTTGTTTGTTATGAATAAACTGAAAAACTACTAGACCGAGTTGACAAATTCTTTCACCGTTGGAAGCTATTCTATCCGCGGGTGACAGGCAATAATCTATAATTTAAAATGAATCGCCGAATGTGTTGCTAAGCGCAAATCTCGAGAAAGGCTGGACCGATTTCGCTAATTCTTTTTTTTTAGAATATTCCTTGAAGTACGAGAATGGTTCTTACGGAGAGAAAAATTAAGGATTCCCACGGGGTAGGGGTAGGGGTAGGGTAGGGGTGGGGTAGGGTAGGTGTAGGGTAGGTGTAGGGTAGGTGTAGGGTAGGTGTAGGGTAGGTGTAGGGTAGGTGTAGGGTAGGGGTAGGGTAGGGGTAGGGTAAGGTAGGGTAGGGTAGGGTAGGGTAGTGGTAAGGTAGGGTAGTGGTAGGGTAGGGTAGGGGTAGGGTAAGGTAGGGTAGTGCCTCTAAGGCAAAACAAAGTTTGCCGGGTCCGTTAGTAATAATAATAAATATTTTCTTTAACAAACAGTTTTACATAACCAGATGATGGGCTTCCATTTTTTTAAGTTAAAATTTAACTTGTAGAAAGTAAACCCCATTACATTAGCGTTAAGTCTATATTATTATACTAGCTGACCCGGCGAACTTTGTTCCGCCTTAGAAGCACTGCCCTACCCCTACCCTACACCTATCCTACCCCAGCCCTACCCCTACCCTACCCCTTGCCTTACCCCAACCCTACCCCTACCCCTACCCTATCCCTATCCTACCCCTACCTTACCCCTACCCTACCCCTACCCCTACCCTATCCCTATCCTACCCCTACCCTACCCCTACCCTACCACTACCCTGCGACTACCCGACCCCTATCCCTACCCTACCCCTAACCTACCCCTACCCTACCCCTACCCTACTCCTACCCTACCCCTACCCTACCCCTACCTTACCCTACCCTACCCCTACCCTAACCCCTACCCTACCCATACACTACCCCTACCCTACCCCTACCCTACCCCTACCCTACCCCTACCCTACCCCTACCCTACCCCTACCCTACCCCTACCCTACCCCTACCCTACCCCTACCCTACCCCTACCCTACCCCTACCCTACCCCTACCCTACCCCTACCCTACCCCTACCCTACCCCTACCCTACCCCTACCCTACCCCTACCCTACCCCTACCCTACCCCTACCCTACCCCTACCCTACCCCTACCCCTACCCTACCCCTACCCTACCCCTACCCCTACCCGATTTAGCGCTTAGCAACACATTTAGCGATACATTTTTATATTATAGATAAAATAAAAAATAGAGATCCTTACAAAAACCCGTGCGATGCTGGGATGGGTTCTAGTTTTATAATAGAAAAAAAAAACTTCATTAAATTTTTTTTTTTTCAGGAATTAAATTTCGGATTTTGACGGGCAAAGCCAGGTCGAAATGCAGACTACAGGGTGTGTGTGTCGGATCCGTTAGAACACTGGAATGCTCTACTTAGAAATCTAATCAGTCCGTGCAAGACCGTCGAGAGAGTAACACGTCACACTTTTTTTGCGAAAAATATTAAAAATGGGGGTAAATAACATTAATTTACTATATTTAAAGACAGTGTAATATTACTAGACTATGAAATTTATAAAATTTGGTATAATGTTTCGGTGTTTCACAAAGTTGCCTTCGAAGCTTAAGCAACAAGTTGAAAACTTCAACCTGTTGCTTACGTTTCGAAGGAAATTGTTTGATAATCTTATGGACGAGAATTTGCAGTGTAGTGTCTAGACTGATGTCGTATGCTTTTGTCTTCTTATAAATGGCTGCGTAATTTTATGCTTTTTATTAGAAATGTGATGTTCAGTTGCACTTATATTAACTGATTGGTCTCTAGTTCGAATCCTGGTGTGGCGTGGGTATGCAAAACTAAGTGTTGGCATTGGGATTGGATTATCCTTGAGATTAGGTTGCGGACTCTAGAATGACGTAGATTGAATATAATCTATGTTTTGTAAAGTTGGCTTTACTAACTTAATTATTATAATTTTGTATGCTTGAAATTTTAAATATCAATTAAATTAGTAATAATCTCGATGCCACTAACAATTTGTGTTTGCGCTGAAGAAAGTTATTTTTTTCTTGCACGACGACGATTCAATTCTGCTAATCTAGGCAACAATTAATATTCATTCATAATTATTTTTAATGCTACACACGTAATAAAGTTTTAGCGGCTTAAAATTAAATAACGTAAAAAAATATTATTAATATAACTATCATGTCTACAAACAGTTTTGGGGCGGTGGTGGTGATCTAGAGTGGTGCTACGTGGGGACTACAATCCCAGATAAACAGGTAACAGCTTGAGACCCTGTATATTTTTCCATAGTAATTTTTACGCTATCGATTACAAAAGTTTTCGATACCACCTCATAGTAAAGTAATTTTTTTCTCTTTTTAGTGAATAGTAGGTAAATGCTGTTTTTTGATCACATCTGCTAGCAGCTACATGCCAAATTACAGCTTCGTAGTATTAAGCGCCTCGCCTGCTAGACCGCGGACGGACGGACAGACGGACATGGCGAGATTATAGTTGCTAGTTTACTACGGGTTCCTAAAAAGGAAATAACTTGAGACTTATGCGGATGTAAAATTAAAATGCGTTTCTGAAACTGGCTATAAGACTTTTGTTTATCATAATACATCGAATTAGTCGCTATTCGTGTGTCGACAGTTCTTGGTACACAACACCAATGGTTGCGTTTGGTGTGTTCTTCAATAAACGCATAAATGATAAGAGTAGTTGGTATCGGTTCGTGCGTTCAATATACTTGATGAAAGTCTAATGAAAAGCGATGGTTACGATTCGTGATCTCGTACGAAACTATCTTAGAACTATAGAGTTGCAAACTTTTACATATGTCATCTATATATATTAAATGCTTTGTCCTGACTGACTGACTGTCTGAGAATCAACGCACAGCCTAAACCGCTCATCGTAAAAATCTGAAACTTGGCAGGTGGAACTATTATATGACGTAGGCGTCCGATAAGAAAGGATTTTTCGAAATTCGAACTCTAAGGGGTTAAAAAAGGGGGGTAAAGTACTATGGGACTACTTGATTCCTTGGTCCAATCTACTTCAAATTTTGCATGAAAATTGTTTATGAGAATTGATGAAAGACGTGATTCTTATTTTATTGAAATTCTGGAAAAATATGCATTTTTTGGGTAATTTTCTTCGATTTGATATCAATACTCATACTCCTTAGTGCTTTTGATTCAATTACATTTCATTTTGACACATCCGTGAAGTGAAGTGTGTCATCTGTCATGTAATATTTTTATAAATTGTGAATATTCAAACAAAATGATTTCATAATGTCGTCGTACTATTTATTCTGTTTGTGATCTCGGAAAACACCTAAAATTCTAACTATGTATAAAGCGGACTAAATCATATTTATCGATAATAAACAGTAAGTGATTATATAAATATTAAATTTATAATATTTGACAGGATTCAAGTTAAATTGGTCAATGGTTAAATGGCATATTGATATTGTCTCTTTCTCACTTATAGGAAATCTCATTACGTCGACTCGCTCTAATATTTCGTAGTATTGTTGTAGGGAAGGTTGTAGGCTGAGGTTGTAGGTATTGAAATACCCATATACTTATACATTTTTTTTACGGAAGTGGTTGGAAAACAAGCTCAGGAATATGGATCATTTGATATTAGGTGATTACCGTCGACTATGGAGCACATAGATTCTAGGGTCCCTGACCCGTTGCCGACCTATAACAGGAAAAAACAGGATATAGCGAGAAATAGTATAAGGGAGGAGTTAGATTTTTTTTATACCACAAAGGTGGCAAACAAGAATTTCGGATATTTCACTCTCCGAACGAAACGCATTGCTGCTTCACGTCAATATTCTGTAAAAGGGTGGTACTTCACCGGTCAGGCTAGCCTATTTCATAAACGCCCACTCCAAAGATTGTAATGAGAAGTAAATAGAAAAATAATCATCTATTCATACGAAAATGTTTTGTCTTGACCGTAGAGACCTGAAATTTGAGTGTGTTCAGAAAAGTGTGGTGTTTGATGTATGTAGGCAACCGATAAGAATGGGTTTTTTGAAATTCCCACGGGAAAGCGGGATAAACGCAAACGAAGTTGCCCGGGTTTCTCTAGTGGTTTATAAATATGTTGAAAATAATGAAAATAGGCTTCGCCCGCGTGTATTTGGATTTGTGGTTAAAAGAGTATCGGCGGATAAAACGGAGTCAGTGACCAAGATGGTCGTGAAGTTTTGAGGGACTTCATTTTCAATTAAAATTTGTTCACGTAAATGAGGATAACTTTTTACCTGATATTCGATTTAAATGAAATAAAGCCTATATTTTGCTCCAAGTCAAGCTCTATCTTCCTGTAAGCTCTATTTTATAGCATTAAAATCCGTTCAATAACTACGAAAAGTGCGCGTTTATTTATTTTTTAAAGAGAAAGACAGACAAATATAACAAATATTATTATTACTAAAAATCAACATCTTAAGAAAATAAGTTCAAATAGTTAGGCAAAAAATCACAGATTACAATTAACAAAATGAACAAATAAAAAAAATATATAAAAAAACGTCAACTACGGTAAATAATCACAGATTTTGAATATTATTAATCAAACAATATTGTGTGGTTTTTATTAACTTATTTATTTAAATGTTTGTATTACGAAGATATATTTTGTATGGAAGATGTAGACCGCCGGACCGCCGGCGCCGCCCAGGAGGTCCCGGGTTCGAATCCCGATCGGGTCATGATGAAAAACGAACTTTTCTAATTGGCCTCGGGTCTTAGATGTTTATCTATATTAGGTATATATATTTGTTATAAAATATAGTATCGTTGAGTTAGTATCCCATGACACAAGTTTCGAACTTACTTTGGGGCTGGCTCAATCTGTGTGAATTGTCCCTATATATTTATTTAATTTTCAAATAGAGGTAACGTGAAACCAAAACTGAACATTGGTCATAGTAATACAATAATAAAAGAAACGGATATTACAAAATTTTTAGGAATTGCAATCTTACTTCTTACTAATATTATAAAGAAGTAAAGTTTGTGTGTTTGTTAAATTGTAAGGGGTAATCTCGGGATCTACTAAACCGATTTTAAAAATTCTTTCACCAATAGAAAGCCACATTATTGCTGAGTGTCATAGGTTATATAAAAAACCGAAAAATAAAAAGGCTTTTACGTGGTAGTCGGTTTTACAAAGTGAATCGGAGAAAAAACGGTCGAATGAAAGCGTTTCTTACGAACGCTGCTTTCTTTCGGACAGAGTTACTTTCGAATTTTGTATTAGCATGCAAATATAAACTATAGCTACGTATAACCCTCCTTTTGGCAATTAGAAATTAAAACATAACACTCTGTACTAAAAAAGGATTATTAACATTATGCCCAACGAAGTGAGCACGGGTCAGCTAGTTGATAATAATCTTAATTGGAAATCTCACGCTAGGTACCAATAATGTCTGTAATAAAATAAATCGATTTGTGTATGTACTTAGAAGACTGAGAAATGTGACTAATCAGAATACTGCCTTAACAGTCTAGCATACACATGTCGTCTCGGTGCTAAGATATGGCCTACCCATATGGGGCAATGGTGTCCTTATGAACACAGTTTTTATTACCAAAAAAAATGCATACGTGCCTTGTACGTGTGGAGTTGCACCTTGGATTTCTTGTAAAAAGCTCTTTCAGCAACTTGGCTTGTTAACATTTCCTTGTCTATACATTTTTGAGGTATGTATCTTTGTAAAAGAACACCCTGAACTATACGTCAAAGCATCGCAAAAATATCCTCGGAATACCAGGAATCTAAACTTGGTTGGTCTTGGATATGTACCGAGATCAACCCCATATAAAAATAATTGTATATGCATGTCACTATATTCAATAAAATTCCGAGCGAAAGAAAAATGCTAAATGTTAAAGAGTTTAAAATAAAATTATATCAATGGTCGAATAATAAAACATTCTTTAGTGTTGCTGAATACCTAAATCATAGTTGACAAGCAGCTTCTCTGAGTGTGTAATTAATCGTACAATATTCAAATGAGTTATGATATTTTATGTTTAGAATCCAAACCTACATGCATGTCTTGTTTTGACGAAGCATGCTTATTCTTATTTTAATGTTAATATAACCTATTTATTACACCGTGTTTTTGCAATGAATAAATGAATTTATTTATGTGACATCAGAATTTAAGAAGAAATATATTCTATTTTTTTATTATCTCTATGGACTCAAAAAAATGAAGAGATCACTAAACGCAACCATCGCTTTCCATCAAGTATATTGAACGCACGAACCGCTATCAACTCTTCTTATAATTTTTTATGTCTTTTTGAAGAACGCACCAACCAAACGCAACCATTGGTGTTGTTTACTTATAAACTGTCGACGCACGAAGAGCGACTAATTAATTAGACGTCGCGTCGTGACCTCATGTCCTCCGCTAACTGAAAAAGCAACAGGCGGTCGTACTTAAAATTCTTCCATACTTCGGATACCTACGAAAGTATAAGTAGGTCTGTGCATTCCAATATAAACTCGAAAATTGAACGGGAACCCAGTAAAACTTTTCCGTTTCATTATTAGTTGAAAAGTTGAATACTGAAGCTTGACAACTTGAAACTAATTCCTTTATAGTGAATTAGGTACGATATTTGTGTTCATTGTTTACTAAACTTATAATAGTTTATTGTGATTGAATTTATGCTGTTAGGTACCTTCTTTAATTTTGAATTCAACTTAATATGGTCTAACTTTTAAAAAGTTATAAAGTGAACATCTTTTTGGGATTAGGTGTGCAAAGCCCAAAAGCAATGCTGGTTATTTTTCTGAGTCCTAAAAAGTTTGAAATTACTAAGTTCTGTTTTGATTATAATTGTAAATGTCTTAACATACTTTATAAACTTTAAATTGTACTAAATCTAAATACCGAGTTGTAAACGTATGCATCGAAATCACGTAAATATCGGCTGGGTTACATTTTGCATAAATCCAGCTTCCCGTGTCTATATTGTCGCTCCGTTTCCCAGATTACCTAGGGAGCTAAATTCCCGGGCGACCTGTATATGCGCACAGTTGCAGCCCTGCAAAATTGATTTATGTCGCTGCATCGATTTAACTGGGATGGCTTGCGTCCTACAATTTTCGAACTGCGCATATGCAATGAACTTTCGTGTTCTTCATTAAGAGATAAGTGAGAGATATTAAATTAATTATAAATATAACCTACGTGAACCAGATCGGGGTATGGGACATTGGGGAAATTTTCATGATATTAAATGTAAATATAACTGAATATATTATCAGTAACCTAGTTAAAAGACGTTAAAGGTTTGCCCAAAAAAAATTTAGCTTGCTGACTTTTTGATTTCCATTTATTTTACGAATTTTAGTATTTGCTCTGTGACATTATTAAAACTTAATGATTTAATTTAAAAAACGATATCATACAGGTTGTCCCAATCCGTCGTTGTCGTTGCCAAATTTTATAAGTACGTTATGGAAGCGGTACAATGTTTCTTTTGCTTTTTATTATTGATGACCACGTTATAATTACGTTGCCTTGTTGCATTTACACTGGTTTATAAGATTGGTTTTGTACTTTTTCCTGTGTGTAATGCAAATAAAGAGTATTCTATCTATCTATCTATAATTAGCCCTCAGTTTCCAAACGAATTCTATTGATTTTTAAATTGCCAAATATTCTCAATAGTAATCTCTGGCTTCCGCCCCCGCGATTACGAATTGTAGGCGGTATGAGGGTTCCGCTGTCGCAACTCAGTGGAGACAAAGATAAATATCTGTGAAAAAATTAAGATTCTACTAATGTACTTAATAAATATTTATTATGTAATAATGTTATATAATGCAAATGTTCCTCAGCGTATACAAAAGTGTAATATTCTCAAAAAAAAAATTAAAAAGTTTTCATAATATCATCCCATGATCATCCCACTTTAGTGATACGGGGTCTTCCTTCAGACGAATGGGCCAGTATTTCAAGCCATCTGAAGCCTACCGACTCAGCTTATGTAATGTCGTTCATAAAAAAAAAACAACAAACAAACAAAATATGTTTTGTTTCATTTCAAATGAGGGCGATGAAATTATTAGTGTATTTTTCGATCATTCGTATATTTTTTTTATGTAGAATGATCATTAATGTAAAATGTTATGATAAATATTTTCCGACTTGCGATAAATAGGCCTTATAAAGTTGTGTATGCCTGGCCTGAACTACCTGTTTGGTACACATGCGCATTGGTGAGCTGTAATGGCTTGGCTACATTGGCGGCCTACGGCGAATATTCGTGTGACGAGATAGTGTGGTTGGGTACATCGTTGCAACGAGTAGTATTGCTTACTCGCTCGACTTTTGCAACACACGAATGTTCGCCCGCTAATGTAGTCGCAGCATAAAACTTTTCATAATATTTCAATTTCGCGTCGGAAATGGTCAGAGTATTTTCATTGACGTATTGAACTGAACGTATATTTTAACTCCGTACGGCTACCTGTGGTTATAGCAGTGTCTAACTATGCACATGCAGCAGATACATTTTAAGGTAAGTGTTAATTATAGTATTTGCGTCATATATAGGCTAGGTAATTGACTCTGAACATAGCTTGAAATGTCCAAAATCGGTTCCAAAAATTTAAAAACCGTTGTAAATTGTCTTAATGCTTTCAAGAAATGAGTGTAGTTAAGTCGGTAACGACCAGTGACTGTCCCGGTGTCTCTATTTACCATCAGGTGTTACAGCTCGTTTGCCTTTGTTCCCCGGAACCGTTTCCCCCGGATCCATCGGCATTTCTCATGTACCAGGTATAAAAAATATGAATCCGGGACAAGCTCTGCATGCTCTAGGGCTCGGTGGCCAACCTTTTCGACAGCGGGGCCAAAATTCGGAAATAGAATTTCACAGTTTCACACCGCACTACAAAATTTTATGTAGGTAGCTAACCAACCTTTAACCAACGCACAAAAAGTTTTTGAAAATAAAACTTTTTTTTTTTGTGTGTGATGTATAAGACATATTACCATAATAATAATTAGTATGTAGGTACTTTTGTATTTCATCTGTATGAACAGTCGGCCAATAAACTTTGTATCGCGAGTACGTATCTCTTTTATTTCGTGTCCTTAAATAGTCTATTTATGTTGTCACGATCACGTGTCTGAAGGAACGCGGACTTTTCATCTATAAGTACATCAACGCCCACCCTATATCTCCAAATCGATTCTTTTTGGCTTTTTCTCCTACCTGCTTCATAACTATCTATACTTATAAAAAAACTGAAAAAGAGCCAATAATTCTGTACATTGATAAAAAAAATACCTCCAGGGGTCTTCCTAATCCTAATGTGAAATTTTTGTCTGTCTGTTCTTCACGCTTTTCACGCAAAAACTACTGAACGGATTTTGATGAAACTTTTTTGTTATATAGCTCGGCAACATATAGGCTATAATTTATTTTGAAGTTCGGAATACCTGATCTGAAACCCTAGCAGCCCAGCTAAACTATAAGAGATACAAATATAGCGCCTTAGGAAAAGTTGTTCAGCATAATGAGCATTTTCTAATAACGTAAAAACATCGAAGATCTGGCACACTTGATGTGGAACCGTAGCAGCCCAGCTAACCTATAAGAGATACAAATATAGCGCCTTAGGAAAAGTTATTCAGCATAATGAGCATTTTCTAATAACGTAAAAATATCGTAGATCTGGCACACTTGATGTGGAACCGTAGCAGCCCAGCTAAACTATAAGAGATACAAATATAGCGCCTTAGGAAAAGTTGTTCAGCATAATGAGCATTTTCTAATAACGTAAAAACATCGAAGATCTGGCACACTTGATGTGGAACCGTAGCAGCCCAGCTAAACTATAAGAGATACAAATATAGCGCCTTAGGAAAAGTTGTTCAGCATAATGAGCATTTTCTAATAACGTAAAAACATCGAAGATCTGGCACACTTGATGTGGAACCGTAGCAGCCCAGCTAACTTATAAGAGATACAAATATAGCGCCTTAGGAAAAGTTGTTCAGCATAATGAGCATTTTCTAATAACGTAAAAACATTGAAGATCTAGCACACTTGATGTGGAACCGTAGCAGCCCAGCTAAACTATAAGAGATACAAATATAGCGACCCAGGAAAAATTTATTGGCGTGATGGGCTTTTTTTATTGACGTACAAAAATCGAAGATCTGGCTCACTCAATATGGAACCGTAACAGCCCAGCTAAATTTTAGGAGATACAAATATAGCGCGTTAGGAAAAGTAGATTAGCGTGATGAGAATTTTTTATTGACGTACAAAAATCGAAGATGGCACACTTGATGCGGAACCCTAGCAGCCCAGCTAAACTATAAGAGATACAAATATAGCGCCTTAAGAAAAGTTCATTAGCGTGATGGGCTTTTTTTTATTGACGTACAAAAATCGAAGATCTGACACACTTGATAAGGAACCCTAGCAGCCCAGCTAAACTATAAGAGATACAAATATAGCGCCTTAGGAAAAGTTGATAAGAGTGATGAGCATTTTCTATTGACATACAAAAATCGAAGATTTGGTACACTTGATGAGGAACCCTAGCAGCCCAGCTTAACTATAAGAGATACAAATATAGCGCCTTAGGAAAAGTTCAGCTCAGTTCAGCGTAATGAGCATTTGTTGTTTACGCATGGTAATAAACCAGACCGCGTGATGTCAAGAAGTTAGTTGTAAAATAACGTAGTTGTAGAGTGCGTGAGCGGGAAAATGAGCGATTTCTTCAGAAACCTAATCAGGATGCTTAGGGAGAAAACATAATAAAAGTCCTGACTTTCTTTCATGCACAACAGTCTATCTATCTATCTATCATAAAGCATATAATCGAGTGGTCCACGCAAACGAAGTCACGGGCACAGCTAGTGTTCAATAAAATTAAAGTTTTTGTCTAAAAGTAAACCTAAGTAGCAGACTGTGATTTTATTTGAAACTGAAACACCATTAAAGCGAAAGCACGGAGGGACTTGTAAACTTCCCTTAAGCATAAGTTGATACGTTTTAAGGGGTGCAAATTCTAGACGGTTACGATTTCCCCATTTGGAGATAATGTCAAGACTCGATTCAGCAAATTTTTTCTAAAGGTGCCGCGAACTTTGCTTTAATTAATAAAATACCGGAGCATGCCAATGCCATGCCATGTATGGATGCCAATTAGGAGACGAACAGAAAAACCCGCCCGAAAGCATAGCGTTACCCAATACAGAGGGACCCAATGTTGATCTTATTCAGCCATCCGAGCCTCAGATACCATGTTCTTCACCAGTACAACAACCTACCCGTAGTAAGCGTATACGAAAACCTATTGTAAGATTCGGACTAGATATAGATTAACCAGAGTTTATATATAGTGTAATAGTACACGAATGACCTACCGATAAATTTACTGTACTTCATTGACACTTGAACTTGTAATTCATATTATGTAGAGAAGTTGATGCATGTGACATATCAGTCGTAACAATAATTAGTATGTAGGTATTTTTGTATTTCATCTGTATGAACAGTCGGCCAATAAACTTATATAGCGAGATAGGTACGTATCTCTTTATTTCGTGTCCTAAAACACAGCACTTCAGTAAAAAAAAATATCTAAAGAAAGAATGTGCGCGTAATAATTTTCTGAAAAAAATTTACTCAGCTCTGCGGGCCACAAGTGGACGACGAAAAGTATCCCTTGGGATACTTTTTTTTATGACTCAGGAGGACAAACGAGTTAGCAGGTCACCTGATGGTAAGCATCACCGCTGCCCCTGGACATCCACGACTACAAGATTTTGGATGCGTTGGCCACTTATGACGGAATGATAAAGGATGGACGGGGGAAGGGAAGTGAAAATTTTAGATCTACTATGAATTGAAAATAGACGCTATGTTTGTACTTGTAGTTTACAACAATATGACTTGCCAAATTTCATATTTTCGTTTTCGATCAAAGGGAAGTACCCTATAGGTTTTGATTGTATACCCGAAATAAAGGGTCTTGACAGACAGAGAGACGGACAACAAAATGATCTTATAAGGGTTCTGTTTTTCCTTTTGAGGTACGGAACCCTAAAAAAGGGAGTAGGAAGTAGGTATTAGACCGGTTCTCTCATATCCATATGACATATGACAAAATTCGTGTGCGTTATATTTTTACCTGTATTGAATGCAAATTTTTCCATATATTTTTCAGTGTTCTGGAACATTGGCATTAATAATAAAAATATTGCTATGTGAAAAATGGTGGGTTTATTTATGCAGATGTAGCGTAGGCGGCGTAGCTCAAACAGTAAACAGTATCTAGGGACTTACCTGTGCCATTAAAGAGGCCGGCTACGGTTGAAATTTTTATAAAGAACGTAAAATCGATACTTAAATGACGGATGTCATTAGTCACTTGCATAACATAGACGTCGCGGTCGTTATTGGCTCATTTCAATAAAAAATTAAAGAAAGTTGTTCACCCTGGACATGATGGCGCTCGAACCAAGTCCGACTGAGAATGTGGGCTCACGTCATTGGCTGATGCTCTCCAGGTCCTAGCATCAGTATTGGTAGTACACGAAGGGTTGCCGCAACAGGTCTCGCTGTCCAATGATTCATCTAGGGTTTGAGAAATTCTCACATTTTAAATTAAATTCCAAACAGCGCGGCGACAAGATGATGATGAGTTGTCCTAATTCGTCATCGCACGGGATCATTATCCATCCGATGAAACTAATTTTATTGGAACAAATGATATGTTTAGGAGATATACAACTTTTAAATTTTATTCTTAACCCTTAGCTGGTACCGCTAAAAAAGGCAAAGTAACTGGTACAGAAGGTCAGAAGTGACCCCATCTAAAAATATGCATGATACTAACAAACAACATGAAATAATTAATTTTATATATTTTTTAAAGAAAATCGAACTTACAATCTATCAAACAAATAAGTTTAATGCACATTTGAATGCAGGCATTTTGTTAACTTTTTTGAACATTTTCCGTCCTTTTTACAATCACATAAATAGCACTTTCCTCCTTTTACAAAATGCACACTTCTGGTATCGGGGGTCATTTTGGAACCAAAAATGTTCATATTATCTCCTTCCGTAAGTACAGTAGAGCGATGCGCTTTCGTCACCCGCCGCACTCCTTGACGTAATGAGATTAGCTCCCCGCCACGTGAAGGCGGAGAAGGTGGCAGACAGTCAGGTTTTTAGTTGGTATCCCTCATTGGCTAGAGAGGCGAGCCCGACAGACCCCTGTCGCTTCCCAAAGTGGCGGGACATGCAGTAAAGCATTTTCCTGACTATAAACAAAAAAAAAAAATAAGGCGCACGGGAGTGTAGGTGCCTAAACTGCAAAGTTATTATATATACAACGTTATATAACTTGTTGCTGTCATTTTGGACCTCGATACCAGCTAAGGGTAATTTTTATTTATTAAATCGCGACACATCATCTTGAGATTGTTGATCGGATTAGCATAGCGTTTATAGGAAATGGATGCCTCGGCGCATATTTCTGGAAATATTTCGGAAAAACATAGCAATTGCAACAGCTTCCGCGGTAGCCTTACTTGGCGTTCACTCCCACTTGTAGATACTATTCAATTTTATTATAATGCCCTAATAAAACAAAGAATATTCTGCATCCGTTGCAATTGAATAAATGTTTTTATTTATCTATCTATCACCCTATTCCCGTTTTCACCAACATCTCCTAGCGATAGGAATAACCTTACGGAGGAGCTTGATAGCCTTCGCACTCTAATATGAACACGCAAGTTAAGCGACGTCGTCGACGTTCTCCGTGCTTCGGAGGCACTTCGGAGGGCACGTTAACTTACGGTCCCGGCTGTTGTTGATGGATGACGGATGACCGACCGTCGTAAGCCAAGTCGGTGATAGTAATTAGGAAACAGATTTAGGAAAAAATATTTAAGTACAAACATTACAATAGCAATTTCAATTAAAATAAGTTAGGTATCTGCCTTGTTAATCATAGCGATCGTCGTTTGATCACGGACTGTTATTAATTCTGTTTATCGAATTACGAAAACGCATTGTAGATACCACAGAGATTCTGTGAACTGTAAAGGCGCTTTTTCATCATGGAATATAATATATATTTCATCTTGAGCTATGAATGCAAACTGAGGCGAGGCCCTCGTGTCCGGGGCGGGGGACGTGAGGTAATTATTATAGTACAGTGTGAATGGTCTCGTACAAAACGTATAACAAGCGATAAAATATTGTACCTCAAGATGTAATAATTATTATATCTAATGTGAAACCCGGCTTAATTGTTTCGTATTTATCCATTAGTTTCTAAATAATATGTATTATTATTATGCAATAGAGCTGCACGCTAGTTTAGTTTAATTATATTTTAATAACTAGTATTAAAGACAGCAATAGTTAATTCATACCTCTACAAGATCCCAATCGTGACAGGTTAATGAAAATTCCGTCGCTTTCGCTAATGCTTTGGCTAGATTGAGGTTTCGTCAGTTGAGCGCTACACGCCTTCTTCAGGACACTCTACATTAAAAAAAAAGTCCATTAATTTTCAAAAATACTATAATATCTGTCTGCGAGGATGTGGTTCTGATGCCTTTAGCTCGCTATAGAAGATAACTTTACTTGTGCACATGCTACATACACGTTATTATCATAATTAAAACTCAAAAAAACATCCAACTTAGTCACATCCACTTTCATAGCAGCGCCTACAACTTTCCTTTTCTGAAATAGTGTAGATAGTGGTATAAAATACATGATTATTGTCGAGAAACCGCTCGAGGTGTGAAACCGTTACCGAAACTGATCTTTTCTTTTAAAAAAATTGGTTAAAAACGTCGCCACCGACGTCGTAATTGATTTAATAGGGAAGTAGATACCTACTATTGTTTATAGCCACGCACATTGTAATATTGCATGCTTTTGGTAAATATGGTCCACGACTGTAGACTTATCAGATAGTATTTTATTTCTATCTTAAAGTTGCAATAAAATTATCTTTATTGATTATTAGAAACGGCCTAACAAGATTGGCGCAACTTTTTAATCTTAAATCAAGTCACACAATATACAGTTTCGTAACTTTTCTCTGTTGCAGGATTTCCATAAAATTATTTTGTTGATTGTAAACTTTGTGTTCGAAGTTGCTAAAGTTTAATTTATTTTAATGTTTTCATTATCCTATCCAGCGAGCTGGGCATTTGCTCAGGGCGACGAAATCGGGGTCGGGTGCCAAAATTTTTCTAAATTGTATTTAAAAAAAATTGCCATTGTTTAGTAGCTATTACTAAAAAACAAGAAGTCTACTGAAGTATGATAATTATCATCTATGCCTGCTGCTCTCGCTCTCTCGTGCAGCCTCTGCCGCGAACGGCACGCTCTCGCCACAGTGTTTATTAAATTAAAATATAATTGTGTAAGTGTCATTAGATAGTGTTATAAAGGGTCTCGGAGACCGTCAAGTCACTTGAGTCAAGTCTACGTGATTGACACTTGAACTTGATGGGAATACTTGCGTCATCTTCAAGTGTACACGCAGTGATGCCAACTCTGATTTTGAAAAAGGCGTAGGCCTGATGAGAAAATTACGCAGAATTAGTAAAATTTGCTTATTAAAAATTCGTAAATCTTTGTATTTTAATAGTAATCTATTGTACTTTTTTACACTATCAATAATAAGAATCAAACACACAAAAATTAAATATTTATTAATACCTTTTAAAAATAAAAAATATATAATTAAATGGCCATCAATGATTTTCAAGTTTATGGGCGCTTCAGTCTTGTCTATGATCATCAATGTACTGTCAAGCACGTAGATTGGCATGATGGGAGCATCAAGTGTGCGTGTAAACGATCACGTGACTTGTCAATCACGTAGACTTGAGTCAAGTCACTTGATCGTCTCCGTGACCTATAACAGCAGTACAAGAAGTTTCACTCAATATCCTACAGCCATTTTGCCACCCTTTGTCTAAATAATACACAGATTAAAAAGAAAACATTTTGTAAACTGTTTTCAATTAAGTATTTAAAATTTTAATATTTATTTTAACTGCTATTTTCTTGTTGTTGACATATATATCTGCCAACAGATGGCGCCATAAATCGTACTATGGTTTGACTTTCAGTTTTCTCAAAATAACTATCACACTTTACTTACATCAACCAAAAATTACTGTGAGCGTAGCGGCGGGCAAATAGCTAGTAATATTATGAAATACAATTAGTAGAAATATGTTTGAATTCCTTCCTGAGTCTACGACGACGCGCGCCAATACTTTTTCATTCGAATTGTTACACGCATATATTTGTTTTACATAATTATTCAATGACAACATAATATCTATTGATGTCACTTGTAACTGTTTCCGTCACAATTAATGTTCTTTTTACTGACACTTTCGTAATTCATTATCTTTTTGTGGAGTCAGTACAATCTTGATTTATATCTGAAAGATGGTTATGGCACAGTTTATGATGTCTACTGGTATTCATCATAGTATCAGTGACATCTCTGAAATAATCTTCTTCATGCTCCAACTTTAGGACACGAGTGTCAAACAACACAATTGACGTCTCTTTGGTTTATTAAATAATTACCCTGTAATGTTTAGTGGTGTCTGGTATGGATGGTCTGCTATGGCGCCACCGGGCAGCCTGGCGCTGCAAGTCACATAGCCTGTGGTGCGACCATGATGTGTTCATACCACGTAACTCTTCAACTGCTTCTGCGATCTGTTTAATGATTTTTTTAAGAGAGGTAGAGCACAGCGGATACTCCGCTCAAATCGGAGCAACCCGTCTGGAAATGACTTCCACCTTACAGAAGATCGTAGCCAAAGAGCATTGGTCTCGGCCATGTTGTGTTACTACGGTGAGTAAGGTCTCCAGAGCTCCACTTCTTGGGGTTACCCCAAGTATTGCAAGCGTTTGTAGGTTATGGTAATGCTTACCATCAGGCGGGCCGTATGCTTGTTTGCCAACTTTGTATCATAAAAAAAGCTCTATTTGTAAAGCCTCTAAAACAATAAATCGCCTATTTTTCTTCTGATCTTCGTTAAATTTGGTCTCTTACTTGCGATTTGTTTCAAGTACGTGTGTTAGCTGGAATCTTGGTTTCAGCCCATCTGACGGTCTATCGATTTAAATGAAGATTCTTAATTTTGTGAGATGGCATTATATTATTTCTTAGTCTATGGAAGAAAAAAAAATAGTTGGACCAACCTCTCTCTTTTGTTCCTCCTCAGCCTCGATAGCTCGTTGATGTAACAGCTCTATATCTAACTGTCGCACTTCCTCAGCCTCTCTCGCTTGGACTTCTTTTTCCTGTATCATAGCTAATAATAAAAATCCAAATAAAATAATATGGCCAAGTTTAAACAGGTTTTTGGTATTCATTACAAGTGCAACAAATTAGTCCCCATCAATAGGGGGTCGAAAGTGAGCTGAGTTTTTTTTTGAAATTTTCCGACCTGCCATCAAAAATTCCCCATTACTGAAATAGTATTTGTTTCCGAGCACTCAAGCATCACATTTCTGGAAGCTGATGCTGATTAATGCGGGTTTTAAATGTTTAATTTTAAAAAACTAAAAATCCTGTATAAGTAGGATGAAAATAATGCAAATGTTGTTATCTTTCTCTGTCTCTCACATTGCTAAACAAAAGGTTTTCCCAATACTACTACTCTGCCTAATATCTTTCTCAGAAAATTGGTTGTTAGTTCCAAGACAGTTTTGTAGTTTCCTCTAATACGACGATGAGCTTCCTTGCTTATTGTCAGTCTGTACTTGCCTGACTCAGATCGATCAGTCTAAACAGTATAGACTATTCAATACCTACTTCCTACTTTATCTAATTCTTTCTGATTAATTTCGTCGTGAGTTATAATAAGTCAGGTTCCAAGACTGTAGTTTCTTCTCCGCGACGTCAATAAGCTTTATTTCTTTTGTCAAACTGAGTTCACCGGTGTTGATCCTGACTCTACATGGGACACAACGATGGGAATGTATGGGTGAGCTTGCCCCGAGAAGGCTATGCTGTAGACAACGGTGGCTAGCCTCGATGTAACAGACAAAATCAATAAAAAGACATTTGCTATGGACTTAAACAATAAGTTAAACATTATGTTATTGTTTAAGTCCATAACAAATGTCAAAAACTATTCCACTGATACACTATCGGCATTCTATTGGGACACGATTGAAACACCATTGAGAGTCCATTGGTCCATTTGTTTAGTAGAATCGGGCCCCTGGTGTACAATATTGTCTATTCAAAAAGCCAAAGTTTTAAAAGCGTAACTTTTATTACAGTCAATTCATTAGAGAAATAATCTTTAATAGTATGGTAGATACTTCAATTTATAGATGTTACCTTTTGCATTTGCTTTTCATGTTCGATTTTTTGCTGTTCAAGTTCTTCTTCTGGTATCGGCGGTGTTTCATCTCCACTGGAGGTGTGTTTAGCACCTATTTCATATAAAGATCATTGATTGACATGGTTTAGAAATTTTGTTTTTTATTAATAAAAATAACATTTATTGTTAAAATTTATATTGAGAAGAATATACATTTAAACATGACTTACCCGTGGGTGGATGATACGATATCCAAAATTGATGCGCCAGTTTTACAGATAAAAACAGAGAACCATCAATATGAAACAAACGTATTTCAAGGTCTGTGTACGGCACGGTATCCACAACACATACTGGATCATGTGTAACCGTATGAATTTATTCATAGAACTTTATTTTCATGGTTAGACACATATATACAGGGACATGTATGTGTATGGTGCCGCTGGCAAATGGCCAAAAGTGAAACTCCGACCCACTTTCATTATGATTATGAGATATGAGAATATGACAAATTGTTAATTGATAAAGTTTTGATTGAAAAAAAAAATTAAACCGAAACTTCTCATAAAAAATATGATTGTCATGACTATTTGATTATATAGCACCTAGCACCATTTCAGAACCGGTCACAAAACAAATCAAAATAAATGTTGTATTGCGAATGCGAACCAAGTGAACAAAAGGTCATATAAATAAAATATGGTAGAGCTTCCATACTTTGTCGTTGGCACAACAATACAATAGAGGGAATATCGATAAAAATTTCTAATAATAACATAATATTATGTCACGATACTCACGATGTTACAAATCTTTGACATAGATGCAGAATAGATAGAAAGTAAGTAGTCTGGGAAGTGGGAATGTAGTACCCTTTCGCATTGTGTTTAGTTTGGTACTTAAGTAAATCACCAGGAAAGGAAGCCTAACTGAGGCCTACTGTCTCCGTATTCCTTCCTATAAACATCTTATATCTACTCTCTCACCTCTCATAAAGCGGAAAAGACATCGGCATTCTCTTGTAATGGTTAGCGTAATTATGATTTTTTCAAATTTCTGCAAATGACCGTCTTCAAACATTCCATCGAATTATAAACAAAAATCAATTATGTAGTAATATTTTTTAACTTTTGTAGATTATATAGAATCTGTAAAAGTTCATAGGAGTCTAGAGTGTTCAATTAGAATACTTGTTATAATTACTTAGGTACCCACATTTTTATTATTTTCGGGCTTATCTCGGATGCGTTTTTGTGAACTGACTGAAAATGACAATAGATATTGATGATATTTCACGCATAAATAGTTTAGGTACATACTGTGAAATGAAATGAAATGAAATCGTTTATTTCAGAAATTAGACCTTCACATGCACTTTTTCTTGTCATTTACAACTTGTAATAAAGAAAATAAACTACGCTATAAACTACCACTACTGTTATGTACTTACCTGTTATAATAACAATAATAAATTCTACACAATTCACACAACATCAACTGGTGCTTGTGTTATAGGTAGGTACTTACTTACTAGACAACGGATATAATACCTATTATTGTAAATTTTTCCTACTTTACAAATTACATGGAAAACATCCAGACTTGACGAGCACAAATGCGATCACATAAAATAAAAGCCTTGAGCGGGAATCGAACCTGCGCCCTCTGGTGCCGAATTATATTTTTTGCTTGTTGATAAGTATTGTGTTGTATCAATAAGTTTACCTATATTTTATGTAACTTCATATTTTTTAAAGTTTCTTTTTAACCCATTGACAGCCGGCGCCGTTTTACGGCGTCATTAAAAAAATACTTCTGACATAACATACCTAATTCCAAAGTATTGCATTGCTATTAATTGGGACTAATTGGCTGGTTACTATAACTGCATTTACAGTTGGTTTAACTGACTACCGTCGATACCTGCCTGCCTAGTACCTAGTATCCTACGCATTATTATTGTTGTAGATGATTTTATTATTCTTGTACCCCTTATAAATTTTGAATCAATTAAAACATTTTCTGTATAATCACGTAAATATCTAGCATAAGTAATTATTTTGTACCTAGCTACTATAAGCCAAATGTATCCTGTAAAAGAAAAAGCCGTATCAGCATTCACCGTCAGATAAGCCTATTTTGATTAGCAAGAGAGAGCCCTAATAATTCATCAAAATTACTGCGAATTCCCGGAAATTCAATAAAAACTTATGAAACGGAGAGTCAAAGGAAAAGTAGAGTACACATCTATGCATTACAATGTTCATTCATGATAATAATTGATTTTCTCGCAACTGTCGCAAGAGGTTATACACACACACAGTGTTGTTTTAGTCTATGGAATATAGGTATTTCAATAACGATTAAATTTTTGATATTGGATACATTATAAGTTTATTTCAATAAATACAAATTATAAACAATTCACTTAAATACAATAATCCTTGTGTATTTGTTTTTTTTGTCGATACCAATATTTACTGTTTTTTGGTATCACTTTTAGTTTGCTTAAATGCAGTACTGCAGTCGGTCAAGGTGCGCGTGCAACACTGGTGTTTGACAAGTCCCGAAAAAAAGATTAAAAAATGTCTACGGTCGACGCCTTGACGCTAGTTGACTGACGAATTTTCTTAAATTTTAATTTTATTTTTAAATATCTACCTACGAAATCATAACAAATTTCAGTGATGCGTTAAAATACTTCAATATTTACTCCTACAAATGGTTCCATCGAGAAACGTTTCACAGTATGTTAAATACGGCTGCAATTATTGTATAGCTAATATGCGTCTTTTATCATTTTACATGTGCGTGAAAGAAACGTCAGTGTAGACTACGCGAGTTCTCGCTGTTATAACAATGTAATGCCGAACGTGTTTATATTTTAAATTATAAGAGACGTCGTGTACAATGAAGCCTATGATCAATGGAATCGAAACGAAGAAGTCGTAGTATCGGTCAGTGAGCGTTTGACAGCCGGCAGGCTCGTCAGAAGTGACTTACGATTGGCTCCCCTTAAAAATGAACAGTCGCAGTAGCGTAAATGAAACAAATTTGGTGAATATTTGTGGTTCTACGACAGAGCTTTCGTCATTAAATCAATTGGACTCGAAAGACGGCTTGTTAAGTTTTCCCTTTGATCACATTTACGCGTGTCATTCGGAGAGTCCTGATCGCAGGCAGACGCTGCAGCTCGACAAGGAAGTAGAGATATCCACACACAGCGTCGTCAGTGAGGAGAAGGAGCTGGGTAGCCTGGCCCTCGGTGCCTCCGAGCGGGAGGCATATGTGAGCGAAATACAGAAGCTGAAAGCGCTGCTCATATCTCACTTGGACTTAATTCAACAACAAAACGACTACATAATTAAAAAGGATAAAGCATACCAGGCTTTACAACAGGAATGTGAAGCAGTAAGTGATTTTTTTACTTCGTAATTTATATAAGTTTATCACTAACATGAATACCTGTGATTAGTTTGTAAATATGCACTTGTAATTTGATAGAGTTTAATACATAGATTCCTTTATAATGATTTTAATTTACCAACCATTACCTAACGTACCAGTAGCGTTGTCATGCAGGATGAACTTATTGAGTCGTATTATTATCCGGCTATGATCACACACATTCAGCAGTAGTTAATACAAATTGAAGAAAGCATACACAATAGACTGTTGTAAAATGGTTCAATAAATGTATGACAAAGTGAATATTTTTGTTCGCATTTATAATTGATCAAATCAAATCAATACAAAATATTTTTATTCAAATAGGCATATTACAAGCACTTTCGAATCGTCACTTTTTTTTTCTCTACCACCAGTTCAGACGGCAGATTTGTGCTAAGAAGAACCGGCAAGAAACTTAGCACTTGCTCTTTTAAAATGGTAATGACATAAGTTACAATTACGATAAATAAAAGTAAACATTCAAACAAGAATAAAAAAAATATAAAAAAACTGCAATTTTTTTAAATAATGAAGAAAAATTAATAGAAAAAAAAAAGGCGTATCAATGATGTCATGTTTAACATCAAGTGGGTAATTCAGCGACTGACACCACGAGGGATTGGAACCATGGTGTCAGTCGCGGAAGGACTCTTTTTGAATTGACTGATTGACACCATGGTGTCAGTCGAGTAACATATAATTGGGACGTCGTTGATTGACACCATGGTGTCAATCACGGCAGGCGTTTATTGACTTCCTTGATTGGAACCACGATTTTTTTTATTTTAAATAATGGGTTTTTTGTACAGTCGGATAGAAAATACTTATTGAAATGAAACAAAATTACTGGTACTCAATATTAGTATAATTAAATTATGTACAATTGAATGAGATTTATATTTACTAAAATGATTAAATATTATTCAAACAAATTAAGTCATATACAGTCAATCAGGGGAAATAATTCGTGTATTTTTGACACAGTTATACCTACGTAGGTAAACTACGTTGGAAAACAGGCATACAGCTCACGTGAGCTGTATGCCTGTTTTCCAACCTTTTCCATTAAAAAAAAAAATTATATCGGAATTTCAGTACGAAAAAATAAATTGAGACGAAAGATGTAATGAGGTTGCCCTTAAGTGAATAAGAAACAATATCAATATTGCCATTTTCACCAATTTAACTTGACAAATAACAATATTTAATCACTAACTATTATTATCGATGAAATAGCGTAGTCCAGTCCGTTTTGTAGTTCAAATTTTAGCTGTTTTTCCGAGATCACGAACAGAATAGTACGATATTATGAAACCATTTGTTTGAATATTCTCAAAAAATATATATATTTGACATGACAGATGTCAAAATAAAATTTAAATCAAAAGCACCGAGGGACACAGGAGTGTTGATATCAACTTTGAAGAAAATTACCCACACAATACCTTCCTTTCGAGAATTTTAATAAAATCCGAGGTCTTTCATCAGTCTTCTTAAAGAATTTTATGCAAATAAGAAATCACGTCCCATACGAACTTTGTCCCCCTTTTACTCCCTAGAGGTAGAATTTCGGAAAATCCTTCCTTATCGGATGCCTATATCATAGCAAAGAACACACCTTTCAAGTATCCATTTTTACGATCAGCGATTTGGGCTGTGCGTTGATTCTTAGTCAGTCAGTCGTTCAGGACAAAAAAAAAAATGCATAGGTTTAAAAACGTAAGTAGGATATACATAATTTGTTTAGAAGTTAAAACTATTAAAAAAAGCGCGCACTTTGACACTAACCGATTATTCAAAGTATGTCGCTACGGTATTGATGGGTTTATTTTAAAAAATATATTTTATTTTTTGGAGTTAACACCATTAGAAATAAATTCTTTTTAAATTGCGATACTTATAGGTAATTTAAAAAGGCATGTTAGCACTTTTTACGTAACTGTTTAGTTTCAATAAAATGTACTTGGTTCCAATCGAGCAAGTCAAAAAACGCCTGCCGTGATTGACACCATGGTGTCAATCAACGACGTCCCAATTATATGTTACTCGACTGACACCATGGTGTCAATCAGTCAATTCAAAAAGAGTCCTTCCGCGACTGACACCATGGTTCCAATCCCTCGTGGTGTCAGTCGCTGAATTACCCCATCAAGTCTTATGTTTCGTATACGAAAATATCACCCTTAGGTATAGATTCAAATCTTTTATTTCATTCTAATACAATTCTGATATATACAAATAGGTTATGTAAAATGTATTTAGAAGCTCATACAAATCCCGAATAAACAATGTCTTGTAATATTTTTCCTTGTCTATTGTGTTGTTATTGTAAGGATCAACACAGCTGATTTGTAATGCAATTTTTTCATACTTACATTGTATAATATTTGTTTATTTAGAAAATATAATGATTTGTTTGTATGTTCAGATAAACATTATATTATAGGATCCCGTTAGTGGTGGTTGTGTGATTTAAAAAAAAAAATGAAGGTCTAAAGATATTTTAAATAGTTTTGTAGTTATATAACTTTTTTAATACTTGAATTTAGATTTCTTTTTGTTACTAATAAATTGCTATATATAAAATAATTAGTTCGTTACTACATTGCTGTGTGGTGCTTTGCAATTTATGTCAATTTTTGTGGTAAATATGTTAAAAGCAAGGCGATCTTTTTAATTTTCTTATTATTATTGTTATTAGAATATAGTCACCATATTATAATTAATAAATAACACTGTAGTTACCTAGTACTGCTTGCGAGTGTGTTTCCACTTAAAACATACATTTAAGAGTATTTAAGATTAGAATAATTTATTGCTACGCATATAATATATACGCTATACCTACACATTAAGCAAAAACATTGTTACTAAAAATATTTTACATTTATGTTGGTTGAAAGTAATTTCATATGGAATTAATTTACTTAAACTTTTTTTATACGTGCGTTTGCGAAAGTTTATAATCTTTTATTGATTGATTATAAAGATCAGATCGGTTTCCCTTTGATTGTAAAGATCAGACCAATCAGGGTAATTTACATATGTCAATGGTTTCATGCAAGCGATTTGTCTTTTACTTGGCTTAATGAGAGTCATCTGTTGTCAATGCTAGAAGCATGGACTTTTATGTTCATTTCAATATTATTTATGTATACATTTATATTATTTAAAACTGCCAATAATACCAATTTTAAGTGTTCACTGGCATATTTATTAGTCTACCACACAACGTTGGGAATAATGTAAGGTGTACCTTGGTATCCTTCCTTGAAAACCAGGTGAATGATATTATTGTACGATCACTCACATTGTTGTGGAAACTTCTTTATTTTACTAATTCCTGTAAGAACTGTTGGTAAAATATAATGCAAAGCTGTAACCTGTTTTATAATGTTATCTACAGTAATTTGCAATGCTCTTTGACATATGGCTAATATAGATCAGGAGTGAGTAGTAAATCAATATTATTTGTCCTTCAGAGCAGTATGCATGCAAGAACTTTTCCTCATGTAATCTTAAGGGACTTTTCTTTAGTATTGCTTTGCAACCCCAATGATTCTGCGAGAGTATTAAATTTATATACCCAATGTATTAATTATTTTTTGCAAAGCGAATTACTTTACCATTAAATGTATTCGTTTGGAATTATAGTTTTTTTGCCTCATATTATTAAAACGATACAGTATTTTATACCAGTGCCACTGCATTATAGTCGTATTTCAAAATTATAATTTTATTTTAATTGCATGTTTGTTGGCTTCAATTACAATTATTGAAATTGAGATGTAAGGTTTATGTATATGTGTGCTATATACATAAACGCTATTCACTTAATATATTATTAAACTGATTCTAACTGGGGGACCCAATGCGAGCGGGCGACAGGGGACGACTGGAGCTGCGTGCGCGTTGCTATCGGCTCGCTGTGCCGAAAGTGCTGAACACTCACCTTTCGTACCATGTCGCCAGCCCGCTACAGACATGAATTATGTACTTTAATGCATTTTTCAGCTTAAAACTCGATTGGCGAGGAAATTAGCTGCAAGTAGCAGGCAGGCATTGAACGCATCTGTGCTACATCTGCCACCACCCCAGCCTGTGGGAAGTTCTCAGTCTCGGACATCTTCAACTAATGTCACAGCAACAGTGGTAAAGTCTGAGCCGAGTACCAGTGGACAGGTTTGTGCCCAGTCGATTTTTTATGAAAATAATAAACAAAGGCTTGTTCGATTGCTTTTTCTTTGAAAGAAAGAAAGGAAATATTTTATTCACACAATATAGAAAAACACAAAATACATTAACTCAATTTTTTTTCTATTTACTGCCTTCTTATATTTACTGAAATGAACCGAAATTAATTGAAAAGATAGATTGCTGTAGATAGACATTATGTATTTGTGATTTGTGCTATTTAGTGACTTCAGCTAATCAAATAAATTGGCTGCCAATCTTTGTTAGTACTGTAATATTTTTAGTATTGTTGTTGAAATATTTTATTTTATTTCAGATAATGCTGAATAGTTTTTCTGATCTCATTTTGGAAGAAAACAGACCCAATTTTGTATTTGAATCAGAACTACCTGCTCCGAAACCTTTTGGACAGGAGACGCTTACCTTACCCACCACACCACAAGAGGCACCGTCAGGTAAGATTTGTTAACGTTTTTGCTTAGACAACTACATCAGATGGTTAAAGAGCCATCACGGGTGTCTATGTTCACTTAAGCAAGAATATAATTATAATACATAGCCCATTAATAAAATGAATAGAGAAAATGATCAGAAAAGAAGGAACACTGATACAACATGGAAACCAAAATGTTGTATGTTAAGTTTGTTAAAGTATCATCAAAATGGAATACAGGAATAATCAAATTAATGAAATGATTTTTGTAAATTACTGTAATTGACTTTAGGTAACTACAAGTTAATTACGCATTTTAGAAATGCGCATCAGAAACTGGCTGTATGTATGAAAGTTAGTTGATTGTGACATGTTTCAGAATAAAATATAATCCATACTATATAGGTATATATATTGTTTGTCCTCTCTTCATGTCGAAAGTAATGAACGGATTGAGATGATTTTTTCATTGGCGATAGCCTAAGGTATGGAGTGACGTAGGCTACTTTTTATCTCGGAAAACCCTCTTATTCCCACGGGAAAATATAAAACAAAGTATATAATTTTTTGTTCTACTTTCACGTTGAAAGGAACGTAGTACCGTCATGATTTTTTTTTAATAGAGATGATTTAAGGTCTGGAGAGTGACATAGGCTACTTTTTATCCCGGAAAAATATCTCATTTCCACGGGAAAAAAGTATAACATTATTTTTCATAATCTTTAACGCGCATAAGAAAATTTAGGTCTGGCGAGGGACATAGGGTTACTTTTGGATAAAGAGATTCAAATGGGAATAAATATTGTCATTTTCCCTTGACCACGCGAGCGGAGCCGCGGGTAACAGCTAGTGTATTACTATAACTGCTAATAATATTAAACCATGTCTGCATGCGTGCAAGACTATGGATGGGTAATACCTTCATCTGGACTCATAAGTGATTGACATATTTTTTTTTTACATTTATGTAATACACTACTGTTTCCATGATGTTAGTGAAAGGCAAACTGTAAGTGCTTCATTATTACTTATTGTAAAAAGTGGATGAATTATGTTATTATTTTAGTTGCTACGAGCGGGTATTATTCTTTTTAAATGTCTTTATATAATTAAAGTATTTAACTTACGTTATTATTTCATGATTTTGTAATGTTATTGATGTTACAGATGTGCCTACGTATTTGCAACCGGACCGTACTGGAACGTCTAATTTGGATAACAACTTAAACAGCGACAACTTCACAATGATTGAGAGTAAGCCATCCTTCATCAAGAAGGAAATTAAGCCGGACACCAGGCCCGAGCCAATGTATACCGTAACTTCCAACAGGTAGCTTGTAATCAATATAAACTTATCGCAAATGAAATAATTATCTGTTAATATAAACTTTCAAAATCTATTTTACGCATTTACAGTGGTAATACGATCATCCAAAGAATAAGAAAGAGAAGGACGTCCACGGGCATCGGCTGCCTGAGCCGAATGCCAAAGAGCCCCGGAAAGAAAGCAGAGGCAACAGACAACAAAATGATTGATTCGTTCAGTGTCAACAAAAAATCCAAAATGATAAATACTTATGGAAAATCCAAAGGCATAAATAAAAGAACAAGCCAATTTACTGGCTCGCTTTCGGACAGACTCCAGCTGATAGACACGACTCCAACTGGGGAAGATCCCTACCAGCTGGGCGAGGCCGATATGCGTGAGCAATCCCCAATCCCGAAACTCATGCTGCAAAAGACCAATCACGGACGAATGAAAGTATGCACGGAGACGTCTGGGGAGAGCACCATCGCCTCTAGGAGGATTTATGATACTGAAACTTCTATAAACAAAGATGTCAAAACGAATCTGGATGGTTTTGACTTGATGGATCCATTTCCGTCTTTGATTCCTAAAGAGGAAAAACCTAAGACAATTATAGTGAACGAACCAGATTTAGATATAGTGAAGACAGAAACTGAGATCGATTGGCGCATATACGACAGCACTACCGCGGGGAATGAAGCTAGTCTGTCTGATTTCTCATATGGTGAAAATGCTGATAACTTGGCCTCTCAGATTTTACCGGGCGTAGATTTACCAACATTTTTTGCCGAAGCACCCCTGCCTATTGACAGCCTAACTTCTCTGGAATTTTCCAATAATACCGAGAAGCCAGAAAAATCGAAAAAACGTGCGGCTCGAACAACCAGCCTTGTTGGCCCCAATCTTTCTGGCGTAAGTATTATAAGATTCATAATAATTACATGGTTTCAATGTATAGGTATGTTGCTTTTAAATCCGCCGTTATCACGAAGTTGCATTGGCCGTGATCTTACTACAAAGACATAATACTACAAAAGTATATTTCATACATTTTTATTTTATTATTGGTATCGATTACAAAACTTTCGTCATGTTTTTTCTATTGTAAGAACGAAAGAATATCGTTTATTTTGAGTTCGTCAGTTTAAACTTTAAAATCAAATAGTAGAACTATTCGATTTTTTTAATGGTTGTTAACATGTATCTTATTTGTTTCAGACCGAAGCATTAGAGGGCAAGCGTGGTGCCGAGAGTAAGCGGGGCAGGAAACGGGCGCTGTCCACCACGGGCGTCGGCAAAGGGGCCAAGCGCGAAACACAAAAGGGTGTCGCTTCGAAACCAAAGTTAGTTAAGGGTAAAGGTGAGTTCTAATTTATATTAATTTCTTTAGCCATTATTTATTGCAATGCGATTTTATTGTTCGGGTAAGTAAAATTTATTTTTATAGATGTAAAAGATTATGTAAATATAGATTTTTGTTAAAATATAATAATAAATAAAGTTTTTATCTTTCACTTCCATTTTATATTTAATATTTTAATGCATTTGTATTTTTAGTTGTACGTACAGTACGTAGTAAAAATGACACTTTATATAAAAACATCGCGACAGTTTCCATCTTAGGCCTGAAATATACAGAAAAACGCAAAAGCGAAAGCAGACAATGTCGCTTCAAAAGGTTTTCATCTATTAAACGGTCAAACCAAATCGAGTTGCGTGATCTTGATCCAGATTGACTGCGTTGATCAATACTTCAATCCAACACGTTATGCAGATCAAGATCATTGATCACCATCGAGGGTGTGCGTGTGATGGCTGCTTTAGTTGTTCGTATACGTAACTAGACACAAAAAGATCTTATCGACGTTAGACCCGCCACTTGGTACCCATATTCGTTAGCATAATATTCTGCAATTTTACATAACGTCTGGATAGTTATTCTGTGATGCAGACGGAAGATAAATCTCGGAACATTTGCATCGGCTGCTTCAAGGACGCATCGCTGGCTACCCAGTTGCTATGATAACCGCGCTTGATTTTATATTCCATCGATTCTTGAAAAACGAATGACAATTCAAACTCGTGCGCATTTTGATCGACTTTTTGTGATATGTTTTTTATTTTCTTACCACTACACAAATTCAGGTATTAAGAAGAAATAATAAAAATAATATGTTTTTTAGGGTTTCGTAGTAAACTACAAGGAACTCCTATTAAAGTTAATCTTAACATAAAAGTGTTCTTAAAAAAAGATAAAAAGCAGAGGATCAAATTATAATGACCACATATTTTTATCTTTAAAAAAATCTTCCTCTTTATAATAACCTTTTTTCGTCAAGCAACCTTTAATAGTGGATTTCAATTTATGTAGAGGCAAATCAATAAAATTTGTGACAGTCTACAGTAATTTTTTTATGCTTATTTCTATAAAATAATTACCAGTCTTATGAAGTCTGAGGCTTGGTACGGCAAGCTTATTTCTGGTGTTGGCTTATGACAGTCTGAATTTTTAAGGAAAGTTAGTTTTTGTGTACATACATACATAATACAATTAAAATGTATTGGGAGTCGGTTAGGATGAATAATTCCTTTAGCGTGTCACGTGGTCTAAGCCTGTACCTATATGGAACGAATGGCCCTTTAAGTAGAAAGATCGTCTAAATATCGGCAGCGAAGCCCTATTATAGTAGACCATATGACATTACGCTCTGAAATTAGCTGAAATACAATAATGTTGCCTTTCCAACATCAGTATGTGGCCTAATTTTTCTAACTGCTCTAACTTCCACGATAATCCCAAGAAATAAGAAATAATATGTAAAAAAAAATTGAACGAAATACGGTAGGTATTTAAAAATGTAGCCTTGTATAAATCGTTAAATGAATTCTCTATGATAAAAGTTTTTGTCTGGTGCTTCGTGTTATCACTATATTAGTCGCCAACATAGCTGGCTTGCGCAGAAGTAAAACGAAGTTCGAAGCTCATACTTATTACTCAGTGCATAACGACAATCGATTCTTTTATAAACTGTGGGTCAAAATTTTGGCGCGTACTAGGTCATATTATTAATTTATTCTCGCCAGGTTCGATTCCCTGGTTGTCAGTTATAAAACAAAGTATACTACAGTGGTGTCGTTGACGTGATTTGGAGCAACGTAAGTCGCGCAATTTTTAAATCTGATGATATCCTAGCAGTTGAACTTACGTGAAAAAATGAATAACATCAACTAGGTATACTAGTCGCCAACAAGCCTGGTTTGCGCTGACGTTCAACGAAGTTCGAAACTCACACTTATTTCTTAGTGCATAACGAAATCGATTTCCAAATTGCTTTATAAGCTACGAGACGCGTTGTTGGCGCGTACTTACTATAATAATAAATATATTTATTTCAGACAATATACAGTCCATTTTAATTTGTTGGTAAAACAAAAACTTAAACTATGTTAAAACAATACAATACTTAAAACTAAAACCTCCTACGGCACACTGGCCCATGCAATGCGAGCCAGTGAGCCATAAAGGGACCGTCTATGCAGGCTGTTGCCGCTGACTCGCGTCCGCAGCGCCATGCAGGCCGCCCTCTTGCGCATGGTGGCATGGAAGCCGTCAATGCGCGCTTCTGCGAACATCCCCGACGCGCTGCAGAAGCGAGGTAGCCGCAACAGCGCCCTGAATGCGTTGTTGTATTGAACGCGAAGAGTATCGAGCGACCGTCAGGAGTGTGCGACCCACAGATTGCACGTGTAGAAAGTTCTGCAGTAGACTCTAAAAAGTGTTAACTTTACTTGTTTTGAACATCGTGCAAACCTGCGGGCCACCATATTCGCTCTTACCGATAGTGCTCTTCGTTCATTCTATAGTGTGAATTCGCAGTGATCATAAGAAGACAAGACAGTATAGATTGTTCTTCCTCGAAATGCAATTAAAAAAAAGTATCCGGTCCAGTAGAAACAAAGGATGTATAAGAGGAATTTGACAACATGCTGTCAAGTTATGTAACCAGCATCGTAATGTCCTGAGTCTTCCACAGCATATTATATATTTAAAAAAATTGATAAAATATAGGCAATAAGGAGCATCACCATAAAAAAAATATTGACAGTTCCTTGGTAGGTATAGTATGTTCAATTTTTATTATTGCTAACTGCTTTTCGCTTAGAGATTTACGAGTAATCGTGATAGTAATTGGCTTTATTGCTCGCGCATCTCTGCTGAAAAAGCAGCCTTAGAGCCACAGCACAAGGCGTATTTTATACGCGCAGAGGACGCGCGTTTTTATGCTACATTGAGCTCTTTGTATGTTAGACCTCACAATGAAATGATTGCAACTACGCGATGGATTATCAGACGCGCGTCATGTGCACGTTTAAAATACGCCATGTGCTGTGACTCCTAACCTCACCCTGAGTCACCATTGAACGCAGCTTTAGCTAAGGCACAAAATTGGCTCATACTGTAGACATCACCAAAGATGCTTATTGCTACTCAAGCTTAAAGAAAAACCGCTACCCTTTCCTCCATATCGCTTTGATGAATAAGCTATCGTAGGCATTGCATAAATCTTTCTAAGGGACCATCTCCACGAGCGACAAAATCGCGACGAGTCTGCGCTTATATCGTCGGGTAATTTCCACGAACGAGCGATTATTCTGCCAGCGTATCGTTGCGACTCATTACGGACCGCCGCGTGTTCGCGACGTAGCGGGTTCGCGATATGACACGAATGGGAGGCCTTCGTTCGACAGCGCGCTAGTCGTGATTTCGCTGCGAAGACGCTACGTCCCGCTGCGATCTCGCGGCGGCCGCGCCACCAGGAGCGACTATACCTCGGCGATACAACGACGTTACTCTCGAACATTGTCACTCGTCATATCGCCGCAATAACATCGCCGTGTGAAGACACGTTCATAGAGAGTTCATAGAAATACGATTGACGGCACGACGTTAATATCGCCGCGATTCTCTCGCTCGTGGAAATGGTCCCTAACGCTGGAACCCAATATGCAATCTTAATCCTCTATCGATGATTGTTCATGATTGACGGAAGTATTGTTACTTCGATGCGTCATAAATACTATGCATTGATTGCTTATATAGACGCGTGATGTGACTTTTGTAATCTGACGTAGGAAAAAAGGATTGAGATCACATATTAGGGTCGTGATAGTGAATTTGTATAAGTGCCTCTTCAGACGGAACGGAAGTGAGCGATCACGTTGTGTTTGGAGCCTCCATAGATGGACTGCTTTGAATAGTGATAAAATAAAATTGCCATTTACTAGCTGTTTATATTAATCATAACTTTATTGTAAATCAATAATTTATTAGTAGTATTAAATTAAATTAAAATGTATATAATTAGTAGCTTAAATTTTTAATTATGACATTATTAGTTTTTTTTTGTATTTGTTTTCATTCGAAAAAATATTCACTGGGAATGCAAATCCCAATTATATAAAACAATATTTTCGTCGTCTTCTCGACGAACAGAGATAAATAGCAGGCATTTTAAACACTTGGACTTCAACGAACTTGAGGGTCTCTAGAGATGCAGGGCGTGGCCACAGTTGCACTATCGCGAGCTGCTGGAGACTACAATCATAAAAAAACGACGCAGAGCTGATGAAACCTACTTTTACATTTAATTACATGGTTTGTCGATTATTTATCTACATGATTTTGTTACTGACTTAATATGAATAAGAAATGAAAAATTAATAAAAATATATATTATATAATTTTTACATCCATTGTTTTGTCACAAAACTACGTTATGCCTGGTTTCGAGGGTCTGATTATTAAAAGCAAAGATTAAAAGTGCGTTATCTTGTTGACTTTAAAATCCGCAATCTCTGTAAAAAATAGTAGATTTTACAACAAGTGCACAAAACGAATCATTTCTATCCGAGACTTGAAGGCGAGGGCTGATAGTAATGTCGAGGATAGAAATGGTTTTGTGGACGAGTTATAAACTCTGCTTTTCACTTCGATTGCGAGGAAATACATAAATAAACGCACGAAAAACAAGACCTGTTTCCCCTTTCCCGCCGCTTTTTTTTTAAAATCTTACGACTTTGAAATTAGGCTTGGGCTGCAGACCTATACAGCCTACTATTAAATTAATTTTGTAATAAAATAATTTTCTTAAATTAATTAAATAACCTACCGTACTTTAATTTAAATTTAAATATCTTTTATGACTTAAAAAACACATAAGGCAAATAAATTAAAGTAAATATTATAAAATAACAAATTCTATCTCTGAACTTTTTGTTGTGTTTGGCTGTATGGCTTATTTCCTTTGCCTTAATATAGATACATTTATGAGTTTACTTTTCTGCCCTTGTGCACAAAATTCGATTTTGTGCAGCCTATATCCTGCGCAAATAAGCACTTTCTGAGCATGAGAAGTGAAATAGTAGATTTTACAACAAGTGCACAAAACGAATCATTTCTATCCGAGACTTTTAGCAGCCCGAGCCGAAGGCGAGGGCTGATAGTAATGTCGAGGATAGAAATGGTTTTGTGGACGAGTTATAAACTCTGCTTTTCACTTCGATTGCGAGGAAATAAATAAATAAACGCAAGAAAAACAAGACCCTGTTTCCCATTTCCCGCCGCTTTTTTTCTTAAATCTTACGACTTTGAAATTAGGCTTGGGCTGCAGACCTATACAGCCTACTATTAAATTAATTTTGTAATAAAATAATTTTCTTAAATTAATTAAATAACCTACCGTACTTTAATTTAAATTTTAATATCTTTTATGACTTAAAAAACACATAAGGCAAATAAATTAAAGTAAATATTATAAAATAACAAATTCTATCTCTGAACTTTTTGTTGTGTTTGGCTGTATGGCTTATTTCCTTTGCCTTAATATAGATACATTTATGAGTTTACTTTTCTGCCCTTGTGCACAAAATTCGATTTTGTGCAGCCTATATCCTGCGCAAATAAGCACTTTCTGAGCATGAGAAGTGAAAAAAATATTTTTTACTGGCCTGGATATAAATCCTTTATAGGCATATCTTGTCTTCTGTAGTCTTATGTGTTAATATTATGTAGTCTCAACTCAGTGCAAAGTTGAGACATCCCGAAGAAAGACGATAGCGAAATTTCTTCTGAGAAGGCGGATTTTGCAGTTAACACGATAATGTACTTTTAATAGTTCATGATCATAAACACTAATCAATACTATGACACAAACCTTGAAACAAATAGAAATTAAATTCATAATTACGAGCCCAAGTGAACGCTATCGTAGTTGGCGCCAAAATCCACGCTATCTCTGAAGAAATTTTGCTATCATATTTCTTCGTCGTCTTCTTCTTTTTTAATTCAGAGACAGTACTGAGTTAAGACTACACAAGAATATGCCTTAGCTTAAAGAATTTATATCCAGGCCTACTGGCTTAAAATAAAAATCTTCGTATCTGTTCAGGCAGATGGCAAAATGCCCAATGCCTTAATAAATAAAAAAAAACTTCTGGAAAAAGTGGCTTTCAAAGAAAAAATTTGCCTGAAATAATTGGGTAGGTACGCCTTTAATAAATTATACAACATTATTTAGTCCTATTTTGAAAAATGTATATAAAATTACCTAGTGACCGAAGTGGAAAAACCACAAGTAACTTATAAAAAATAGAATGAAGAACTTTTATTTGATACACCCACATTAAAGCGTATAAAATCCAACCATCGAAAAAGCCTGTTTGAATCATCAAAATAATATTACTACGTATAGAAATGACAGCGCCTTCAAATTTTGGCGCCGCGTTCGGCCGTGCGGGGCGCGCCCCTCCCTGGCCCCGCCCCCAACCGAGTCATAGAATATGACATTACTACGCAGGGGCGACACTTTGTTTATATTCTGCCTATTGGACATCTAACTGATTATTTTATTTTATTACAATATTTTATTTTACTTAATAGAATAAATTTAATAGAAAATAGGTATAATATTAGCTATAGGTAGGAAGCTAGATTACATTTTTGTTCTTAACTTAATATTAGTCAAAAATAAACTGAGCATAATAATAATGAATCAAAACTAACTTTATAGTGAAGCTATTTATATATTGAAGTATTTTGTAATATATGCAATAACCAGGAGACGGTCGCCTGCCAGACAAGAGGAGTTGTGTTAAATGGTAACGTATCTTTACTCCGAAACTTGTTTGCCCGAATTTCATTTGTTCGAAAATGGTTGGTCGAAATTTAAAATGCTGTTTCGTTTCCATCTTTTTGTTTTCTAGAAACTTATTTTTTTTACTTAGTTAGTAACTTTATCCACATTTACGTATTTTACCTAGTATATGAAAATATTTTGGAAATATACACTGGGCGTCAAAAGTAAGTAGTACAGTTTTAAAATTGCAATATCTCCTAAACTACAGAAGCTAGACCTTTGAAATAAAAAAAAGTTAAAAGACAATTTCATTTCATTTAATAAAAACGTTATGCATAATATCATTTTTTAAGATTGACTGAAAAAAAAACTTAATAAACAAAAACACTCTTTTTTAAACTGTTGGCTTGTACTTTTGTTTTTTATTGTTTTCTTTATTGCTGATAAATCAATTGCAATTCAAAAGCAAATGTGTCTTCAGCGAGTAAACTTCACTAATCATGCCTCTTTCACCAGAAGAATGTGCAAGAATCATAACTTTTCTCGAAGTAGGCATCAGTATGCGTCATACTGCAAGAACGGTGGGTGTAACTCTAAGAACGATGCAGCAAGTAAAGCGAAGGTACTAAGAGACTGGAAACCATCTAAGGAGACCAAGTAATGGCAGACCCAGGTGCACTAGTACCTGAAAGACCGCTTAATTGTCTCTACTGTGTTAAGAAATCGTCACCTTAATGCAGTTAAGGTCCAGCAACAGCTTCTTCAGACCCGAAGAGACTACGTTAGTGAGAGTACAGTGAGGAGAAGACTTGCTGAAGCCAACCTGAAGTCGTACAGGCCAGCAAATGGCCCCAAACTTGAGACAGGGCATCGAGTAGCAAGACTACGCTACGCCCGTCAACACGTACAATGGGGCGAAGAAGAATGGACAAGAGTTTTGTTCACAGATGAGTCTCGGTTTTCTTTATTCACTTCCGATGGAACGCGGAGAGTATACAGGCGACCTGGTGACCGATACATTCAAGGTTGCATCTCGGAAAGAGTTCAATACGGCGGGGGCTCTGTACACGTATGGGCTGGCACCTCTTCAGAGGGTCGCACAGAGCTAGTGGTCATAGAAAATGGCACTCTGACTGGTGAAAGATATGCATTAGAGATCCTTATCGAGTATGCAGGGCCATATTTAGTAAATATGGGTGATGGAGCGATTCTAATGCATAATAACGCCCGGCCACACACCGCTCACCTCGTACAAGAGTACATTCAGGAGGTTGGCATCAGCTTGATGGCTTGGCCATCAAGAAGCCCAGATCTTAACCCTATTGAACACACTTGGGATGAGCTTGGGAGGCTAGTCAGAAGACGCAGACCACCCCCCGCCACCCTCAGGGCTCTAAAACAGGCCCTGATAGAAGAATGGGTGAATATTCCCCAACACCGCCTCCGTAACTTAGTGTTCAGCATGCCAAACCGGTTCCAAGATGTCATCAGAGCCCGAGGCGGCAACACAAGTTACTAAAGTGGGAACAAGGCCCAAAACGTAAAAATTAAGTTCTTGATAGTTACTTCAAAATGGTTAGCTTTTTAGTTTTTTCTTAATTTTCAGTGTAAAACTTTACTAATACAAAATAAAATATTATTTTTAGAAAACTTTGTTAAATTTGCTATAAAATGACTTTTATTTCAAAACTCTAACTTCTATAGTTTAAGAGTAATTGCAATTTTAAAACTGTACTACTTATTTTTGACGCCCAGTGTAGTTGAAAAAATCAATATTTAAATTATATATTATTTAAAAAAAAGAATTATTAAAATCGGTCCAAAATTGAAGGAGTAATCGGCGGACCTCCAAAAAAAAAACATAGAACCTCCTCCTTTTTTGAAGTCGGTTAAAAAAAAAGTTACAAAAATTTCAGAAATACCTAAATTATATTATAAAATTAACTGACGCTTAGTACCTACGTATCCTATCTGTACGATAAATTTTTGATAATCTATGATTTTCACAAAGAAACAAATGACAAATGACTAAACGAGTTGATGTCTATTGGCCTCAACGTATGGGGACAAAAATTTTGTTCGCGGTGTCCGTTCTATACGTAGTAATATTATTTCGATGGTTTGAATATATATTTTTTTGTATTTGCATTTAGAATTTGCAAGAATTTCACTTTTGTACCCAGCAATAGCCTATTAATAATTCATAGCTATTATTTCGTAAAAACTGACTTAAATGCTGATGTTTCAATCCACGGCCTCAACTTTTCTGAAAAAAATAATAAAAAAAATATGACGATGTAAAAAAATTACATGATACCCTACTACATTAATTAAAAAAATGCTATAACATTACTTTTGCACTTACATACATTATACATAATATACTATTTCGTGAAGGTGACTTTTTAAAAAAAATAAATATCTGATCATTATCTTTTTATTTTTTAGCTGTATCTCGTGGGAAGAAATCTCCGTTGCCAGGTATGATGACTGACAAACCTTACCACACGTCGATGGGAGACTCCGACCTGTCGTGGTACCTCGGTCTTGACCCCAACGTGAAGCCAGAGGACATTGACCCACCCACCGATACCAAAGCGTCCACGGTCGAGGTAACTATCCATACTTAATATTATAAAATGTGAAAGCTTAGAGTAATAACAATATAGAGGGAGTATCCCTGCACCCGTTTTGATACACCTCAACTGGTGCCAGTCTGGCAGCAAACGTCGAACTTTGCCGAACTGCTTCGTAATAAGCTGCTTCGCAACACGTCTGAAAAACAAAAGAAATGTAACGATATCACTTTTCACAGGAAAGTTTTAAATATTTCATAGTAATTTGTAGTTAATTATGAAAAAGAAATTATACGATTTTAGCGTATTATTTTAATGCTCGGTGTTGCCCGATTGTGAAAACAGTTTCACATTTTAACTATTTTTATTGCTTCGACTGATTAATTATAAATCAGTTGCTGCTGCTACTGATATTTACGTAGGTATGTGACACGTTCTCTAATGGAAGTCCTTGTGAATTTACGATATCATACATATACCTAAAATTTTGTTACTTGAAAGTTGAGAACTCTATTTATTTCCCCGCTTCTTGGAAACTATACCTCCATTGGCAACATTACGCAAGTGTCAAGTGCTTGTCACCGACATGTCATCGAGCGTTTAACGATTTACTTTTGACAGAACTTGTATGACCCCACCACATGAGTAAATAAACTGACGGAACAGAGACTTCACTCCATACAATAGCGCGCGCCGAGGACACGCACACAAGCATGTGTACGTGACGAGCGCTTTGAGGACACGCAATACACGCGCCTCATGCTTGTGTGCGTGTCCTCGGCGCGCGACGTTGTATGGAAGTGAAGCCTCTGTCCGTCAGTTTATTTACTCATGTGACCCCACTCCATCTAGAAAGTTATTAATCTAAGTGTGAAAGTGTGTTTGTTTGTTTGTCCTAAAACGGATTGATATGTTTTTTTATTAGGGATAGTTTAAGGTCTGGAGAGTGACATAGGCTACATAGGCTTTTCCTCACGGGATAAAGAGATTTTTATGGGAAAAAGTATTAACATTTTCCCTTGACCACGCGGGCGGAGCCGCAACAGCTAGTAATTTTATATAATAATAACGGACTGTTATATAAATCCTATATTCCTGGTTTCTTACTGTCTCTGTTAAGGACCATTGTACTAATTTTAATTTTTCATAAAAACAAACATAATTCATTGAGTAGACATGGTATTAAAGGAGAAAATTATTGACATTAGAATAAAAAAGATAAGTAAAAAAAACAAGAGATAGTCTGGCCGGAGAGTACATTGCGACCGCGCAGCATACAGCCTCCTTGGCGTGGAATTTTTCGGTGAACGAAAAAAACATAGAAGAGTATCTTGAAACAAAATCTTTTTGATAGACGGCCCTACGACGTTTGTTTTCTTTGAACAGTTAGTTTGTTTTCTATTAACATCACTAAGTAATGATTGGGTAGGTTGTCAACGCTCGTCGCTAATTGGCTAAGCAACGCATAGTAACAATGGCATCATTGGCGCTAGAAATGAACGTATGTGACATTTTGACGGGTCGCAAAAATTGACAAAGTGGACGAGTTATGTAAAATGTAGCAATTTCTTTTGCGTATGATGTAGATGCATGACAACAAAAAGTTCACGTTCATAAACTCCTTAAATATATACATAAAATTTTCTATGCTAATGTCAGAAGTATACGAACACCAGGAAAGCTGGACGAACTAGAATGTGCACTAAAAGCAATACCATCTACTGTGGATGTGATAATATTAACAGAGACTTGGCTAAACTCAGAAGAAGAAGCCAAACTGTATAACTTACCGAACTATACCCATACTTATAATTATCGACACGATAGCAAAGGCGGAGGTGTATAAATTTATTTACATAAAAGCATCAAATTCCAAGACGAAGTCACCAAAAACAAATACCAAGACAGTAACCATTATTTATGGTTATATCTGCCTAAATTCTCATTAAATGTCGGTGGTATCTACAAACCTGGCGATACGAATATGAGAAACTTTCTGAACATTTTTGGTTTGCAATTGGAGAAAAGAAATAGAACTATTCTCTTTGGTGACTTTAACATAGACCTGCTGAGTAAAAACACCTCTACATCACAGTATTTATCTCTCCTAGAAGAAACTGGATACGAGGTTATAAATAAAATAGAAAAGGATTATTCCACACGGCAAACTACTACGTCAAATACTATCCTTGATCACGTTTTAACAGATATGCACGGAAATTCTTTCTATTTTGCTATACTGGATTCCGCAATGTCTGACCATAAGCAAATCTTCACTGAAGTCTCAAAATACAAACAAACCAAGAACTCAATATTATGCAATAAACTATGAAAATCTATATAAAACTGTCAGCGAAAATGTTTATAGAAATGAAAGTGAACATTACAAATCTTTAGAAAACTACATTAAGACACACATGGAACAAAGTAAGGAACGGAAAACAAAAATCATGAATTTACCTAAACAAGACTGGATCAACAAAGATATTACTCATACGATAAACTCCAGAAACATACTATGGAAAAAAGTGAAGCAAGACCAAGGAAACAAAAACTTGAAAACTGATTTTTTGAAAGATAAAAACAATGTAAAACAGATGATTAAAAAGGAAAAACAAAAATATTACTACAACAAATTTCAAAATTGTAATAGAAGCCCAAAGAAGATGTGGGAAACAATTAACACCCTGGCCAACAACAAAGATAAAAGTGACAGTATACCTCCCAAACTCATGCATAACTCGCAACTAATAACGGATGGATTTCAGGTATGCGATGTTTTTAATGAATTCTTTGCGTCAGTCGGCACCAATCTAGCACAAAATATCCCATCCAAATATCACCAACAAGCGGGTAATACACTTATGTACCCAGATGATTATAAACACGACATTATGCTAACAGAATTACGAGCCTGTACACGCGACGAGATAATAGGCATAATACATAACTTAGTCGCCAATACCAGTACAGGTTCAGATGAAATTAGTACAAAAACAATAAAGTGTATCAAGAACTTAATAGTCACGCCCTTGGTAGATTGCATAAATAAATATTTACAAATAGGGGTATTTTCTGACAGCTTAAAAGTAGCAAAGGTGAGCCCAATTTATAAATCCGGCCCAAAAACAGACCCAAGTAACTATAGGCCGATTTCAGTACTTCCTGTAATATCTAAAATCTTTGAAAAAATTATCTACAATCGCTTAAACGAATATTTAACCGCTAAAATTTTTTTTATTTACCAATAATACGGCTTTAGACAAAAATCAAATACATTATCAGCAACTATAGACTTTATTACTAATATAAAAACCAATATTGATGACAAAAATATATGTTTAGGAATATTTATAGATCTAAAAAAAGCTTTTGATACAGTCTCACATCAAAAACTTTTGCAAAAAGCTAGAAATATTGGTATCACAGAAAGTGCCTTAAAATTACTTGAATCATATCTGTATAACCGGACACAGGTTGTGAAAATGGGCAAATATCAAAGTATGTCACAAAAGATAACATGCGGCGTCCCACAGGGTTCTATATTGGGACCTCTGTTATTCTTAATATATGTCAACAACATTAACCAGATTGGCTTAAAGGGCTACCTAACCTTGTACGCAGATGACACAAGTTTATTTTATTTTGGCAAGTCAATCGAAGACTTAATTTTGGAAGCACAAAGTGATGTGGACCTGATAAGCGAATGGTTTTTGCACAACCTATTAACAATAAATGCTTCGAAAACATCTTACACTATAATCGCAGCAAAAAATAAAAATATTTCACCTCATAGCCCCCTAGCAGTATACAATCTTATTATAAAACGATCTAGCAAAGAACGATATCTCGGGTTAATTTTGGACGATAAGCTGTCATGGAAAGATCATATTGAACATGTAAGAGCAAAATTAACAACGCTAAGCGGATCCCTACGCAAAATCAATAATTGCATACACAACAATCTCCATAAATCTTACTTATTATTATTTCTCTTTCAATTAGTTTAGTTTAATATAATATGATAGAATAGAGATAGAATAGACAAAAATACGAACAACGACATGTGCCGTCACATCACAGCCGAGCTAAACTACTTCGCGACACAATTGATAAGCCCCGCCTACCGCGACACAATCCGCGTTGGGTCATTTTCGGGAGCTAGGAATACTTCTATGTTTTTTTTTCGTTCACCGCATTTTTCCCAACAATCTCCATAAATCTTACTTATTATTATTTCTCTTTCAATTAGTTTAGTTTAATATAATATGATAGAATAGAGATAGAATAGACAAAAATACGAACAACGACATGTGCCGTCACATCACAGCCGAGCTAAACTACTTCGCGACACAATTGATAAGCCCCGCCTACCGCGACACAATCCGCGTTGGGTCATTTTCGGGAGCTAGGAATACTTCTATGTTTTTTTTTCGTTCACCGCATTTTTCCCAACAATCTCCATAAATCTTACTTATTTTTATTTCTCTTTCAATTAGTTTAGTTTAATATAATATGATAGAATAGAGATAGAATAGACAAAAATACGAACAACGACGTGTGCCGTCACATCACAGCCGAGCTAAACTACTTCGCGACACAATTGATAAGCCCCGCCTACCGCGACACAATCCGCGTTGGGTCATTTTCGGGAGCTAGGAATACTTCTATGTTTTTTTTTCGTTCACCGCATTTTTCCCAACAATCTCCATAAATCTTACTTATTATTATTTCTCTTTCAATTAGTTTAGTTTAATATAATAATATCAAGTTATTAATTTATGGAATTGTGTAAATTTCCAGGTGCCACGCTGGCGTGAAAAGCCCTATACCAGCACCTACACGCTGGAAGGCACTGAGAACCTGGATGACAAGGTTTTTGAGAAGCGACACCAAAAATTAGAAGCCGAGGAAAGGCGGCAACTGCGGTATGTATAACGTGCCGTCTGGTCTGTACCTATTTAAAGACAAAATCATGAATACATTTAACTTTATACGAGAGCAAAACCTACCTTAAAAATAATCAAATTTTCACAAACGATATAAAATCTACACATTTCAAAGTTATACCTATAGAAAGAGCGTTTCATAACGATTAAAATGACTATAAATTTTAATTTAATGGTACTATCAACTCACATTGTAACAAGCAACAAACACAATGCTAATGATTTTCTCTGTTCTGGCTAGAGTCCGCGATTAGCGTTCTTTTCTTCTACGTTAGGATAGTCGGATATTTCTTATCATTTCTTTAGTTTTGGTCTATCTTTTGGGCATAATTTTTTATTTCTCTTGGTGATTACTAAAACTCGACACGACGGGAAAATTACTGTTGTTCGTAAAATCCTTAATAATCGCTTGACAAATTGATACATCTCAATGTGTTTCCATTAAAATTAATGGTAAGATTTTAAGAGAGGTAGGGCACAGCGGATAATCCGCTCAAATCGAAGCAGCCCGCCTGCGGAAGGACCTCCACCTTACAGAAGATCGTAGCCAAATAACATTGCTCTAGGCCATGTTGTGTTCCTACGGTGAGTAAGGTCTCCAGAGCTCCACTTGGGGGGGTTGGGAGAGTTGGCAACGAGTCAGTGATACCTCGGTTTGCAAGCGTCTATAGACTTCGGTGACGGCTTACTATCAGGCCGGCCGTATGCTTGTTTGCCACCTTTGTGGTATTAAAAAAATGTCATAAACGCACTTTCTGTACTACCCGTCCGCCTCGAGTTTGCTGTTCCCGCCCGATCCCGTTACTGAACAACTGTGGATCTGCCTTGAGGTGCGGTGGGGTGTGGCGCGGCGGGAGGTAACGGCAAACTCGAGGCGAAAAATATTGTTCACACACAATAACTTGTACCAAGCTTGTACCTAAGTGGCTTGTATTTTGTAGTGTAAAATCGTACTCATTTAGAAAACATTATATATATATATATATATATATATATATATCTAAACAGTCTATTCACCTATAACTCAAGTATAAAATAGGTTAGTTTTACTGGGCGTTTTATCCATATTCATCATACAAATATTTGCCCCTAGCGGGATTCGAACCCACGACCGCTGACGTGGCAGGCAGGGTCACTAAGCACCACACTAAACGTGTTGTCACAACTATAATTAATGTCATAGCTCAGCTTTGTCTGACGTGTCGTGTCGTGTCGCGACGCGTCAGTTTCATTATGTAGGTACTTTACCTTTCTTCATTATCAGGCAAACAAAAAAATGACATGTTTTTATTCCTCCTTTTGTTTGATTTACAACCAATTTTACAACCATCAACAGGCATTGTTTTTTATTATTTAAATGACATTTACTACACTGGGCGTCAAAAATAAGTAGTACAGTTTTAAAATTGCAATTACTCTTAAACTATAGAAGTTAGAGTTTTGAAATAAAAGTAATTTTATAGCAAATTTAACAAAGTTTTCTAAAAATAATATTTTATTTAGCATTAGTAAAGTTTTACACTGAAAATTAAGAAAAAACTAAAAAGCTAACCATTTTGAAGTAACTATCAAGAACTTAATTTTTAAGTTTTGGGCCTTGTTCCCACTTTAGTAACTTGTGTTGCCGCCTCGGGCTCTGATGACATCTTCGAGCCGGTTTGGCATGCTGAACACTAAGTTTCGGAGGCGGTGTTAGGGAATATTCACCCATTCTTCTATCAGGGCCTGTTTTAGAGCCCTGAGGGTGGCGGGGGGTGGTCTGCGTCTTCTGACTAGCCTCCCAAGCTCATCCCAAGTGTGTTCAATCGGGTTAAGATCTGGGCTTCTTGATGGCCAAGCCATCAAGCTGATGCCAACCTCCTGAATGTACTCTTGTACGAGGTGAGCGGTGTGTGGCCGGGCGTTATCATGGATTAGTATCGCTCCATCACCCATATTTACTAAATATGGCCCTGCATACTCGATAAGGATCTCTAATGCATATCTTTCACCAGTCAGACTGCCATTTTCTGTGACCACTAGCTCTGTGCGACCCTCTGAAGAGATGCCAGGCCATACGTGTACAGAGCCCCCGCCGTATTGAACTCTTTCCGAGATGCAACCTTGAATATATCGCTCACCAGGGCCTCAATTCTGCTAAATGTAATGTAGTTCAATTGCACGTCGTCAGCATAGCAATAGCATAAAATGACACTTTTGGTATTCTGCTCCTGTTATGAAAGCTGAATAGCGGCTACCCAGCCGCTATTGATACATTTAGGAATTCTATTAACCAATGGCGTCACAATAGCGTCAGCACGGCAACCTAAATATGTATTCTCCTCTTATTTCCCGTTTGCGCCGATGGCGTTGGCATCGTCGACATCTGTCAAAATTGGCCATCGAGAAGCAATTGTGCAGCCATACGTTTTCTCTCATATTCTCCTTCATCGTTCGTATTAGCATTTTTCGAAAATGACAAAAACGACAATGCCTCATCCCATTTTAAGGTGGAGATATTTGGAATTGACGCAGGGAGGAACGGCGTCGGGAAGAGAGGCTCCAACGTCGTCGAGCGCAAGCTTTACTGAGGCGGAATATCGTTGTAATGTCGGACACGGATTTTATTAAAAACAATTTGATTTATAATCAGCATAGTACTAAAATAAAGATAAAAGTATAATTATTTCAATTTAATGTACCTATGTACAGCATATTTTGTTTTTTCACCAATGTAAATTATAGATAATAACAACTTACATTGCGCCAGGCTTCAGCCCCTTTTGTGGGACAGTTTGCCGTTACTGTGTCCGCTGACATGTTTATCTATGTACTCTATTTATTTATTAAACTTTAGACCAAAACTCAAATCAAAACTTTTGTACAAATACAAAATTATTTTATGAATGAATTAATTTTTAATCTGTGGTTTTAAGCCAAGCTGATGCGATAATGACGACGTGCCAGCGCGATGCTGACGATGTTCTTCTAAAAATTAGTAGAATACCGTTTTTAAATCAATGGCCTTGGCAAATCAATGGCATGTCTGCGACATTGCAATTTGTGGTAAAATAAGAGAATTGAGGCCCAGGTCGCCTGTATACTCTCCGCGTTCCATCGGAAGTGAATAAAGAAAATCGAGACTCATCTGTGAACAAAACTCTTGTCCATTCTTCTTCGTCCCATTGTACGTGTTGACTGGCGTAGCGTAGTCTTGCTACTCGATGCCCTGTCTCAAGTTTGGGGCCATTTGCTGGCCTGTACGACTTCAGGTTGGCTTTAGCAAGGTCTTCTACTCACTGTACTCTCACTAACGTAGTCTCTTCGGGTCTGAAGAAGCTGTTGCTGGACCTTAACTGCATTAAGGTGACGATTTCTTAACACAGTAGAGACAATTAAGCGGTCTCTCCGGTACTAGTGCACCTGGGTCTGCCATTACTTGGTCTCCTTAGATGGTTTCCAGTCTCTTAGTACCTTCGCTTTACTTGCTGGATCGTTCTTAGAGTTACACCCACCGTTCTTGCAGTATGACGCATACTGATGCCTACTTCGAGAAAAGTTATGATTCTTGCACATTCTTCTGGTGAAAGAGGCATGATTAGTGACGTTTACTCGCTGAAGACACATTTGCTTTTGAATTGCAATTGATTTATCAGAAATAAAGAAAACAATAAAAAACAAAAGTACAAGCCAACAGTTTAAAAAAGAGTGTTTTTGTTTATAAAGTTTTTTTTTCAGTCAATCTTTAAAAAATGATATTATGCATGACGTTTTTATTAAACGAAATGAAATTGTCTTTTAACTTTTTTTTATTTGAAAGGTCTAGCTTCTGTAGTTTAGGAGATATTGCAATTTTAAAACTGTACTACTTACTTTTGACGCCCAGTGTATATTATAATCACATAATTACTATTTAAACTAAATCGAAACTAAACCACACAAGTGTCAATCAACTTAAGAGGGCGCACACAGGCGTTAGCTCAGTTTAGCGAAAACTGAACTTTTCGAAGCTCTTAATATCTATAAAAAACTTTTCTAACAGACTTATGAATTACACAAAATGTTAGACAATATTGTTGCCTAAATAGTTAGTAGAAAACATTTTGTCATGTAATGGAATATTTATGAATGCTATCGTGATAACCGAACAGTGTTTTCTCGATTTCACGTTCAGTGCCAACTTCGGATGTCAAAATATCCCCGTAATGCTGCCAATTGTAAGAAATAAATTATAAAATCTAACGGCAAATATACTTAAGCATATAGTTAGTAGAACATTTTTGTAATTTTTTGTTACATAAATGAGATATTAACATCCAAACTAAGTGAAATTACGAAGAAAGTCAAGTCGTTGTTATGTTTGTTTTCACCATTAAATCTTAGTTATTTTATGTCAATATTATCATCATCTAAGAGATAAAGGTATTCCCTAAAATCTAGGCTCCAAAATTTATGATAAATGTTTACCATTATTTTTCTACCAATTTTTTAATATAGCCATAAAACCACTATAAAACCGCGCGCGTCTTTTATTACGACTCAGTCCAGCCGCCGGCTCTGCGGAGAGAGGTCACGTCGCTCCGGCGCAGGATTGACCTCACGTAATTTTTGTGCCCATACGCAGTGCAAACCGTGTAGCGCGACCGACAATCTAGATACTTTGGTAAGTAAAATATGACTTTTTGATGATATGACGACGAACTATTTACTTTTTTAGTGACAACAACATAATATGTTTCAGAGTATGGGGAACAAAAATAAGCAGTTTTTATCTAAAAAAAGAAAAAGACGAAATGTTGAAAATTTAAATAAAGCAAGGGCTAAAAGGCCTATAATTAATATAATGGTTATAAATTATAATATATGACAAGTTCTACTAAGGAGGTCGATTATTGCGAAATCGAAAAAAAAAATTCTGTTTCATATGTTTCAGTCCGTATGATGAAGGAGGACACGAAGAGGAAGAAAAACAAGAGCCCGTACTTTTCATCTTCTTCAAAATGAAAACCATCCTGGTGATGGAATTGAATCCTAATCCCAACCAAAGAATCATTTCTCTTTATAACCCATTTGTTAATTTTTTCGTTTTTTTGAGATTGTGGGTGAACCGTTAGTCTCACAAACTTCGCTATGAGGTCTAATAAAAGCTAGTTAAATCTACTACAAAGTATTTTCAGTGACGGTTCTTCGTAGGTTACGTGGTTTTTTCCAATATTTCGCGAAGTACGTAAAACTTGAAAATTTCAATGTTTGGTAAAATTAGGTTATATATGAAGAGCCACAGCTTGGCTCCTATGGTATCAATAGAGCTGCGATTGGTCTCACATTGTAGGTAATGTATGTAATTTAATACATATAGGTGTAGAAAACATTGTGAAAAATGCATAGTTTTAGTCCTGGAGCAAAAATTTCTAAAATTTCGCAATTTTTTCAAAAACTGCTACTTGCTGATGCTTTTAATTATGGCTTTTTTTCTGCAATGGAGTAACTTAGAGCAATTATTTTTCCTTTTTTGGATAGAAAACAATTGTAGATCTTACTCAAATGAAGTATTTACGAAATTAGCAAGGCCTTTTTAAAATATTTTAATTGAATTTTTGTTGAAAATTTCACAAAATCAAAATTTGTTTTCTAAAATTTTTGCTTTTATTTCCGTATGGATAAAAAATAACACGATTTTGTACTGTGCATTACAGACCAATATCATAACTCTCCAAATATGGCAAAAAAAATCGAATTGCAAGGTTTTTTTGGGCCCCAATTTCGTCTGAAGACTGCCAGAATTAAAAGAGATGACGAATTTTTGTCATCAAAGATGGAATCGAAATTGGTGAAATTTTACAAGAAATGTATTTTACCAGAATTGGTAGATAGATGGTAGAGTCTATGTATGCCAATTAGAAACTAATACAAATAATTATATGTACCTATATCTATTATGAGTACTTTATTGTTATACTTCTCCATAATCCATAGGCATTAATACACGAGTAAAGATACATTATTTGTATTTATTTCCAAACGAGACATGAAGAATGTCGAAAAAAAATTTCAATTACATAATAACAATACTTATGTTCTACATAGAAATAGGTCTGTAGCTAAAATCACATGAACTTCGATATTAAATAGTGAAGTCTTATCATAAAAGTATCAAAATCATTTGTCTTCGCCGGCGCACGCTCATGTTCGTGGCTCAGTAGTTTCGTAAAATAACACGCTTCGATTTTGAGTTGCGTTGATTTGGGTGCGCCCTCTTAAAAGTACCAATACCGTAATATTAAAATACTACGAGCGTGCGATAGCGAGCGCTACCCACTGAGTTTGAGATCCACCGCTCGGTAGGTAATGAACGCGTGCAAGTACATGGAGTGACGTAGCCCTGGTATAACGAGTATATAAGGTATACAATGTTTTGTCACTTTCACACTTCATTTAATTCTCATCAAGAAAGACAGTGACACAACATTGTATAACTTATATACTCGTTATATACTACGTTTATTTGTAACATGTTTAGTTTGGTTTGTCTTTTTTTGTATATAAATGGGAAAGTTTATTTGATTTGAAAGGAGACCTGGATTCCAGCGGGCTAAGTAGTTAATTTCAATGTTATCAGATGGCACATGCGTCGTGTTCGTGAGCAAAGGCACGTTGAGCGGCTCCGTCAGCGACAGAGGGATAGTGAGAGCACGTCGCCAGCAAACGCACCATCTACGTACACCGTGTGGCCGCAGCCGCAACAAGATTTGCGATATATCGAGATCACTGAAACGTTGCCCGTCACTGCTTTCGGGGAAGACCTACCTGCTGTACCGGATACGTGAGTTTTCTAATGTATATTTTACTAGCGAAACACGCGCAACTTCGTTTGCTTGTATCCCGCTTTCCCGTGGAAATTTCGTAAAATACTTTTCAAAGTCCTGACTAAGTTGAATGACTGACTGACTTAATTATATATCAACGCACAGCCCAAACCGCTGGGTCTAGAGATTAAAAATTTGGAATATAGGTTCCTTACGACGTCTAAAGTTGTACTAAGAAAGGATTTTTCAAAATTCCCATGGGAAAGCGACATATACGCAAACGAAGTTGCGAGGATTTTATTGATCCGCTGGGTCTAGAGATTCCAAAATTAGAATGTAGGTTCCTTATAAGGACCGGACCAACCGGACCGGAACGGATCGGACTGGATGGAACCGTACCGTACCAGGCCGTGCTGGACTGAACCGGACCGGACCGGAATTTGTTTCTGAGGAAAAATATAGTAATAGTAGACCACGCGGGCGAAGCCGCGGGCTGAAGCTAGTTATACATATAAACCTCTTGAATCTGTCTATCTATTAAACAAACGCATCAAAATCCGTTGCGTTGTTTTAAAGATCTAAATATACATATATATAAGATCTATATAAGATCTATATATAGTTTTAAAGTCCGGTTGGACAGACAGCGGGAAGCGACTTTGTTATGAACTATGTAGCGATTTGGTTTGGCCAAATATGAAATATTTAAGTAAAGGTGCTCCTTTACCGCGATTATTCGCGTGTAATGTAACATTTTAGATTCGACTTTGAGCATTACATTACAATACTACCTCCCTGACTGACAAGCGTTCGCGTGTAACGTAACATTTAGTATATATTTGAACTAGCTTCTGCCCGCGGCTTCGCCCGCGTGGCCTACTAACAATACCATATATCATTACAGGGTGAACATTGTAATGCTCGGTTCTCCTCCCTCACTGCTGTAATGCTCGAATCTGAACGTTACATTACACGCGAATGCTCGCGGTGAAGGAGCACCTTTATAATAACGTTGTAATATACTACCCGACGTTTTATGCCGCACAATTTCATTATTAGTAGTAACTTTGAATTAATTCATATTAAGAAAACTTACTTACTTATCGTGTTTTCGAATTATATAGCGGATAGAGAATGCGTGTAAAGAAAGAAGTTGCGCCTCTAATGTTATATAAAATCGAACTCAGTGGACATAAATGGTCCGGTGCTGTAACATTATTTTTATTGTTTATTTTTATTTATTAAAGAACTATTATTTCAGGGATTTTACGCTTCCGTGGGTGAGGACATCCAAAGCTCAGAAGAGATCAAAAAGGTCTAAGACGCACCACTAAACTGCGAACATTCATCACTGAAGCACGGACGTGTGTTTAATGTAATTTTACAATTAATCCCTTGGAGTTTTTGAAAAATTCTTATAAATGTATTCTACTATTGAATGTTATAAGGGAAATATTGTCGTAATGATTTAGTGTGAGCTCGTAGATGTTGCGTTAGATCACTTCTTATAGTCGTGAAGTGTCTATGTGCTCTCTAAGTCTGTCATGTTAGTCGCATATATGTTGTAAATAAGCTTCATAAATTAATTTGAAGAATGGACTGAAAATTGTATATTGAAAGTATGTGATATGAAATTACCATAGAATGCGAAATTCATTGATTGTTGTCATTATTGTGGAAATTAGGTAAGATAGGAATAATGTATGATGGGTCTTTGCTATTGTAGGCCAAACCAGGAAGTGTACTTTAAAAACTCTCATTGAAGATTAAAAAGGACAGAGTTACTGGCCTATTTAGTCCGTGGTGAGAGGGGACGAGCAGGGGTGCATACGTTATTGTAAGTAATATTCCGGCGTCGGATTGGATTCGGACTTTGTTGGCTTCGTAACTTCAGTACTATTTTGTTTCCAGTGTTAGTAGATAATTCACCTTATACAACTTCATGTGAGCTTTTAAAGGCTATATAGTTAGTTACTTTCTGTACATACTAAACTTTGAGTGTTATTATAAGTACTAAGTACTTCTTTATTAAATAAATTGATTACATACAATCTGAGTTATAAAACGTAGTGGAAATTAATATCAAACCATGTTATTGACAACCAACTTTGAAATATAGATATGGATTATGTCTGTCTATAATATAATATTAGTAAAGTAGTCCATTATCTCTGGTAATTGTCATTCACTTATATATAATAGAAATATCTCGGTTATGTTACCTCTAGGCGGCCTGACTGTTCAGATTCATATGTTGTAGCACGCGACGTACTAATTTATGTGTGCACAAATATAATAGAATAACTTTTAACATTATTGATGTATTCATATTAGCGGTTCACTTAATAAACAAATAATACAGTATATTACCTGCACGAAATATTCTCTGCCATAACGTTGCGTGCTATGTATGTGAACATTTCTTTGTAGTTATACTAAAAAAAAGTAACAAATAGGATTGCACAATAGGGTTGAGTGACATTGTTTATCGTTGTAGAATTCTATTTGTTAAGTTTTTGAATCTACATAGTTTCAGCGGACAGTCATAATTATATAAAGTTATCCGACTCACGTACCTAATCATTGTGTGTATTCATGGTACATTTTGTGGTTTTCTGGTTGTACACGAAGCCTCTGGCAACGTAGACGTAAGGTTTATCTACTTCATGTATCCAGAACTGCTGGTTAATTCAATAAATGGGTGTTAGTTTATAGTACATTTTATCCTGTGGAATTTAAGCGTTATTCCAAATACAATAATGTAAGTAATTGTCTAGTTAAGTTTCCCGACTCAATGAGCAAGTGACGAATGCAATATGATCGTATGGTAAAAATCATTTTTTGGCGCCAAAGAAACCAGGAATGTTTAAAGAAAGAATCGTTTAAAAATAATACTAATTATAAAATTGATATGGTTAAGTGAGTAGTGGTTATACATATTTACTCGCAAAATAAAGATAACGTTTTATGATTAATTTTGCGTACTTTTGGTTCGGTATTTATTCGGATTTGCTCTTCATTCATATTCAGTTTTTTATAACATACTGTTTATCAGCATTTTTAATTACGACTCATGATAATTTTTATATAATTTTATCCTACTAATATTATAAAGGCGAAAGTTATGTGTATGTTTGTTACTTCTTCACGCTCAAATGGCTGGGCCAATATTTATGATACTTGGTAGCTGATACCTTGGATTAACACATAGGGTACTTTTTATCCGTAAAAGTACGCGATTCCCGTAGGATTTCATCAAACATCTGATATAGATGGCGCTACTGTGCATAAATAAATTCACGCAAACGAAGGTGCGCGGGTTTCAATAGTAATCAATATTTATTTGTCTGTGTTATTATTATACGATTTTATAAATAGTAACAAATTACATCTCCCGATAAAATATGTATTGTTTTAATAACTAAATGAATCAATGAATATGTAATTTATGATTTCAATTCTAATTAATGTATAAGATAAACGGCGTCTTATATACGTATACTATTACTAATTAAATTAGTTCGTAGCTTCAGACCATTTTATGTTAGAAAAATGCATTGCATTCAAGTCCCACCATTTAGGGTAGCAACCGTTGTCCAATATGCTTCTAACTCGGAGGGTTGACCTTAGGCTTACCCTTCCGAGTTAGAAGCATATTGGACAACGCGCAACGATGGCATATTGAAACTTAGACATAGTTGGGTTTGCTCACCATAGTGAAGAAATCAATAATAAGAACTCTTATTTGAGTTTAGCACAATTCATGTTGGAGTGAGAGTTAGTAATTTAAAGTACTACGAAAACTTTACTGGAAATTTAAAGATTAATTAAAAAAAGTACCATACACTTGAATATAAACATGATCTCCAGCCGGCGTTGGTACAAATATATCATACAAAACAACATTATATACGTATAAGACAATGTTAATGCATTAGGATTGTTGTTACTATTTATAACATTTTCTAATTTGGGAAATTTTATAACACTGTCATTTGCTTTCCAAGTACGCGGCATGTGCGTAAAACGTTGTTTTAGTATTCAGTCTGCCAATATGCATTGGAATTGACCTCGGAACAAAAGTAACGAAACGAACTGGACGTTCTAAGTGTTCTTGATGTATCTCAAAAACCGTATAAAAATTGTTTTGAGCACTTCTCTCTAACAACCTTTGATGAGACATTTTATCCAAACGAAATAATAGAAAAAAATCGCGTGTGATTAATGTTATAATCTGTTTTAGAACACATTTACCGAAATTGACAACTTCGTTTCTTTGATTCCGAGGTGAAATCTCAAAGATGACTCTGCCGTAGAAATTATAAATGTTAAACATACTTTATCCAAGTACAGTCAACAAATACAACATTTTTTTTCTAATATTTAAATTTTTAATTGAATGTAGTTTTTTTCCAATATTTAAATTTTTAATTCAATGTATTACTTCTTTCAATTGATTTCTTTAGTTTTAAAATAGTTCTTTTAAAATTGAATTTTTATTTTGAATAATGACAGCAGCGGTAATGTGATTCACACAAGAGCTAGTTGTGCCCGCGGTTTGTCCCGTGTGGAATGGTGTACCATACGACATACGCTGAAACCGAATATGATTTAATTTTTTTAATGATATCTTTAAATTTTTGTGTACTGACAAATTTATTTCATGTATTTCCTGTAGAATGTCGAAACTACTTATACAATAAACATGACTTATACAATTTTATATTTATAATATCCATATGCGTTGTGTATTATACGTTAAAACATGTATTTCGTCACACATTTTAATAAATTCTATCTTATTCGCTCGTCCGTTTCTTCATTGAATTATTCAATTCAAATAAGTTTTTTTAAAATTGTGTGAGTAGTTTTGAAATTTCCCATTATATCCAAACTTTACCTCTTTGTAATTTAGTAGGAATAGATTTTTTTATCGTTTTTCAGAGTAATCACGGAAAATAATTATGATTGTTTTTTAGTATTTAGGCCAAGGATAATTGTTGGCATTTTTATTTATTTACAAGCCACAAGTAACTATTTTAGGAGAGGTGTTATGATTTTGAATATCGTTTTATTCAAGGTTGTAACTTGTAATACATTTATATGTAAGCAAATTAATTAATCTGGATAACATGCCTACTTGTAATTTGTAACAATATCATTTCAATATTTATTGTGATAACAATTAATTTATAAAAAATGAAATTAACCCATTGTAACTATTATATTATATTTCGTTATATTTTCCAATGAATCTTAGCAAGACTGATTTTTTAAATCAAATTTCATTTGTAGCTGTATTCCATGTATTTAAGTTTTATTTGAACTCTAAATTAATGAAGATATTTAAAATATCTCGAATAGAATGGAAAAATTACAACATATGTTTTACATATAATTTCAAATGAAAAAATACTTGTGGCTGCGGAGTAGGATATGATCTTACTTTAAGTATTACTTGTGTAAATATCGTTGTTATAGATTATTGTCATCTCAGTAATAAAAATAGTTATAAGTTTTACTGCAGACATTGTAGTTTTGACATTGGATGTTAGTGTTGACCAGGCATACGAATTATGGTATAAAGTCTGGCTTTAAATACTTACTAATCTTTTGTCTAATAATATGTTCAAGATCTCATTAATTAATATTGGGTTATAATTAAAATTATTTCAATTTATCAGTAATTAGTTCCGGTATATAAGGTTTATTGCATATCACTTAGGTTTTAAACGCTCTTAAGTACCCCGTGAATTGTAGATGTCTGGTACGGGAACATCAGTGTTTTTATTATCGGCGTTTTATTAAATACTTCATTCAAATATTCTATTGCAGCATTTAACAATCTCAAAGTGGTATAAAATAAATGTTAGTCTCCGTTCTGGATTAGGTTCTGTATTTTATTTGTCTCACCCTAATCTTAAGACCTTACTTCGATTTATTCTAATTTTACGATACATGTGATACTTCAGTCTAAGTTGTATAAGTACATGGAAATAAAGGAATTTCGATTTTAGAATTTATTATGTATTTTGATCGTTATATTACCTTGCTGCTTCCTTTCCAATTACACCATGCATTGGGTGTAATGTTAATCTATACTAACATTATTGATTTTTCATTTTTAGGATTTCGTAGGAACCCTTATAGTTTCAACATGACCGTTTGTCTGCTGAAGCTGTAATTTGGTATGTATACCTACAGGTTTTTTCAATGTGTAGAACAAAGTGGTAGATTTTTTTTTGAAAAGTAGGTAATTTTTTTAAATGTAGAAACTTTTGTCAGAAGCAATCAATAAGCTAATTGTACAGACTCTCGAGATATGAGCAAAAACGTGACAAATGGGACCTTTGAAACTTTGACCTGAAGGCACACCCCGGACACTCCACATAACGCACGTGAAATCCATACTAATATTATAAATGTGAAAGTGTTTGTTTGTCCTCTCTTCACGTCGAAAGTAATGAACGGATTGATATGATTTTTTAATTGGGGATAGTTTAAGGTCTGAGTGACATAGGCTACTTTTTATCCCGGAAAAATATCTCATTCCCACGGGAAAAAAAGTATAACATTATTTCATAATTTTTTAACGGGGATAATTTAAGGTGTGGTGAGTGACATATGACTACTTTTTTTTCCACGGGATAAAGAGATTCCCATGGGAAAAATTATTGACATTTTCCCTTGACCACGCGGGCGGAGCTGCGGGTAACAGCTAGTATTTACCCATTTCTACTACATAGACCAATGTCATCTGTACACGCGCTACATTTCACGCACACGTGTGTAAAATGTAGTAGGGCAGCCGCCGCCGTCGCGTCTCATTCAAAATGGCGGCCGATGTTGAAGTAGGTACGACTATAATTACATGAAGTATTTTTGCACTAGCGGCGTAATTTACTAACGTTTCAGTTCTATTGAAATATAATGCTATTGTATATGATGATGTAATCGGTTTATTTATTTTATTAGATGGCTTCTCAAACCTTGGAGGCATTGAACTAATATTACTCGTTTAAATTCTCTAAAACTCGTATATTAAAGCGCATTATCGAAAATGTTCGAAATACACATTCGTTCACTAAGCGCACAGCCCTGCGAGGCGAGGGATCCTCGAGGGCTCCTCGGGTGCAGTAACTCGATTCGGTGCGGGGCGGAGAGTGGCCATTGTACCTCGGGTTATTACTTATTCTATGCTGAAGGATAACAAAATCAAAACGCTCAAAGCACTGGGCGCCAGTGGGCGCTAACGGAATAGATTATTTTCAAAATCTGCAACAACATATGGCGTAACGGCAGGTGGCCACGAGATTGGACTCCATCTGACACTGAATCCATCATCATACTGCTTCATAAAAAAAAGGATCTACGAAGATTTGCGATAACTACCGCACGCTATCTCATGCCAGCAAAGTCCTGCTGCACATTTTTAATAACCGCTTCCGCCCCTACCTGGATTGGCAAATACCTCAAGAGCAAGCAGGTTTTGTCCCGCGAGAACAAAATTTAAACGTAAGGCAACTCGTAGAAAAGGCCTTCGAATTCGACACGCCAATCGTCCTCTGCTTCGTCGACTATAGTAAGACATTCAACTGCGTTGATTGGAGCTGCATGTGGAGAGTGCTTTTCAACATGGCAGTGCCCAAACACCTTGTCGCACGTACTACTGCAGACACTGCAGTCGCTGTATCGGTACAGTCAGGGTGTAGTCGGAGTCGACGTCATTACCTCCAAGCCCTTTAAATTCCAAATAGTGTAAAATCGATAAATCGCCAGAATAATAAGTGTTGTATAGGCCATTTCTAACTATATTATTATTATATGGGTGTGAATGATAATTTTAATTGCATATTTTCGTTAAAAAGACGTGTTACGGTGTTAGGTAAGATTGTTTACTACATTTGTCAAGTTAAGAAAAACAGGGTTTAGACATCTAGATGTCTAAACCCTGTTTATTTATTTGAGTAAATATTGGAAAATCTGGTCTAATAGGATTATTGTGAAAATTATAATACATACCTATAATATAATTTTCACAATAATCCTAGCTATTATCTTAATAATACTAGGCTTATCCTAAGCAATAGTGAAAGTAAACAAAAGTAAATAAAAAAACCGGGCAAGTACGTGTCGGACCACGCATTTCCTGTATTTCCTGTGCTTTGCTTGCCTTCAGTTGAGTCCAATATCAAATTCTATCACATTTGTAAGATTTTATTTTATAAGTTCGTCGGCTATTACTCGGTAACTAGTAGAGCCTACTTAACCGTTATAGTTTTCATTGAAGGTTCAGCACATGGACTACTATCATGATTCAAATTTCTAAAAATAATGCTTTTGGAGATAGACCACCGTGCAAAAAATTGACATATTAAATAATTCCGAAACGGATCGTTGTATCGAAAAATGATCTTTCTACACCCTCAATGTTTTGAAGAGACCTATTAACGATACCCCACAAGAAAGGGTCATAATTTTATTTCAGCACTTTGTTACCATTGTTAATATGTGTATACATATCAAATTCTAGCTTCCTAGCGTCAATGTGCTAGACCGCGGACGGACGTACAGACAGACATGGCGGAACTATAAAGCCCACCATTCACTACACGAACCCGGACCCGATTCGCAACCCGGACCCGACCGCGGACCAATCCGGCGTTGCCCATACACTGCACGAACCCTCCACGAACCCTCCACTCGAAGTATGGCATGTGGAGTTCGACAGGCGCTCGCGGCTCGCAGCGAGCCCGACGCCAACCCATTTGACAGTCTGGCGTACCGGTTCGTTGCTTCCATACACAGGCAGATTAGTCCGATGGCCGACCAATCCGCCGGACCAATCTGCGTGTGAATGGTGGGCTTAAGGGTTCCTTACCAAGTGCGAGTCGGACTCGCTCATTAAGGGTTCCGTAGCAGCAATTGCGGTTTACGATTTATGACGTATTAAAAATAACACCCCTCTTTTTGCGTCGGGGGTTAAAAACTACTTACTCGATCTCGTTCAAACCAATTTTCGGTGGAAGTTTGCATGGTAATGTAAATCACATATAGGGTCCTAATTTATTTATGAACTTCCTTTTAACACATGACTATATAGGTTACATATGATCGTTTAAGCAAGGAAATAATTCAGTAAAAAAAAATAGATTGTATTGTAAGTAGTTAGAAAAATTTGCTTACTACATAAATTCATCCATATTTAACCATTTTGATACGTGAGACGCGTTAACGCGCCCTTCGCATCGCACCCCTAAACCTTTTTTTTCTACTGACGGATGGCTGCTACAAGAGAGGCGCATTTTACAGAGTATTTTCTAAATTTAATGCCTTTTTTTACTGAATACTAGACCATTATTTCCTTGCTTAAACGATCATATGTAACCTGTATAGTCATGTATTAAAAGGAAGTTCATTAATAAACATAATTTACCTTAAATTTATTTTAATTTATATAGAATACATACACAATTTACCAAGTTTCAACAGTTCTTAAAGTTTCGGAAAAAAAGTGGCTGTGCATACGGACGGACAGACAGACATGACGAATACATTAAGGGTCCCGTTATTTGCCATTTAGCTACGGAACCCTAAAAATGGTATTACAAACCGATGTATTTCTTTACCGCCTGAAACACAGGATTTTCCTTTTATCTCAGGCACACCATGTTATACTTTTACCTTTGTTTTTATACTGTTCATTAAGGTTTACACTAGCCGTAAGTTTTATGAATAAAGTTTTTATTTTTATTGTATGTAAAGATAAAAAAAACTAAATAATATTTTTAAAGCTTTATTTAGTATAACATAATTATCACAAGCTATATGAACACTACAACAAAAGCGACATTGCATATGCCAAGGCACAAGTTAACAATAAATAATTAAACATTAAGCTATTGACGACCTCCGTGGCGTAATGCCTGCCCGCCACCCAGGTCCCGGGTTCGAATCCCAGTCGGGTCATGATGAAAAACGAACTTTTTCTGATTGGCCTCGTGTCTTGGATATTTATCTATACATGTATTTTTTTATAAAATATAGTATCGTTGAGTTAGTATCCCTTAACACAAGTTTCGAACTTACTAGGGCTAGCTCAATCTATGTGAATTTTATTGTCCATATATATTTATTTATTTATTTATTTTATTATACACACAGACAAATTACGCAATTTTATTTATTAAAATGTCATAAAAAAGAATGAACCCGAGGGAATGTTGGACCATAATAGTATGTGTTTGTTTATCATGTTATGGTGACGCATGGCATTATTATCCTAGTGGGAAGTCTGGGAATCACTATTCGAATTGTAACAATTTCTGTTTGAAAATTAAATACATTATTATTATTTGGGGTATTTGGCAAACGTCCACACATTTGACAAAGAACTTGCCATATATGCCATACAAGTGAACGCACCATAGTTACATGCGCACAATGTACCCCAATTTTGGCATTTCACTATATCGTCGGGGATAATGCATGTAAAACTGTCTGGAGTGTAGATACGCGCTCCCCACATGTAGTACATTCGCGGATTTGCACTATACCCGACGATATATTATTGGCACTAAAATAATCGAATCTATACCCTGTTTATTTTAACTAGACCAATGTAGTAAACAATCTTAGCATGTCTTTTTAACGAAAATAGGCAATTAAAATTATCATTCACACCCAAATAATAATAATATAATTAGAAATGGCATTTAACACAACACTCTTATTATTCTGGCGATTTATCGATTTTACACATGGATATTTGAATAAAAAGACACGCTAAGATTGTTTACTACATTGATCAAGTTAAAAGAAACAGGGTTTAGACAGCTTGTGAATAAGTAAAGTTAAATAAGTTGATATTGGCTTTATAATTAAGCACAAATTGATGTGTGAATAATTTTCAACTCGCATTGCATCGAATGTTACAGTATCTGCAGTCTATATTACCAAGTAGCGGTAGCGTCGCGAAGTGCTGTCAATCCTTCCTACCCCGTCTAATCATACTAATTTTATAAATGAGAGAGTGAGTTTGTTTGTTTGTTATTCCTTCACGGCTTGACTAATTAGCAGATCATTATGAAAATTTGTATAGATATTGTCAGGGGTACAGACAGTGAAAGTATGTCATTCCAATGGGAAAATATTTTTTCTATTATAGATGGCGCTGCAATTCGCAATTGCCGGCCAACAGATGGCGCCACAAGTCGCGCTATGGGTTGTTTTGTTGTCAAACGAGATCTTTATCCGTGAGCGAAGCCGCGGGGAAAAGTATAAAATATTTTATAAATTAGTTGCGAGTTCAAAGGTTACTTTCATGGTCGCTGTTCCTGGCTTACACAGGAAACACGGCGTTGAGAATGTGTGGTGGTTTCGTATAGATATAAATGTACAAATTTAATTTCAGTCTGCGCAAAATCTTAATCAAATGCATAAACATCGCAGCACAGTAAGATTCAAATTCAACAACACAACAACGCACAACAGTGAGATCGTGTCCGCTAAGTAAAAGTGGTTAAGTAGGCAAGATCTTTTAAAAGTTGGAAGCACGCTCATAAATCATAAGACCATAAAAGGGTTAAAACATTGACATAGAGATTTAAAACAATGTAGATTAGATAATGGTTTCATACCAAATCTTCTTGTCTTTTAAACTTCGGTTCGAAACCAATATTTAAACCGTGTAGCGCAGGCTTTATAAGTAGATAGAATCTCTATTCCAAGTAGTGTATGCTGGCGATGCCATCAAATGGTACAATCTAAAATATTTATCTTAGCTCGATTTTCATGCTGAAACAAAACTTCAGCATGATTACTGAACGAATATATTTATAAATTCATTTAAAAAAATATAGCATTTGTCAACATTCAATTAATTATCAATAACTTAAATAATGTGTATACATTTGATAAAAAGAGAAAGAAATATGGAATAGTAAAATAGTTAGGTAAATTAAAAACATTTAGCAGTTACTATGGAACCGCCTTGGCATTTTACTAAATTATTTATATCTACGATTCCCATCCTTTGTAAAAATGCCTCAACATATAAGCCCGTATTCTCGTAACATAAACAGTAGCAATCTCATGTCAATCTTAAGCGGTGTCTCACTCATACAAGATAGAAATTGAGCGAGATAGTGCGTTAGTCTGAGATGAGATTGAAACTGTTTTTGTCCGCTGATCACATGATCGGTTTAACATAATAAAACTATTTATAGCACTACTAATGTAAATAACAACAACGAATGACTCAACGGAGTCAATAATATTTATGCTACTTATATAATAACAATTGTCAAAATGGCTTTTTTCAAAATAAATTATTGCAAATTATGTATTCTTCTGTGTATCACATCACATACTAATTTGTCAAGTTATATAAATAATTTAATATTTATTTACCTATATAAATTTAAATAAATGTTTGTCCTCTATGCATTCCAAAACTCTTGGTAAAAGTGTAATTAAATTTTGATAAGGACTATTGCGATAAAAAAATCTAAAACATTTTGGTCACTGCTAATAAAATAAAATGTATACTATAGATTAAACAAATTGAATTATAGAGAGATAGTAGAACAGACATCGGGAAATTATGAGTGCAATTATAAGACACTATGTACATTAAAGGTGAACGCACACTTATTCGAGCCGAATGCGTCGAACGACTCAGAACGAAACGAATTTTAGAATTCTGTATTTGAAATCTCGGATGACGTTATCAGATTCGGCGCGGCTTATTCGATCGACTCAACCGATACGCTCGCTTTTTATCAGTTGCGTACGACAAAGCAACGCTCGAGTACTATTTCGTCATTGTTTTCGGTCGATTCTTTCGGCGCGGTCGATTCTTCTGGTGCGGATGTGTGCCGCCCTCCTTGACTTCGATTTGTTCGACGCGTTCGGCTCGGATAAGTGTGCGTGAACGCACACTCATCAGAGCCTTTAGTTACAGTGAAGTGCAAAATCTCTAAATAACAATTATGCAGTGCGATTTCAGCCCTATAGCATATAACATTAGAACGGTATAAAGTCCAACGTGTAAAGCTTGGCGTGATTATTACTACAAAAAAGTTTTTTTTTTTAAAGCGAACATTGTTGAAATTTCCGATAAATCACAGTCATTTAGCTATATGATCTAAATCCCTTTAATTCAGGAGAACTATAATATTCCAGCGCATGAGTAGTGTATGGACGATAAGACAAATCTTGTAAAAATTAAGTCTAATGCAAAGTTACAACCATGTCAAACGCATGTAAAAATCGGGAAGCCTGTAAAATGTACAGTAAATTGCACAAACACATTTTATACTTAATTCCATATTCGTTTCTGGAGGAAATACGATTAGTACGAAAAACGAAGTACGTACCAGCAAGCATCAATACAAACATACAAACAACACGTTTTGAAAATCATACTGTGGACGTAATAACACGTCCACCGTATGATTTTCAGTTAGACGGGATAACTGGACTATGAAAGGGTTACTTGAATGACAGCATGCGTGAGTCTAAATGACCGTGCATCGTCGCTCTTTTGCTCACAAGATCTATACAAATAGTGTTTATCGTGCACATGAGAACGCATCTGTGCACGCACGAGCACGCACACTTTGGTACGTGGTGCTGTGCAACGACGTCTGATGAGCACTCGCACTTATTCTACGATAAAGTAAATCAAATTAACTATACAATTTAATTTCAGTTTCAACACAGTCTTTCATTAAGCTGGCAACTTCATCTAAGACGCTGTCTCCATTTTCATATTTTAGTATAAATTCATCCATTTTTTTAAAACTACTTATCTCGAGTTCACGTAACTCTTTGCGACTCTTCTTATTTTCTTTAAGAATGTATTTTGCATGGAGTTTGTACAACTGATGGTCTCGTGGTGGCTGAAAATAATAAACATATAATATTAAATATTTGGATATATCTATTTATTAATCGTTATGTAATTAAATTAGTGGCTTTAACAAGAAAGTGTTTAAGTGATAGAGAAGGAGTAATAGTTTTATTTAAGAATGTATGCGTTAGACGGAAAGAAAAATTAATAAATATATTGTGTTACATTACATTTTTAAAAAAAAGCAACACACATATTTATGACACACAGAAAATAACGTCACGGATTTAATAGTGTAGATAGATAAATAAAAAATCTACAAAGGACAGAGCTTATTAATTAAAAATGTTTCTTCGGTTGCTCGGCGTACACTCGTATTTTTAAGCACGGTCGCATAATGCCTCGGGACAAGCCCACCACACATTCCCACCGATGTGTCTCCTGTATAGCCCGGATCAACAACGGCGACATCACATTATCAATAAGCAATGAAGCTTATTGACGTCCCTGGGGAGAAACTACAGCTGTTTTATATCGCTCGCATAACTACTATAGAAGACCTATACATATATTTAGAGTCATGTGGATTTTCAATGCAATTTGTGCCAACGTACTTAAAAGTAAATATTAACCTTATGAGGGCTTATTGTGTGTGGCGAAAGTTGGACATTGGGCGCGAAGATAAAAGGTTTAAAATATGACAAGCTGGGATCAGGCGTCGCAGTAAACCAATGGACATTTACTCCTTTAGACGACAGACTCGATACCTGTAAAAAAAAATTAAACAGTATTACAAAGTGCTATTTTTTACTTACATTTGTTGGAAGCCTAAATTCTTATGAATTATGAATTTTAATTGTACACGATGCATGCGTTCTGTAGAATTAGATCATTAATTAAGTCAAATATAATTTATTTTAATTATTATTTATTTATTTCCCAAACAATTTTTTACCAATACAATACTGATTCCGAGACTTCACACTAGGATTCCCTGTGGGAAGTCCTGGGCCCTCTTATTTTAATTGCAGGTTAACTGAGTGTTTGTTTTGTTTGTATTTCACCTGATGGTCACACAATTAGCTTAACGACTATCATCTATCGAAAACAGTCAGGACTGAGCTTAACATGCCCTCCGAAGAGAAGGTCGATTTTTTTGAAGTCGTAACATACCCCGAAGAATATTATTAAGATCGTCGTTGCTTATTTTTGTTTTCATTTAGTTGACCGGCGGCAAAAGATTTAGTTTTGGTGTTGTTTTTCAACAATTTATCTGACTGATAAGCTATCTGTAACTTAACGCAGGACAAGAAAACGATCGTCTCGTATTCATTATGAAAATAAGTATCAATTCTAAATACCTGGCTACCCTGTGTAGGAAACGTATCATCGCACCCGCGACAAATGCGACTCTCTTTATTCCTCAGTACGTTACACATGCTGTTGACGTCAAATGTACCGTCCGCACTACCTTCCTTTAACAACCTCTCGCCTTCTTGCTGTCTGTACTCGTCGCCGCCCGATGAAAAACATTTGGTGAAGTTAAACTGGCTCTGCAAAAAGTTTCAACATTTCTTTAAAACAAATATTGATGTAGGTGCTACAAGCTTTTCTAATTAGACAGTTTAGTTTCTAAAATAAACTATTGTATTATGTTGTTATTGTATCATTAAGTTGATACCAGGTAATCTCTAATACCAACCAATTATTACTTACTAAGGGGCACCTGCGGTGTTCCATTATACAACATCGTGGTTTTCATTCAGGGGTGAATTCTTGGATAAGAAATATCACACATCCTCTCCATAACAAATTCCAATATAATAGTATTATCGGTCAAGCTGTTTGCTTACCTGTCCATCCCATAAGCCCATGACTTTAGTTTTCTCTTGCAATTTTTCTGAATGTTTGTCTATTTTTGTGGTTATTGTCAATCCATTGGATATATTCCTGTAGCCAGTTTCGATTTTTTCAGCTGCCCACAATCTACCGCTTGTTTCCAAAACCCAGGCCTCTGTGGGGTCAGCTATTAAAAATGAATTATGGTAAAAATGGCTGTCGTCAAATTCTGAGCAAGGTCCACCTTGTCCATGATTTTCTAGAAGAGTCGTTATAACATTCAAAGCGTCTATTGCTGAATTTCCCCTCTCCAAACCTAATCTGAAATTTTCATTAAATTGTTTTAGAACTTTAAACATGATAATACATTACAGAATATATAAGTTCACGTCTTTAATTGAATAAGCATTATTTAATGACTAAATAGTAGATGGAACCTCTTTAAATATAATAATAACACCAGGAGCGCTACTTGTGCGTTGCCTGCTACTATATCATGACTATATTCCGTGAGAGAGCGGTACTTCGAGATAATAAATTTCATAAATGCTCTACCATTCAATATTCAGTGCTGGGAAGCTCAGTAAAAATATTTAAAGAATAAATTAAATAATTTATTTTTCAAGTAGATTTACAAGAAATACTTTTGCACGTCAATGTTTTTTATCCTACTAGCACTTCAGACGTGAATGGCCTGTTGAGAAGAAGTGCCGCAAGAAACTCAACAGAGCCTTTTTTAAAAGCCATTATAAAATAAAAGTATTTAAAGTTTACTTACCGAACTAAGTCCATACCAAGAAGTCTCTTTTGCCTAGCATCCCCATCACCATCATTGTAATTGGTCCAAACTGCTTCATTGCCAATCACCACGTTCTTATCATTAGCTCCCATCTCGGCGCCCCACATCCACGCTGGTTTACTGAGTATCACACTGTTTATGGGGCTGGTGCTTTCTTCAATTGTAATATATGTACACTAGAATTAGAAAAAAATATATATTAATATTTGCAGTTAGTAGACAAGTGTCCATAAATAAATAATTATTATTATGAAGAAGAGAATTTTAATTTGACCAAACTTTTTGAATCACATGAATCTTCTAGCAAAATTCAAATTATCCTTGCAATATTTGGAACACACAATTTTGCATGATAATGTAATTAATTTTCTTCTCTTACAACTTAGCTTAACGACTGGTCGGGACCGACGGCTTAACGTGCCCTCCGAAGCACGGAGAAGCTCGAGATAACGAAACCCATCCAAACACTGACTAGGGTCGACGTCGCTCGACTTGCGTGTTCATATTAGAATGCGACACACAGCGACGCCATCGAGCTCTGCCAATCCGCATTGGAGCAGCGTGGCAGAGTACGCTCTCATCCCCTTCGATTGAAGGGAGACCCGTATCCCTGCAGTGGGATGATTATGGGTTGATATGAATGAATGAACAACTGAGTTACAGAAAAGTTCAACATGTTAAATCTCATGCTATCACTGTCTAAATCCTAAACTAGACAAAGAGAGTATATTTCTGGTATAAAAAGCGGCATGGACTGCTAGTAGAATGTTCCTTGCTGGAACATTCTCAATTATTTTCTTAAATAGCTATATGAGAGTTATGTACATTATACTTATAGAACTATGCTTATGTGTCATAAAGGTAAAAGATGATGAAATCTTATAAGATATAAAATCATATAAACATAACTTTTATTACATTCAACATAAAGTTGAATTCAATTTGATAGCTTAATGTTGCAAAAAATCTGAACCACTTAGTTTGATTAGTGTAATGTAATATCCTTCATAACAATTAGCGTATATTTCATAATAAACAAATTAAATACAAACAAATTTTTTGGTTGAAACATTTTACTAAAATATCAACACCACCCACAAGGCAGTAACTGTAAGGTAAAAATCCAAAGCAGTTACTGCTGTGTCCAATGGTTTTTTTAAGTATTCTACTTCTATACTATACATAGCGTCCTGCCCCAGCTTCGCACGAGTTTTAGTAAAGATCCCTAATTAATTAATAAATGTCTCTTGGGGATAATGTAGCAACGGTGAAAGTACTATTGAAAAAGGTCCAGTAGTTTAGTGGTCCCATGTTAAATTTTAATAGTGTCTTTTGTAATAGTGTGTGTTAAGTTTTTATCCAAATAAAGTTTTATTCTATTCTATTCTATTCTAGTTTCAGAGCCTATTCAATGCTTTTCCGCTTTTTAATATTACTATGACTTTTGGGATAGAAATTATGTTTATAGTTTATCCATAAGAGACTATCTTACACTTAGGTGTTTATGCATGAAAAGGTAACATACAGACAATATTTTTAGTTATACTAGTATTATTAGTATTATAGTACATTGTATGTAAATAAATAAACAAAATGTTTGGAGTCAAGTTCAGTACAAAGGTGAAATTATTTGTTCTAGCAGCCTAATGAATACAAAATTAATTGTTCAATGCTAATAGTACAAATTTGAAATTATTACTATATTCAACTAACAGTAGAATGACAGGAGGATCTTGGTGTCACCATCCTAATGTAGTAGGTAGTATAGAAAAAAAGCTATAATGTTGTACTTAATTTGAAAATCTTTGATTCGTTTCACACCTCAAAAATTTATTTAACTATATCAAACGTTTATTAGACCTTTGTTAGAGTTTGCTTAATAATTAATGACTGATAACTGGGAGAAATAAAAGGCTTAAATAAAAAATATTAAAAACTGGGAGAAAATGGACTGTAAATGAAAGATGATATGGAGAAGTGGTATAATGATCGTAAATAAAATACACAGAGAGAACCAACGAAACAAACTGAATACACAAGATGGGGCAAGACGGACAAATAACAAAGAGTAAAGTTTCAAACATGACAAATATGTTTTATAAAAAAGGTTCGAGCCAGCCAGCCAGCCAGTTGCTAACAGTGACCTTTGTTTGAGTATGCTTATTATGTAATTAAGAAACCATACTCTAAGAAGGATCTCTTGAAAATGTCCAATAGAGAGCTGCAAAATCAATCAAGTCACTGAAATTTTATCTCTCTCTGTAGAATATCATAGCCAAATAGGTACCCTGATTGACATGCAAGGTACTTACAGGATATTATGATGTTCTGACAACAATCACTTTAGAGATCACTCATTAAAATTATTGATATGAATTGATTACAAAATCACTTTATTGTGAAAAATCTCGCTACATTATGTTATTTAAAAGGTAAGGCGAGCTAAAACAAACTCATTGATTTTCATTGGAAATCTTATTCCCAATTGGAATGTTCTTGTTCTGTTACTTTAGTATGTACTTATATTTATAAAAAATATAGTATATGGGTTTTGTAACCGGAAATAAATGCATTTTATTTATTATAGTAACAACAAATAATTTTTTAACCCCATCATTAGGATGTGTCATCGTGTGGTTGATGTGTGTGTATCATAACATTGATTCCATTTTCAATGCAAATTTGTCACAATTTAAGATTTTTATAACTGCATCACTACATGTACAATGGTCCAAAACAGGACTAAGTACTTAAACCACACCCACTAGAGGGGTTTATGATGATGATGATGATGAACTGCATCGCTAGATAATATAACGCAAATATTCAAACTAATTACATCGCTACATATTTATTTAAAACCATATTTTAATTCATAACTTGCAATATTCCTCATCTATTTTGCCATTCTGTGTACATTATGGGATAAAGACTAGTTGTAATTTTTATTTGTAATCAAATCTCTGTATCTTAATGTCTGATATCTGTTTGTGTGCCTTACTAATAAAAATAGTAATTACCTTTAATTTTAGCTCTCTAGCCCCTCCTTCGAAGTACACGACTTCCTGGACCTCACCTTGGGTACGATCAGAGTTTTTCCCAAAGATAACTTTGCAATTTTTTGTAAGATTGGGTAAAACAACAAAAGTGTCACACGACTTTGGAAACTGCATTTTGTCTCTCGTCCTGAAAATGAATAGTAATAAAAAGGTTTACGTCGTCTGCCAAGGTGAAAACGGTCAGCACACGATTTGTATACAATATATTATTTATTTTCTTACGTCCGTACGTAGCGGCAACAGTCCGGAGTACTTTACAGTACAATAAAAATTCCAGTAAAAGCTAAGCAATCGTTCTCCAATCCTTATGAAGAAAGACCGAGTAATTTGAGGAAATAGAAAATATTATAACATAGAATGTATACTTACAAACAAAATTTAAAAACCAAAGTATCTGAATGAAACTTGAAAGCCAAAGCACAGTTTGATTGATATGATTTGATTATCTGCTTCTGCTAGTGTTGTGCTGTGCTGGCTGATACAAAACTATCGATAATTATATCGATTCGATTAAAAATCAACATGAGGAGCTCGATGGCGTCGTTCGCTGAGTCACTCCAAAACGTAAATAACGTCAGTTAAGCAACGTGGACTTTAGCCAGTGTTTGGATGGGTTTCGTTATCTCGAGCTTCTCCGTGCTTTGAAGATCACGTCAGCCGTCGCGTTCCGTCTTTCCCGGCTATTGTCGATAGATTTGTGGCCTTCAGGCGGTTTGAAAACATTGGCCTCTGTCAATTTGCATTGGAGCAGCATGGTAGTGTCAAAGAGTATAATATAATCACTTAATCACTACGTTTGGTAGTGTACGCTCTAACGGCTCTAACCCCCCCTCAAAGGGAGACCCGAATCCCTGGAGTGGGATGATTAAGGGATTAAGTAATAATGTTGATGAAAAATCACTAGACTATTCTGATAGTTCAGCTTAAAGTCCCACGGAAATCGGTGTTTCTTAATCAAGAGATAGATGAAAGACAAAGCCGTACTAGATAAGATTCAAGTTTTTTAGGTAAGTACCTAGCTACTGCAGGAAATAAAATACTAACGAAAGGATTTTCTCGATTTTATTAGGTTATTAGTACCTACTATTTAACGTTTTCATAAAAAAATAAAAAGTTGTACAATTTGTATTGCCTTATTTTTAATGGGCTTAAAAAATTGCCCTTTGCTCACTTCAGATGTGGCTACTGTTGACGAGTTCCTACATTTGTCAGCTATCTGTCATTTTCCATACTATTTTTGTAAACATCACAATTTGTTTTATGAATAACTAGCTTTTTTGCCCGCGACTTCGTCCGCGTGAAGTTCCGGACCCGTCGTTCCCGTGGGAACCATATTAAATTTTGGGATAAGGTATAGCCTATGTCACTCCCTGATAATGTAGCTTTCTACTGGTGAAAGAATTTTTGAAATCGGTCCAGTAGTTTATTCAATGCAAACAAACAGGCAAACCAACAAACAAACAATCAAATCTTTCCTCTGTATAGTATTAGTATAGATTCCGCAACACCAAACATAAACAAACAATGAACCAATAAGGCGGGTCTAAGGACCGGTCAGTGGCGCCACCTACGATGAGCTTTCAGTTTTTAACCCCATAGATTGGATTATGTAATGTATAAAACACATTCATAATATAAAAATATATAAAACCGATTAAAATTATCGATATTTTTACAGCACTAGAAGCTGATCACTGACAGTGACATTTGGTAACATTTTTTTTTTATTTTTTCGCCCACGAGCAGGCAAAGGGGCTATGACCATACAGCCAAGTCTGGATATAAATTCTTTAGGCCAAGAAGTATTCTTGTCTTAGTTCTGTAGTATTTTAAGTAATAAGTGTACTCAGGACATCCACGATAGCAAAATTTATTTTGAAGTCAACACGACATCACGGTAGCTAATGAACTTTTAATAGTTCCTGATCTTATACTCCAATCACTATGCACTTTAACCAATGTTTGCTTCACATTACTAATAATTAGGCAAAGTTTGTGTGTATTTTCGTTACTTCTTCACGCTCAAATCGCTGGGCCAATTTTTATGATATTTGGTATACTAGGTAGCTGATACCTTGGATTAAGTAACACATAGGCCGGTACTTTTTATCCCGAAAATTATGCGATTCCCGTAGGATTTGGTCAGGAGTCTGATATAGATGGCGCTGCTGTGCATAATACACGCAAACAAAGTTGCGCGGGTTTCGCTAGTGGCTTATATTTTTAACTAGAATAATAGGTAGGTATCATATCCGTTGTCTGTTGCCCATAACACATAATATTATTAATTTTGTTTGATAGATGACATGACGTGATGTTGCACAATGGCTAAATATACAGGTTTAAATAATAAAACAATTTTACACAATTCACGGTCCCAAAGTAAGTTAGGCTTAACTCGCTTGTGTTATGGGTATCAGACAACGGATATGATATTATCTAATAGAAAACACTCAGACTCTTAGAACAAACACAAAACAAATACCATCACATAAATGTTTGCCCCGAGCGGGAATCGAACACGCGCTCCAGAGGGTGCCGAAGATAGGATCACTATTAACGAAACTCGGTCTATAATGTCTACAGATCGTTTAAACATGGTGTGAGTCAAAGCCGTGGACTTCTGTTACTCATCTGTTATTCTTCGCAATTAATAATCTTATGGCAACACTATACCTACCTAAAAATTCTTTAAATATAATATGTAATGTACCTAATAGGAATACCACAGTTTTAAATTAATGGACATGGAACTTAGTGAAGTGGCTTTTTTCACTGTGACATAGAAACATCGGCATAATGCTGCTCGTCTAATTCATCTTTATCGAAATTAATAATAACAATAATACTAAAATCCTTAAAGGATTCACAAAAATTTGTTGTAGGTACTGCTAGAACTACAAGGGAGTAAATACGTACTGGGTGTTTTCAATTTGGAGCCAATAACTTTTAGTAAACTGCAAACCATGGCGCGATTCAGTATTCGATAATTTCCTAACAGCGCCATGTAGTAAGAATGGGGAAAGGAAAAACAAGTGCCAACATAAGGAAAGCCTTGTGTATTGTAGATAGCTATAATGGGGGTAAAAAGGGGTGAAAGTTTTTATGGTCTTTTTCACGCTAAAACCGCTGAACCGATTTAGCTGAAATTTGGTATAAAAATAGTTTGAAAGCTGAGACAGGACATAGTAGTACATAGTAACACAGTTTTTATTTTGGAAATCACCCCCAATGGGGTGAAATGTGGGGTGAAAAGTTTGTCCTTCTTTTACGTCGGAAGTAACGAACGGATTAACATAATTAATTTTTTGGGGATAGTTTAAAGTCTGGAAAGTGACATAGGCTACTCTTTATCCCGAAAAAACATATAATTCCCATGGGAAAAATAAATAGTATTATCATTTGTCCTTCTTCCCGACATTTTTTTTTCAGGGAAAATTTAAGGTCTGGAGAGTGGCATAGCCTATTTTTAATCCAATGAAAACATCTTATTCCCATGGGAAAAAATAAAGTTAATTGTCATTTGACAGGCATAGCCTACTTTTAATCCAATGAAAACATCCTATTACCATGGGAAAAAATAAAGTTAATTGTCATTTGACATTTTTCCGACTGTAGAGGAGGATTTCCCAAAATTATTTTTTCTTATTACCCCACGGGATAAAGAGATTTCCATGGGAAAAATTATTGACATTTTCCCTTGACCACGCAAACGAAGTTGCGCGGGTTTCATTAGTTACATAGTAAAATATGAATACTATTGTTAAATATTCCAGTTAATCCCTTCAATATTTATCAAACTCGAATCATATTTACGGACCCGCTCACCTCTTTGATGGGTAGACTATTCATTGGTAGAGGTCGACCTTGATCTTCGACGACCTCCGTGGCGTAATGGTTACCACACCGGACCGCCACCCATGAGGTTCCGGGTTTGTTCCTCGGTCGGGTCATGATGAAAAACGAACTTTTTCTGATTGGCCTCGAGCCTTGGATGTTCTTTGATGATCTCTGTTTATCTATTTATGTATTTGTTATAAAATATAGTATCGTTGAGTTAGTATCCCATAACACAAGTTTCAAACTTACTTTGGGGCTAGCTCAATCTGTGTGATTTGTCCATATAATATATATTTTTTTAATGTAGAATCGAACTCACGCATCACCACCATATCTATATTGTTTATTTTTGTTACTTGTGATTGTTGTACAGGATATTCTATTTCACGAAGAGCGTTTGGCATTGGCCATGAATGTTGCAAAGCGTGCACATGCCATGCAAATCGTTTTACTGTGGTGTGGTGTGCGTGACCATTTTACGAGCGTTACCGAGGTTACGCGCACTAAAACAATATGCAGATAAACGTTACAAGTAGTTACAACATTCATAGCGAAGAGCGTTTCTTCGTGAAATGGAATAACTTTTCTTATTACTATCTTTTTTTCTTTTGTTATATTTAACCTTCCCGGTCGAACTTCCCTACCGGCAACAAATGAGATCTGACCGATTTGAAGGCGCAATTCGGTCAGCTTCCATTTGTTGCCGGTATCGAGCTCGCCAACCGAGAACACCTTTCCAGCCCCCCCCCCCCCTATTCTCGTAACTAAAACCGATTCTATTTCGATTCAAATTCAATCGCTGTCTCACACATACAAAATAGGAATTGAACGGGACAGCAAGTGTGTTTGAATCAAAATAGAATAGGTTTTTGTTACGAGCATCAGCCCCCAGAAGTACTTGTGCCTTCACCGTCCACGTAATACAACTGGCAGCCCTGAAAACAAGATTATCTTTCTTTACATAGTATATAATGACGTCACTTTCGCCGTCTGTTTGTCTCTATGTATGCTTAGATCTTTAAAACTACGCAACGGATTTTGATTCGTTTTTAAATAGTGTGATTAATCAAGAGAAAGGTTTATATTAATAATACCTACATTCCGACATTTCCACGGGAAATCGGGATACACGCAAACGAAGTTGCGCGGGTTTTGCTAGTCAATAATAACAATTAAACTTTGAAACACACAGAAATTAAATTTCTAATCACGAGTCCAAGTGGACGCTATTGTAGTTGGAGCCAAAATTTCTTTGGTGACAGTACGAATTGTCGTTGCCACAGACATTATGTCTATTTTGACGCCAACTTGAGCTCGTGATTAGAAATTTAATTTCTGTGTGTTTCTTATATACATTTTTCAAATATAATTTTTTTTAAACTTATTATAACATATAGAAACCACGCAGGTTTGTGCTTATGTTATTATTTATGTTTAAACTAGCACTAGAGAACGTCACTACGCCAAAACGGAATGTGTGACAGTAGGATTATTAGGGTTCAAACAAGAACCTGTTTTATGGAATTTACCGTATGCCTGGTCGTTAGTCTGTAGATTTCCTAGGAAGTCTGCAGATTACGCAAATTAACGGTAACATAATACTAAATTGTGAGTAATGCGAGAACAATGTAGGTACCTATGCTCTTGATTATTTATATTTGATTATCTGATTTTAATACACAATATTATTTTATTATTTTATTAGGGTTCCGTCCGTCAAAGGCACAAGTACAAGAAAAACTCTCAAAATAGATAATACCTACAACCTACAATACATTTTTTATCAAATCTTAAAAAATAGGGGATCTATTATCGGGAATTCAAACGGAGAATTAGTCGCTTTTCGTGCGTAGACAGTTTTTGGTGCGCGAGTCGATTCCTGCATTATTTCTACATACGGAACTCTGGGTGGGCGAGTCCGACTTGCACTTGTCCGAATTTATTTTATATAGCCAAACAAGTTGACCCCATCGCACTTGATGTTGAGCAGTAGTAGAGTCCAGAAGTGAGATTCATCGGCACGGCGGAATGGGAGCGCTATCACTGATCAGTCTCACCTTGTTGACCCGAAAAACTTTTCGAAAAAACCAGGATCATAAGAAGAAGGAAACACGCGAGCTGGCAGCGCGTTCCTAGTGGTCAAGGAGGAGCTGCCTAATCTTTTTGTGCGCGACGATATTTGTGTAACCGTGTGGGGGGGTATTTTTTTAACACTTCCTTCTGTTCATTCATTGGATAACCATTAACTCTCTTTCGCACCCTTCATTTGTACTCACTGTCAAATTGTCGTAAAGGCACCTCTAAGTTCATTCATAAAGTTCTAAATAACTAGACCACGCAAATGTTGATAAGATAATCTCCTAAATTGATCTTAAACTTTCGAGACGTCTGTTACTTACTACAATTCTCATTTTTGAAGGAATAACATAGCTGCCTATCCCTTTTCACAATCATTTTGTTATTTGGAACGTTAAAGAAACTCATTACACAGTGATTATTAACTTTGTTTAGAAAAAATAAAGACCCCTCTTTTTTCTTTAAAAACAGTTGAAAGAAAAATACATTAAATGGTAAACGTCGACGAGATAGGTAGTAGCTAAAATTGGGTGAAATCACAGAATAAGGAAAAACAGAGTGTCACTAAAGACTTGTTGTATGTCCTTTAATATAGGAAAATGCATGTACCTAAATATTTATAATAATTTCATGCTACACTAACAGAATCGTTATAGGTATTTCATGATAAAAAAACAGTGCAATTTTTGGTGGTGTGTTCAGTGATAATTTTTAAATTTTAAAAATACACTGCCAATGAAGGGATTTGGTTTTGATGCCTGTGGTTTTTTGACGCAACTTTGACGGTAAACTTGCATGGTTCGCATCGCATACAATAAAATTTGTACCAAACCGCATTTCTACAGTGGGGAGTGAAACTGCCAGTTCCGAGTTCTGTGGTCATATAGGCTAAATTGACCGATCCTTATTTCTGTCTTGAAAGATTTTGAACATTGTTTTTATGGCATAGGCATGCATTAAGTATCTGTACACACACCCAAACTAGACTATTAATAGAACTTAATACCTAGTTGCTACAGGTTTAAATAAAACGATACTAATTATATTAAACGTATAAATGTACGTATCTTATTGAAATACCATCACAAAGTTTTATGAATATTGCCCTCCTTTTTCCCCTAATCTGAAAAACGTGGAGACGTTGTAGAATGTAGATTAAATTGGTGGGTAGATAGTTTATCGGCAACTTTTATGCGCGCCGGGTTGGTCCCTTCCGGCAATACTAGTACGAACACATTATTGCCGAACGCGTACGATACGGCAAGGATTTATTAACCAATGTTCACACTTATATTTTTGGTTATAGAATTTGTAAGTAGTGCATAGCATATTATGGTACCATATGTAGGTTAGGTAGGTACTTAAACATCGTATGGTGTTTTTCTTTTGTACCTATATTAAGGTTTAGTCCAACGTTCGTCTCTAGGCAGATAGATCATTATTGTAATCGTCGCATTTTCCCAAACTAACTAAATGGATATAATGTGAGTCAGAAGTTAAATACCTACATGTAAAAACAAGGTGAAGGTATAGTATAGACCGTATTATTATTTTGTAGGAGTAGACAACAAATTATAATGCGATTCAATTCAACTATAAAATTATTTGATTCGACGGCTCCGATATCAAAATTAGCTTTCGAAAGAAACATTGAACAGGTGTGGTCCGGCACGTAGGTATCTCATCAATTAATGTTTTCAAAGCGCCCAAAGAAAACCGCCGGCCATAAATCATTTATGCAAATAACCAACAACAATGAGCCAAAATATAGAAAGTGCTCTATGGAACCCCACACCGGAGGTACTGCCGACTTCCCGCCGGTTCCTGGCGGGTTTACCTACCGTTTCCGTTTTCATGTTTAGGTCGGAACCTGCGATATTTCGTTACGATTCCAGCGCGCACTCCTTTCGTCTTATTATAAACTTAACTAGTTAACACATTGCCAGAGATTAGAGAGACTTCTCGATAAACCGATAAAAATAAGTCAAGGCGGTCCAATTTTCAACATAAAATCCAGCGCGTCGCGATCTCTCTCCGCAAACTTTTGCCAATAATGGACTTTTTAGTGGGTCTGATTATTTATATATCATTTATCATCCTCAAACTTCGGATTGAAGATTTGACATCCTTGACGGGCTCATTTAATCTTCTTAAGTGGCTGATACACGCTCCACTGAACTTATTTGTAAAGTCAACTTACCACTGAATTGTAACTGCGGATAAAGAAAAAAAAAGTGTGAAGTTGAATTAAGTTAAGTTTATGTGAGTAAACTTAGAAAACAAAGGAGTTGAAAGCTGGAAAGAGTGAACTGTTAAGGTCAAGGTCTCACTTCCTTGATTGAGATTTATTTTTTACTTTCAAATGTTTATGTAGTACCTATACAATATAGGTAGGTACTAGGTAGTCTCTTATAAACGTACCTACGTTACATTATTTTATTTGCATATTGTTCCCGTAACAGATTTTTTTACTACACTTACCTAGGTAAGGTACCTACGAACTCTTTGATGTATTCCAACACGCAAACCATCTCGGTAGGTAGGTAGGACCCTACTACAAATAAATTTCTGTGAATTATAGTACTTAGTTAGAGTTCCTCTATGCCTTGAACTTTCGCTTTTGTCCTTTTGTTTCCTCAAGTGACAGTTTCGACTGAGAAAGAATTTATTTGTTACTGTCACTCAAGAATATCGAATGCTTCCTTGTTTTATATTAGTGAATACATTTGTGTCGAAAAAATATTGTTTCGAGAACTTTGCAACTGACACAGAGATTTTATATTACAGTGTGGCAACAATCAAGATATTTTATTGTAAGTATTTTTTTGTATTAAGTTTTTAAACTTATATAAGTGTACTTATGCCCGTTTTCACTAACAATTCCTCTTACCTATTTGAATCGATTATTTTATTATCATAAACGTACCAAACGGAAAATTTTTAGACCAAGCAGTGATGCATTGCTGCAATATTTATGTGAAAGGCAAACGTTCAAAATCATCTTTGAGAAATCGTAGATTTATAAATTCCATAAGAATTTTGCAGATTACAAAAAATAATATTAATCATTAAATAGTTCATATAAATAGGTACACTTTACCTAATCATTGTGATACATATCTCAGATAGTGATTTTTAATTCAATAGATTTTCATAGAGGTAATAAAATATTCTCAAAGAAAGAAAGAAGCTTATTGTAAAACGGAAAAGGAAATATTCTACACTTCTCTGTTACAGAGCGATTGCGGGATTCTATTTCAAAAGTAGGTATTAACTTGGATGCAAATAGTCTCATGTTGTACCTAGATTCTAGAGAAAGATTACAAACACATTGTTTTGTAGGTACAGATTTATGCCACGTGTCACTGCTAAACGTAAAGATAATTTCACTGTTCAATTGACCACTTCGATGGTTAGTGAAAGCTACTTTTGCAAAAATCTGGCGAAACTGATTTTTACCAACATCACATCCTTCGTCAAGTGTTTTGCCTTATTGTTATGATTGACTGATTATCACCCTGTCAGACGGACAACTTGCATAGGAGTTCCATCGCCCTGTCAGACGGTTGGACCTGAGAGCTATAAAACTTGCGTAGGAGTTCCCTTCAGGTCGTAGACCTAGAAACTGCGTAAAAATCACACCGGAATTGCGCGAGCGAAGCCGCGGCCGTCCCTTAGTTACATATAGGTACCTGTATAGAATTATTAAAGGAGCACGACCAGCTGAAAAGTTCAATTTAGTTTATTAGTAACTAGCTGTACCCGCGGCTTCTCCCGCGTGGGTAACTGGTACCCGCGACTTCGTCTGCGCAGGATAAGTACTTTGAGTAGTTTATTTTCTTTTCCAAGGTCCTATCCTATCTATCTTTATACCAAAATCCATTAAAATCGGTTCTGCGGTTTAGTCGTGTAGGCATAACAGACAGAGTTACTTTGAGAGATACATGTTTATAAATGGAAGAGTAAGGGAGACATTACGTGGTGGAAGATCCACCCTGCGTGGAAGGTCATTGCCACCGCGCGAAAGTTCATTACATCCACCCTGCCTATGTTATGTAGTAAAGAACTCCTGGGTGTAAAGAACTACTCTTGAGTAGTCTTGCGTACTCTTGATTACTCTGGCGTACTCTTGCATACTGTGCTGTGGCATACTCATGCGTATTCTTGCTTATTGTGCGTATTATTGCGTACTCTGGCGTAATGTTGCGTATTCATGCGTAATCATGTGTATTCTTGCTTACAATGGCGTACTCTTGCGTACTCTGGCGTACTCTGGCGTACTCTGGCGTACTCTTGCGTACTGTGGCGTATCCATGCGTATTCTTGCGTACTGTGGCTTACTCTGGCGTACTCTGGCATAATCTTGTGTACTGTGGCGTATTCATGCGTATTCTTGCGTGCTGTGGCGTGCTCTTGCATACTCTGGCTTACTCTTGCGTACTGTTGCGTACTCTGGCGTACACTTGCGTACTCTGGCTTACTCTTGCGTACTGTGGCGTATTCATGCCTACTCTGGCACCTGCGATAATACACGACACGTACAGTCCTATTACTCCCTTTCCCGTGGGAATTCTATAAAAACCCATCTTTATCCTTGTCAACATCTTAAGAAAACCTCTATACAAAATTTCAGCTTTCTAGGTTGAGCGCCTGCGATAATACAATTACAGTCCTATTACTCCCTTTCCCATGGGAATTATATAAAACCCCATCTTTATCCTTGTCTACATCATAAAGGGAACCTCTATACAACATTTTAGCTTTCTAGGTTGAACGCCTGCGAGAGGTCAGACATAAGTGGACCGATGTTCATGAGCGACGATCACTGACCAGTTAAATAGACCCGTGGAGATACATTTTGTACCGACAGTTTTGATATTTTATATAATCATCCTGCTTTCCCGTGGGAATTTTGGAATGTTTAATACTTAAAACTTGTTTAACTTATTTAAAAAAACCGCATCAAAATCTGTTGCGTAGTTTTAAAGATTTAAGCATACTTATGACACACAGACGCAAAAGCGACTTCATTTTATATTATGTAAAGATAAAGTTAAAGAAGATGTCAAATAAAATGTGTATGATTTTTCGTAAATTTTATTGACCACGTAAGTCATTGATTTAGTATATACCTTACGCTAGTAAGTTATAATAAATCTGTGACGTAAATAGATAGAATTTCTTTCTGCTGTTTGTATACAAGTTCCTGAACTATAATATACTTAACTATTTCTTTCTACCATCAGTACAAAATGGTTTTCATAGACCTATGAAAAAGTACCAATAACTTTATTTGTGTTTATAGATAGGTTGGTAAATTGGTATTCATTTGATACGACTTGTTCGTACGACATAGGTCCAGTGGAGTAACACTATCGATCAATTTAGTTTCCGTACTGATTGCTATGTCTGGGTATGGTCTGCAAACTCAAATTCGATTTAATTACTTCCGTTGCTTTGTCCAATACTGTTATGGTTGGAATGATTCCAATCCTATTTTAGAGCCCACCTGATTTATGTGTGACTATTTGGAATTTTCTTTATAGTCATGTATATATTTTTGACATATCATCTCTAAGTATACCTAAGTGTATTTTTTGTATCAATGGCCATTTATAGTTTTATGCAAACTAAAAATACAGATTTTGTTTTGGGCAATTCGTCCGTCTACTCAATTTCTGAAATAATGATAAATTATTAAATAATACATGGTAATTTCATAAGACGTTTCTGAGTGCTGCTACGTTTCAGAGAGTATAGTTTTTTTTATTATAGTCAAGCGTGAGTGTCAGAAATCTCGTTTTCGTAGCAGTTTGGAATTATTTTAATGAGCACGTGACGTGATGCTGGGTGTTTCTGGGCACTACCTGCGGAGGCTAAGGCGCATCACATAACGTCTTCCTCTACCTTTTCACGATCCCACACTCACACTTGACCCTATTTATTTTCCTCAAGAACCTTCTGTTTGGGCGGTACGTACTTCATTTTAAGTACGACGTAAATAATTATTTTACTTTTTCCCTTCATTTGAGTTTATCTTTTACATTTGAATGTACTGAAAGCGTAGAGTAGGTAGGATACCTACGAGTAGGTAATACTACCACATAAGCTACGCTTTCTACTATGAAACATTATTGTAGTACGTTTGTTAACGAAACCTCTTCAGTCGTTCAATGTGAGTACATTTACTTAATTTGATTTGAGTAGTTGTTGTTAAAATATTTGTGTGTTTATTCTGTTTGTTTATAAACATTGTAGGTGTAAAACTTGTTTGTCTTGTCATGTCCAAATCCAAATTATTTGTTCAAAATGTTATATTTTGTAACATGTTATTTTATTTTACATTATAAGTAGGTAAGTAAGTTAACAAAGGTTTTTGTGTATCAACCATCGACGTACTACATATACATATATCGATGGTATCAACGTAGTTAATTATAAAGGATTTTTTCTTATGCAATTTATAATACACTTTAAAATAAGATTAATAACATTAACCATAGAATTATAATAAATTACTTATAAGTTTTCCGTGTCTATTTGTCCGTACGTAACTTGAGCCTTGAGCTCCTTCAAGCCGTTTAGTCCTCCAAAATTATTTTATAACGAATTTTGATTAGGTTTTTCATCAGTTTCACATTTTGTCAAAAGACATTGCAAAATCTTTGACCATAATTATCTTAAGTCGTACATCTGGCCTGAATAGGTACATGGCTATAAAGACAACAGGTTAATTTCTCGGGTAAAATAGCCTTCCGTTAGTATTAAAGAGAACATTAATTAATAATTTTGGTTGAAATCTACTCAATAATGCATTAGGTATATCGTCGCGTGCTGTGGTATTGCATGTGTTTGTACGTAGCTAAAAGCTTTTTGTGTACCAGCCAGAGAGTAATTTTAATACAAACTGTATTTTCGCAGGTATGTTTGTGAGGTGCCTCAAAAAGTGAAACCATGTTTTAACCCATTTCCGTGTCTCACGCAGACGCAGTCCTGTATTTTTTATAATGTTTCTGTGGAATAAATGTAACAATGAATTACCAAACATAAAGTCCAGTCCAGACCAGCGGCTCCATTCTCACAACAAAAATCGTCCAAATCTCGTGTCAATCTACATCGTTGTCTCGCTCATTCAAATTGGTATTGAGATTTGGATGATTTTTGTTACGAGAATAAATCCATAGAACTTCTTTTTAAATGTAGTTCATATGATGACTCTACATCGGCAGTGGGAAGTGCTCTGTCAATGAAAAGATTTTGGTTCATACATAACTTATCTGATGTTTACAAGGTTTATATTAAAAAAAACGAAACGAACGAACGACGAAAACGTGAATTGAGTAACACATTTTCATATTACGGGAACGATGGAATTTATGCAGTAACCCGCGGCTGTTTGTTTTTCTAAATAGAAATAGGTAAAAAAAAAAAACACTCGCTGGAACATGTTTACAAGTAACAAAATAAAAGAGAACGATGCAAGGCGGGGGTCACCCGAGGCTATCCACTGGCTATCAATAGTTTGACAGGCTGATTCCTATTCCTTTTCACGAGACCCATGTTTTATTACGCTGACGTCATTCGCCTGGTTTGTCCATTATGTCATTCGAGGTTTATTTGATGTGAGCATGCATGCATGGCACATCAAATAAACATTGCATTTCAATGTAAACAATTCGCATGAATAGAAATATGGTTACATATTAGTATTTTTATTATGCAAACAAGCAAACAGGCCACCTGATGGGAAGTGGTCACCGCGCGCCGCTTATGAACATCAGTAAAAATCAAATCGAAATATCTTTATCTATAGCTACATTTTACAATGTCAAATATATTTTTTTAATCTACCAGTATTTGGGAATGACCATTGACTGGAAGAAAAATAAACCCTATTTCAACAGCGTAATATTTCGTTCAAACATAGTTAAAGTTATTAACGAAATAAAATACATAAGTACGCACTACTCACACAAAGCGTAATGGAGCTTTGACTACCTAGGTATTGGTACACACGTGGAAACTAGCTCTAATTTAGCATTTTTATTAAACATATCGCAACTACATAATTATTTAAACTGCATACTAAGTACTCTTCGCAAAAATTCTGAATTTACAGAAATATTCAAAATGGCTCCAAGCCCTACAGATTCTCGTTTTTTTTTATTAGCTCCGGAAATTGTACAATAAATTAAATCTTTTCCAACTTACTCAACGTTCATGTAAATAAATAAAATGTCTAAAATTTCTTCTGTCTCTTTCCTAAGCTCAGGATGAGATTTTTCAAAATTCGCACGGAAACAACGGAACTATGAGATGATAAACAGTTGACGAGCAAACCCTACTAACAGCTGTTGGGTTTGCTCGTCAACTGTTTGAAAATTTTTCGTTGTTCCTTGAACCTTGAAACTCGGAGACTGGGTTCTTTGTATGAATAAGGTATCCGACAAGACTACAGAAAAGCTATACATGCCAACGAAGTTGCGCGGGCTAGAGTCATATGATTAGATGAGTGGGACGAATGAGTCGTATTGGATGGCATTGGTTAGAGGCAGGGGCACCACATCAGGCACGAAGTCATGGCCATTTCTACCTCGTTAAAAGGCGCTTCGCTCATCTGACAGTAACGATGATCGATGGGTTCGGGTCTTCCCCTGTAATATCCGCCCCGCGCCCCGCTTTACGTGCGCACTAAACAACCACCCTCGAACCACCCCGGCTGCTTCGAGCCTAAAATTGTACAACTTCATTCAAGATCAAGGTATAAAGATTTCATCAGTACTAGCAATTTTTTTTGCATAATGAAACGATTTACTAAAATATATTTTTTCTAAATTTTACCATAAAGATTATTTGCAGTTGATTTAAATAGTCTTTCCAAAGTAGAAAACAAGTAACAAACCGAATCGTAACGATCGTTTCAATTGCGTTTAATATTTTAAAGCAGAGTTAAAACGACATAGTTTAATAATGCATTTACACTCCAATAAAGATTTAACCAATAAAAACCGGGTGTAAGCCGAGTCAGTCTGACTCATCAAAATGTTATTGCTATTACAGTTAACGTGGAATTTATTTTAAAATAAAAACTTCGCGCACTTAAAATTGTAAAAAAAATATATTTAAATGTTTTGATTGAATTTAGAATTGTTCCAGTCTAGACGGAATGGATAGAATATTTAATACCTATGCATGCATTGTGTTGATATGTCCGCTGAAATATTTATTGTGATATGGAATTTCCTCTTCAAATGTACATCAAACAACAAAACAAAAACATAAAACGTGTCCCTTATATTCTAAAATTAATTTGTTAAAGTAAATGGGTTCTAGATTTCTATATTTTTATAAATATATTTTTTCGTAAATAAATATACTACTTTTTATATAAGACTAGCTGTTACCCGCGGCTTCGCCCGCGTGGTCAAGCGAAAATGCCAATAAGTTCGTTCTCGTAGAAATAAAAAAAAAATCCGACTTTATCCTTGTAAACATGTAAAGGGAATCTCTCTAAAAAAAACAGCTTTCAGGTTGAGCGCTCCCGATAATACACGTGTAGTCTTATTACTTCGAATCCTGTGGGAATTTAAAAAAATCCCGTCTTTGTCCTTGTCTACTTTATAAACGGAAGCTTAATACAACATCTAGGCGTTCTAGGTTGAGCGCCCACGATAATACACGTGCAGTCCTATTACTCCCTTTCCCGTGAGAATTCTATAAAACCCCATCTTTATCCTTGTCAACATCATAAAGAGAACCTCTATACAAAATTTCAGCTTTCTTGGTTCAGCGCCTGCGATAATACATTTTACAGTCCTATTACTCCCTTTCCCGTGGGAATTTCGTAAAATCCCATCTTTATCCTTGTCAACATCATAAAGGGAACCTCTATACAAAATTTCAGCTTTCTAGGTTGAGCTCCTGCGATAAAACACTTACAATCCTATTACTCCCTTTTCCGTGGGAATTATATAAAACCACATCTTTGTCCTTGTCAACATCATAAAGAGAACCTCTATACAAAATTTCAGCTTTCTAGGTTGAGCGCCTGCGATAATACACTTACAGTAGTATTACTCCTTTTCCCGTGGGAATTTAAAAAAGTCCTTTCTTAGTGCTCCCCTACGTTATAAAAGGAACCCCTGTGCAAAATTTCAAGTCAGTCAGTCAGTCAGTCAGTAAGCTTCTCCTTTTATATATATAGATGATAGAATCTTTCAGCTATCTAGATTGAGCGTCCCGGGTAATACACGTGCAGTGCCATTATATTTCATCGCTTCATTCTCTATATAATAAACAATGTAGTACTTCTAGCCTACAAGGCAACTTCGCACGCTTTAAGAGTAAGTTAACTGACTTCGAAAACGTTCACTCAACGGTTATATATACATGTGCACTGTGACTTGCTTCATTCTTTTTGCGTGCGAGGCAACGAGCACACGCTGTTCGCTCAGTATAAAAATTATTTATTTTCTGAAACATTAAGATTCATATAAAATGCCTAAACGTAGTGCTGAAGAAAAACTACATTATTATAATTCTAAAATAACAAAATTACAGAAAAAGTGTAATAAAGAACGTCGTCGAGCGATTATTTATTCCACTTCAGATTCTGAAAGCGATTCAGGTAGGTACCTACGTGAATTTAATTTTATTGTTCTTCATTATATTTATTTTAAATCTACCTTATTTTTTCTTGACCGGGGGGTTGATCGAGAATCAACACGATGGTATATTCTAAAAAGCCTGGGGGTTAACCGAGAGTTAACACGATGGCAATTAAATGCTTGGAGGTTGACCGTGTGTCATCCCGATAGCAAATTACACATTTTTATACGCTTATTTGTTTGTTATAGGCGAAAATATATTAATACCGACCGACGATGTCATACATGAAGAAATTTGTGATCCTGCGATGGAACCAGTTACGGAGACCATCCCAATTTTGTCTCAAGAGGAATCTCAGCCAGTTGAGCCCAAGTCAAGCGATAAATTGCCTGAATTAGACCCAGAATTACTGTCGGCCCTGGGAGAAACCGAAACAGAAGCCCCTATTTATGGAGAAGAAATTCATCCTGACTTGGCGCAACGATGGCTTCCTATCTTGCGCAAGGGTTTATCCAAAGAAGTTAAAGATAAGCTTCTTAAAGACTATATTGTACCAAGTTATTGTAAACAATTACGCGCACCCAGTTTAAATCCAGAAATCACTGCGGCAATCAGTGACATGGCTAGAGCTAGAGACAAAAAGATCGAAGCTGGACAGCAGCAACTTGCATTGGGTATCACAGCTGTCAGCAAAGCGATGGATCTCCTTCTGGCAAATGATGAGAAACAGGCAAAAATAAAAGTCGTCAAAATATTGTCTGACGCTTGCCGTATTCTTACAGACTTGCACCAGAATGAAACTCAGTGTAGAATAAAGGCGCTAACACCAGGCCTAGATAAATCGTTCCTTGGTGTAATTCAAGATGTTGAAAGCGACGAATTTCTTTTTGGTGCAAAACTCGCCGAAAAAATTAAAGCATCAAAAGCCATTGAAAAACAAGGGCTCCAAATTAAAAAGGCTGCCTTCGTTCACAAGAACTCCACTGTTTCTGCATCACAATATCAGCCTTCTACATCACAATATCAGCCAATGACACGTTCTCGGTTTCAGGGAAACTGGACATGCCCTCCCCGCTTCCAGCAGTCGAGCAGGGGGGGGCGGGGAGCAAGCCCGAGGATACATACACCAGTTCGGCGTGCGACAACCAGCCATAGTCAACCGAGATCGCCGATTTACAGACCTCGTGCCCCAACGCGTCAATAATACAGGTACATGCGGGTAGATTGCATTGCCGTTATTCTTGCTGGACAAGAATAACGAACAATAGCGTTGTATTGAAATGGATCAAAAACGGTTTTCCTATTCCACTTGAAAGAAATGTTACTCAATATTTTATACCAAAAAATAATTTATTACCCTCAGAAAACGTAAATATGTCTAAAGCCATTAAAAATCTACTGGATTTAGGTGCAATATCTGAATGTCAGCCTGATCCAGACCAGTTTATTTCAAAAATATTTTTGGTATCAAAACCTAACGGAGATTACAGGTTTATCCTAAATCTCAAACCATTCAATAAATTTATTCAAAAATTGCATTTTAAAATGGAAGATTTCCGCACAGCCTCCAAGTTAATTCCAGAAGATGGCTATATGGCCACCATAGACTTAAAAGAGGCCTATTTAACAGTCCCTATACAACCTTCAGACCGTAAATATTTACGATTTCATTTTGAAAATATTACATTTCAATTTAACGCTATGCCATATGGATTATCTGTGGCGCCTAGGACATTCACTAAACTGATGAAAGAGGTTATTTCTTCTTTGAGGCGTAGGGGTTTTATATCTATTATATATTTAGATGATATTTTATGTATCGGAAAAACTTACACAGAATGCCTAATGAATGTCAAAGAAACTGTAAGTTTGCTAGAATGTTTGGGATTTGTTGTAAATTATAATAAAAGCTGCCTTCAACCGCAGCAGAGTTGTAAATTTTTGGGATTTATTTATGATTCGGTAAATATGACTCTTTCATTAACAGACGAAAAACGACATAAAATAAAGGAATTAATACAGCAGTTTTCTTCATTACCAAGGCGCCCTTTAAGAGATTATGCTCAATTGATAGGTGTTCTTGTAGCAGCTTGCCCAGCAGTTCAGTACGGCTGGTTATACACCAAGCTGCTAGAACGAGAGAAATTTTTGGTTCTCCAAAAACTTTCTTCTTATGATACGAAAGTAGAATTTTCAAGTAATGTTTTACCTGATTTAAATTGGTGGCTGTGCAATATAGAGACCGTTCAATCATCCATCAAATCACTAAATTTCGATCTCGAAATCTTTACCGACGCTTCCCGTACTGGTTGGGGTGCATATTCAAACTATAATCGAGCCAATGGTCACTGGAAAACTCATGAACAAAATTTTCATATTAATGGTTTGGAGTTATTAGCAGCTTTTTTCGGACTAAAGTGCTTTGCTAAAGATAAATCGAATTGTAACATTTTGCTGCGCATAGATAACACTACAGCGATTAGTTATATAAATCGCATGGGCGGTATTCAATACCCTCATTTAAATAATCTTGCAAGAGAAATTTGGCAATGGTGCGAAGTAAGAAGTATATGGCTGTACGCGTCTTATATTAATACGAAGGACAATGTCGAAGCAGATCAAGAGTCTCGGCGAAGTAATCCAGACACGGAATGGGAACTCACCCTATCAGCTTTTCGTAAAATTTGTCGCAAATTAGGAAAGCCAGACATTGATCTCTTCGCTACTCGCACCAATGCCAAATGTGATCTTTACGTTTCGTGGAAGTGCGACCCAGAAGCTTTCGCTATAGATTCTTTCACATTAGATTGGAATTGTTGGTTCTTTTACGCATTTCCGCCATTTTCAATTATTTTAAAATGCTTACACAAAATAATTGATAACAATGCAGAAGGCATATTTATATTTCCATTGTGGCCCTCTCAGCCTTGGTTCCCACTTTTACAAAGTCTAATTGTATCCAACACTGTACATCTATATCCCAATTCAGATTTTGTTTCCTCTTCCAGGTGCCAACAAGATCGGTTCAGTCATTCTACCCTGGTGGCAGCGAGGCTCTCAGGGTCGCGTTCACGAAACGAGGATCGCATACATCAGTGTTAGATTTAATGTTAGCATCTATTTCTAAAAATACCTTACGTCAATATGAGGTTACGTATAAACTGTGGTGGATTTATTGTAAAAATAATAACTTTGATCCATATTATGCTTCTGTAACAACAGTTTCATTGTTCCTGACTGAACAATTCAATAAGAATGCATCTTATGGTTCACTAAATAGTCACAGGTCGGCTTTGTCTCTTTTGTTGGGTGACAATATTGGCTCTCAAGAACCTATTAAGCGACTTCTTAAAGGAGCTTATAAATTACGACCTACAGCTCCTAAGTATAGCTCAACATGGGACCCTCAAACAGTTCTAAATTTTATTTCCGAGTGGTACCCTAATAACACCCTCAATATCGAAAAATTAACAAAGAAATTAGTGATTCTTCTAGCACTATGTACAGCACATAGAGTGCAAACATTCTCCCTTATTAAGGTGAATAATATTAATGTAAGCCAAGATGGAATCAAAATTATTATTTCAGATATCATCAAAACGTCAGCAGCAGGACGTGATCAACCCGTTCTGTATTTACCGTATTTTGTGGAAAACAACAATATATGTCCTGCAACCACGTTAAGGGATTATTTGTCTATGACAAAAGATTTAAGACGAGAGGAGTATGACAACCTGCTGCTGACGTTTAGACCACCACATAAACCTGCTTCATCTCAATCCATTAGCAGATGGATCAAGCAGGTCCTTAACAATAGTGGTGTGGATGTGTCGACATTCAGTGCTCATAGTACACGACACGCATCCACATCCGCTGCGAAGGCTGCAGGAGTTTCTGTAGAGACTATCAGAAAGACCGCAGGTTGGTCTAAATCGTCAATGACGTTTGCCAAGTTTTACCATCGCCAGGTGATAGACGAAGGGAACTTTGCAAAGTCAATTTGTTGTGGACAAAATAATAACTAATTATTTTTTTTTGTTGATTATAATAACATTATGATTAAAATTAACATATAAGTAAATAAAAGGTAATGAAAACTTGTGCCTATTATGTTGAATAAAAATAAAAGACTGATTATTTTTTACAGACTTTTTATTATAAATACTACCTATTAGTAAATAATACCAAAACTTTCACTCTAAACATCTACATTGTTTATTATATAGAGAATGAAGCGATGAAATATAATACATGATCAAACGAACTTCACAAGTGAAATTCGATCAGTATTATATGAATACGCTTCATTCGAATATATAATGTCCCTCCCTCCCTTGGCAACCCATTTAAGAAAGTTTTGGTACGATCTCTAAAAAAAATGAAGCAAGTCACAGTGCACATGTATATATAACCGTTGAGTGAACGTTTTCGAAGTCAGTTAACTTACTCTTAAAGCGTGCGAAGTTGCCTTGTAGGCTAGAAGTACTACATTGTTTATTATATATTCGAATGAAGCGTATTCATATAATACTGATCGAATTTCACTTGTGAAGTTCGTTTGATCATGTATTATTCCCGTTCCCATGGGAATTTCGCAAAATAACGAAAGGAACCTCCATGAAACAGTGGAAACTTCTAGCACTTGCAGTTTCAGAACACGTAATGATTCAGTGATTTACACGTTCAGTCCCATTATTCCCGTTCCTGTGGGAATTTCTAGATAAAAATACTATATGTGTTACTCCCGATTAAATTCTACTCGTGTACCTTTCATTACAACCCCTTCAGTAGTCAGTGATTTACACGTTCAGTCTCATTATTCCCGTTCCTGTGGGAATTTCGGGATAAAAATACTCTATGTGTTACTCCAGATTAAATTCTACTCATGAACCAAATTTCATTATAATCCCTTCAGTAGTTAGTGATTTACACGTTCAGTCCCATTATTCCCGTTCCCGTAGGAATTTTGAAAAGAAACATACACTAAATGTTAAGTTGAGCAAATCGCTACATATTAATGAAAACCGCATCCAAATCGGTTCAGCCGTTTCTGAGATTAGCGTGTGCAAACATACATACAAACAGACGGACAAAATTTTTCGAAATTCTTGTTCCATTGCTTATTCTTCATCGCCCTAAACAATTTTTTTGGAAATATATTCAATGTACAGACAACCTTTTTTTACACTTATTATTATATATATTACATTATCTATATTTATAAAAGAGAAAATCACTGACTGATTCATCACGAAATCTGCTAAACTACAAGTGCCAGGAGTCTCAAATTTTGCATGGGGGTTCCTTTTGGGGCGTAGGTGCTCACTAAGAAAGGTTTTTTGGAAATTCATCCCCTAAGTAGGTAAAACGGGGGTGCAAAGATAGTATGAAACTTTGCCGTTTTTGAAGTTATTCGAATGAAATTCAGCATGAAGGTTCTTTACTGAAAAGCATGAAACATGAGTAAAATATTTTTTTCAAAATTCATCCCTTAGGGGGTTAAACGGGGGTGCAAAGATAGTATGAAATTTTGCTGTTTTTGAAGTTATTCGAATGAAATTCAGCACGAAGGTTCTTTATTGAAAGGCATGAAACACAAGTAAAATATTTTTCTCAAAAAACATCCCCCTATGGGGTTAAACGGGGGCGCAAAGTTAGTATGAAACTTTGCCGTTTTTAAAGTTATTTATATGAAATTCAGCATTAAGGTTCTTTATTGAAAGGCATGAAACACGAGTAAAATATGTTTCTCAAAAATCATCTTTTAGGGGGTTAAACGGGGGTGCAAAGTTAGTACGAAACTTTGCCGTTTTTAAAGTTATTCGAATGAAATTCCAGCATAAAGGTTTTTATTGAAAGGCATGAAACACGAGTAAAATATTTTTCTCAAAAATCATCCCTTAGGGGGTTAAACGGGGGTGCAAATTTAGTATGAAACTTTGCCGTTTTTTTAGTTATTCGAATGAAATTCAGCATGAAGGTTTTTTATTGAAAGGTATGAAACACGAGTAAAATATTTTCTCAAAAATCATCCGTTAGGGGGTTAAACGGGGGCGCAAAGTTAGTATGAATCTTAGCCGTTTTTGAAGTTATTCGAATGAAATTCAGCATGAAGGTTCTTTATTGAAAGACATGAAACACGAGTAAAATATTTTTCTCAAAAATCATCCCTTAGGTTAGGGGGTTAAACGGGGGTGCAAAGTTAGTATGAAACTTAGCCGTTTTTGATGTTATTCGAATGAAATTCAGCATGAAGGTTCTTTGCTGAAAGGCATGAAACATGAGTAAAATATTTTTCCCAAAAATCATCCAGTAAGGGCGGTAAAACGAGGATGCAAAGTTAGTATATAAAAGAGAAAATCACTGACTGATTCATGACGACATCTCCAAAACTGCGTGCCAGGAGTCTCAAATTTTGCATGGGGGTTCCTTTTCGGGCGTAGGTGCTCACTAAGAAAGGATTTTTTTTAAATTCTCACGGGAAAGGGAGAAATAGGACTGCAAGTGTATTTTCGCAGGCGCTCAACCTAGAAAGCTGAAATTTTGTATAGAGGTTCCCTTTATGATGTTGACAAGGATAAAGTTGGGGTTTTTTTTAATTCCCACGGGAACGAAATTATTGGCATTTTCGCTTGACCACGCGGGCGGAACCGCGGGTAACAGCTATTTAAATAATAAAACAACAGGATTTTATACACAGTAGGTAGCCAAACAGCGGCGAGCAAATAGACAATGAGCAATGAAGAACACTGACGTCTCGGGGAAGACTACAGTAATTAGGAGACTGTTAAATCCGTCTATACGACTTAATTAGTCACAAAGTCACAAGTCCAATTCCACGCGGGCGAAGCTGCGGGCACAGCTAGTATAGATATAGAATATAGATAGAAAACATCAATGTCACTGACATAACATCATTGTATTTAAATCTCTATATTATTACGATCAACTGCGATTGACGACCTCCGTGGCGTAATGGTTACCACGCCAGACCGCCACCCAGGAGGTCCCGGGTTCGATCCCCGGTCGGGTCATGATGAAAAACGAACTTTTTCTGATTGGCCTCGGGTCTTGGATGTTTATCTATATATGTATTTGTTATAAAATATAATATCGTTGAGTTAGTATCCCATAACACAAGTTTCGAACTTACTTCGGGGCTAGCTCAATCTGTATGAATTGTCCCTATACATATATAAGTATTTAATAGCTTGCCCAATGTGCCCAGCTGAGTGTACTCGGGAGGATCTCATGGCAACCGATAAGGGTGTTGCCGTTGCCAGGTATTGGGCAAATCTGATTGGAGCTGTGTGTAGCAGGGTTGTTACGGATGCAAAAATTTAGACATCCGCGGATGCGGATGCGGATTATTAGAAGTTCACATCCGCGGATGCGGATTTGATGCGGATGCGACTGCGGATTTTGGGATTTTAAAAGGATAATTATTTCAATTTTAAGTGCATAAATAACTGAAAATCAATTTAATTTTAACTTTTTAATTATTTGAAAACAGTAAATTATTAATGAAATTAAATTAATTTATCTAACCGTAACTAAGTTTGTAAAACATGATTGTAAATCCAATATTCCGATATTTTCGGATGCATACCTGCTTCATCATTTTTTTTCTTCTATTCCTTTTCTTTATCCGCACTTTGGAATAAACAAAACTCCTCCGGGTGTATTGATTTCAGGTGATTTTTCAAAGAAGTAGTAGTGCGTCCCTTCCGCGAGTAACTTTTATTACATATCTTACACTCCGACTTCTCCGGATCATTTTTGTCTATTGTAAAATAAGTCCAGATACTGCTTTGTATTGGTGGCGACATTTCACTTCAAAAAAACACAACAAACAAAACCTGTAAAATCTTGTTACCAATGTGCGCCTTCCTGTTCGTCAGTTACCGAATGAAGTGAGCAAATTACCAAAACAAACGCGAAGCACGTGCCACTCTGGCTCCGCCCACTTTCTTTACAAGTAGTTACTTGTTGATGTGAATCTACATCCGTAAAAACTCCGCATTGATTGATGCGGATGTGAATGCGGATGCAGATGTCTGAATTTATGCGAATATTCCGCATTTACGGATGCGGATGCAAATATTCGTAACACCCCTGGTGTGTAGTCATTGACTCGAAAAGAAGAAGAAGGTTACGAATTCAACGAGTCACTGACGTAAAATAAAAAAATACGCTGACTTTTAGAAACTCGAGACTTTATTGTGAACGCACACTATAGATACGGTCTCACTATTCAGTCACCGACTTCATGTAAACAGTAAATTTCAACAACAACATTCTCAATTTCAACTCCAATTCAATGAATCAATCGGTCGCCGTAATAAGTGAAACTCGTTATTTCTTTTTCACTATTATTATTGATACTATTATTTCTAAACACTAGCGTTTCTAAATTTTTACGGGAAAAGAAGATAGCAATCAGCGATTCAGGCTGTGCGTCGGTCAATCCGTCAGTGAGTCAGTCATTCCGGAAAAAGCATTACTTATCATACAGTCTATTGTAATATTTTTATAAGCCCGTTGCGTCTCAATGAAGAACAATACTGCCCAGCAAATTCTTCAATTCTCGCTTAATTAGGTCTGAGCTGACCTGTTTCTAAAAAATCTTAAAATAAACATAAGTATTTTTTTTTTCAATTTGAAAAACAGGCTTTGTTGATTAAGCTCACAGATATCACAATACAAGAGATATGGTTTGTGGGCGGGGCACATGACGCCATTTTCTGCACAAATGTGCAGAAACTTGATTGTTCTAAGTCATTCACAAAACAACGCTTCCGCGAACACACGTCCGTGGATGTCAACAAAAATGCCGGCTTGTGCTTTAATTGCGTGCAAAAATCGCAGTGATACGGTAAATTCAAGTAATAGTGGTGTTACTTATCATAGGTAAGTCATTTATTTAATATTTTTCTATATAAATGACAAATTAACGAAATATTTTTGAGGCATAGAAATCATTAAACAATATACGGCATAGTCGATACTTCCGTTAAAAATATTGTCCATTGCTTGTTTTGGATACGCGTTTTTCAATGTTTTGCGGTATGCACGTACAATGGAATGCAAACGTAACGATAATTACAATGTTGTGAAAATATCGTGGTACCGCCGCTTGTAGCTTCCGCGATCTGTCAAAGTGATAATGGCCGTCGCACAAGCCATGTAGTGCTGCCAAAAGTAGAATATTTTAGTATCGATAATTTTGTATTTCTAATTTTTGAAAGTATAATAATTTGAAACTTTTACTACAGTGCATTCCTTGTACAGGGTGTCCTAGTCCCATAAGTATTGGATCAAACTCAAGGGGAAAGTAGCTCACCTAAAAACTCATTTGATTAGTTTAAAAAAAATCGCTTGTTATTATGTACTAATTTTTTTAAAGTTCTTTCTTTTAATTGGTTGTATAAAAATTACTATTTTCCAAAAATAAAATAAATAAAAACTAAAAACTTTGGTAATTTTTTTTTCTTTTTTAATTATTTAAAATTAAATAGGTATTATAGTTCATAGTTGTAGTCCGTAATAAATTGTTATTGTAAAATATCGAGAGGTAGTTATCGATAATGCTTGTCGCCCTTTTTCATTAGGTGCCCGTCACTATAATACACTTCTTACATCTGTGTTCGTAATCGAACTGCAAATCACGGGCTTACGATTTGTGTGAGTGTGACTGTCGGAGATTATTCTATGAATGTGTTAAAATGTAACTGTGTGTGTAAGTGGCGACATCGGTTCCGGTACAAAAACTGTCTTATTACATTTCTCTTCTTTCTGTGTTCTGAGATTAAGCTGCTAGCCTCAGTACATAAGTCCTACTAACCCTTTACGGGACAGAAATGCTGAAGACAAATTTCACACAATGTCACTAAATTCATTTATTTCAGACTGTTTTGTCCATAATGTGTTAGTAACAATGATTCTTAACCTATGTTAGTAACGTACATGAAAAAAAAAAACAAAAAAACAAAAACAAGTCTAAAATGACAAATTGACATATTGCAGGGAAGACTCCGCTGCTTGGAGACTATCAACTCACATGTAGTTTTATACAGTGCCCAAGCTATGATTTTCCATACAAAACATCACCAACGGGCAACTCCGTACTGTCATGATCACTGGCAAAGTTAAACTCAAGATAGTCAGTACGGGCTTTACCGCACAACGGATTACGCCGTACTGTCATTATGACTAACAAGGTTAGGCTGTCAAGATAATCAATACGGCCTTTACAAGGTTAGGCTGTCAAGATATTACCGTACAACGGGCTATGCTGTACTGTCATGATAAAGCAAAACTAAGCCGTCGTGATAGTCAGTACGATCTTTACCGTATCAGGGAGGTAAATATAAAATAATGTTTATCAGAAGGGAGTTATAAAAAAACTACTGTACTGAAATCAAATCAACTTTACTGACATACCTAACGCTTACGTCCTAAAATTATTAATAAAATTATATTATCTCTTTTCAGCCGTCCACTCTTTACAGAGCGATCGTGGTCATATCCAGGTCCCTCGTCACCGCCTCTCTTGCGAATGCGACGCCATGCAGCTCTATTCCTCGAGGAGTGTGAGCTCTCGTTTAAGGAACAGCATGTCACAGATTTAATAAGGTCTGTCCATCGTGTTGGAGAGCGCCCGCGAGATCTTCTGCCCTCCATTTTTCCCTGCACCACCAATCTTTACATGGAGTCCTCGTTACGGGTGATGTGGCCGAAGAACTTGAGGATTCGTATCTGAACAGTCGACGTCAATCTCTCCCTGATGTTGAGTTCTTTCAGGATAGAAACGTTGGTTCGGTGCGTAGTCCACGGAATTCTAAGCACGCGTCACCAGCAGTACATCTCCAGTGCGTCAATTTTGTACCGGTCTCGCATCCTCAGTGTCAGTGTCGAACCTTTGTGTTTCTGGTTATTCTGCGGTCCCTCCAAATCTTCGTCAACTTTTCCACTGAGGACCTAGTCACGGCGCAGCGCCTCCGAATCTCCTCGCAGCCGCCAGTATTGGTGATTGTGGAGCCTAGGTATACGTAGCTCTTGACTACCTCGCATCTCGCTAGAACTCGGACATCCGGTTGGTTGTTGTTAACGCAGTCTACAATCATCATTTTTGTTTTGTCGCGATTGATTGTCCAAAATCCAACGCTGTAGTCTCCAAGCGGCCAAGAAACGGAACTCTTTTCCGATTTCGTCTATAGGCAAAAAAGAACCAATATTAGAATTTTCATTAATGTATAGTAAATAGACAATAATCTATGTAATGTGTTCCTTTTCTGGTACTAGAAACCAATTACTGTCAATTAGTGTCCTGTGGTCGTCTTTCATGCCCAATTATGGTCCAGCCTTGCCATTAACAATTAAACTATTCAACGTACGTGACGATGTTTGTTTTGTTATGGTTATTTATAGAGTAGGTTATGGAATATTTATCTACCTAGCGTGTCGTGTTTCCTAAATCATTGGGATTGGCAAAGTTTACTATTTTAGCTTAAAGGATGAAAGAAAAATCGTTTATTTGGTTACAAATATCCGATTATCCGATTATCCGATACAAGGATGATAGCCGTTTATGATTATAAATGCGTTTTATCATCAAAAAAATACAGCTTTCGTCATCTATAGAACATGAGCAAAATTACTTTGTAGGTCTGCGCTTTAGAATTGTGTTGGTTGCTCAAACTCTACGTTTCTTTTCTAAAGTTACTAAATAGGGGGAAATCCCCAAATACTAACAGTATTCCATCTTATCCGCAGCGTGAGAACGAATTTTTGGTACGTGTACGACATATTAAAAACCGTATTTTTATCGATAGTTTTATTTATCACGTACCAAAAATAAGATTTGGACAGAGGGAATGCTGTTAAGAGACTTTAGGAATTGTAGATGTAAATGGGCATGAGTACCTATGCACATATTGCACATAAACACAGAATAAAGATTTTTTTGATTGATATTGATTAGAAAGAAGGTAATTAGTGTTTACACAATTCCACTTTCAGATTCTGTGAATGTCAAAAAACTAAGTTAGCAAAGATCAATCAACGTAGAATTGTACAAAGAAAAACTCATTAAAATTACACACAAAGAACACGATTTCTTTTTCTCACTTTTTTGCCTGTAATACATGATCAATGAACTTTACAAATTCGATGAAATGTCTTTGTAAGAAAATAAAAGAGTAAAAGATATGAGCTGTGAATTCGCATGAAAGAGATTTATTTTTGTAAACACGAAATTGTAATGTTCCACTCGCGACGTGAAATTTTAAATACAGTCTGCATTTTGTACTCAAGTGTAAGTACGTTTTTGTTGTTCAAGTACAGTAACGTGCAATAATATGTGTGCATGTTGCACGTGCATTCAAAGAGGTGTGAACATTTTTATAAGGAATCTAGCATTTGTTTTCAAAATTTCTGCCGACGGAAATTGTGATAGGTAAGTAATATAATATATGTGTTCACTAATGATATTAGAAATTTAAAACGTCAAGTAAAATCTTTATAAGGTTAATGTTTCATATCGAGACTTCTTAACGACAAACGGTCCGAATTTTATAACTAACTATATTGCGGCCGGATATTTTATGACGTTCCACTTTCTTCTATTCTAGAAGAACATTTGCATTTTCATTGCTACCGATTGTACAAACGTAAAATATTTAAATATTCTGATTGTGGTTTCCAAGATGTCTGTATCTTCGTAATAATGGCATTAAGAATCCAGTTAAGCAATTATGTACAAACTTGTTTTAGCATTTTTGAGATTATTTATATAATATATTGAAAAATAAACTTGTCTGATTATTTTTCAATAATATTTCTCAAAATCAAAAACATATTTAATTAATAATCGATGAATTACAACATTTTTGTAAGTATCCATAATAATGAAGTGAAGAACATGGACAAGTGAAATTTATGAGTGAGGGCTGAGGAGTCTCTTGACTTTTCTTTATCAACCTTAATCGAGCTAGACCTAAAACGGCAAACGTTATTTATACGAGAATGTTCGCACTGGTCGGAATAGCATTGCGTTATTAAATAAAAATCCTCACTAAGTAATATTTTACTTTATGTTTTATTTTAAAGAACATAGCGAGTTAAAGGACACGAAGATGGTTTTGCGAGTCAAAGAACACGAGTTCACTATTTAATTAGATTTATAATAACAGCGTAAAATCATTAGTTTAGTAATAGAAAATGTTTTTTATTTTTAATATTCATTTTTAAAGTGGAAATAGTTCTGTGAAAAATCAAGTTAAATGTATGTTTGCAGCCAGCAGGCTGATTGATAGAAGAACAACAATAAATCTACTTGCATTGTCATTCACTAAAATTAATGGGCATAAAATTGTCTTTGTAAGATTGTACATTGTAGCTATAATACTACCGCACGGCTACCAATATATTTTAGCGTACAAAATCAATTACTGCGTTATCATTTAAACCGAAATTGGATCAGGGATCTGGAAGCAAATATAATTTCAATTTGGAGATAAAGTTGTCTTCTATAAATACTTATAAACAGGTACACAAATAATATTTATCGACTACTGAGTAGGGTTATGTGTTGGACACGTATGCATATTAGTAGGTAGGTATTTACTTAACCATATCATGTTCTTTGTCCGCTCATAATTTTTTATTCTTTTATTTACGTGCCGATTCATATCCGCTCGACAAACGCAGTCTGAAATGTCCGTCCACTTGGAGACACAAACAGTGGAATGCCGTTTGTAAAATATGCAATATCATCAAAGAGTTTATTAAACTCCATAATATATTTTGTCGTCAAAATTAAATTTTGTTTTAAACTCGTAATGAAATGAAATTCTGAAGAAGACGTGTCGCCCAACTTACCCGTCCCTTTATAATGAATGCTGGGGCAGATCATATTGACAAATTAGGACGATATACATATTCATATGGATTTTATTTAATTTATATCTTATTAATATTATTTTATATCGTTTAATTTTATTTACTTGACAAAGTATACAAGAGGCCGTGCTACATGCATACGGCCTCTTGTATACGCATGGTCGTTTCTCCGTGAAAATGCGCATACCAAAAATCTGAAAGAACCGTGTGCGTTTAACAGGCCTATACCGTAAAAATCTTTGGTTAATTCGCAGTGTGCATTGTATATAGTGATAAAGGCACGGTCGTAGTCGTCAGTGTTATAAGGAACACTTTGAAAGCTTTGAGACATTCACGACTCATACGGCACTAGACGCCGTGCTGCTGCAGTAAGCCGTATTTTACCGGTGAATATAAGCGGTCAAACTCAGAGACCTAATGTGAGTCTTGGCCTCCGATATGAGAGCCCGTCAGTCCTGCACGATCTCCCGCCACTACTGGGTAGCATGAAGTTCGCAATCAACTTCCAACTTGTCGGTCCAGCTATACCTCTGACTCTCGCTGACTACATATATTATTAAAGGTTTTTCTAACAATAAACTTAAACTCCTAAATTGTTTACTAAAATCACTAATTTTCTTTGAACGTAAGAATGAAAATGTACAGAGGTAAGTGCTACTCAGGCTGCTCGGAAAACTCGACATAGCCCGCGGCGGGACTGAGGGAGACGCGTACCTAGACGTTCAAATCGAGTTTGCCTCTTGTTCTCTTCGCGTAAGAAGGAAATTCATTATTGAATCTTACAGTGATGTATTCAATATGGTTTTTATACAAGAGACCGGTAATAATATAAATTATTCTTTCTAATACCTTACACTTTTATTTAAATTTTCTAAATAATAAAATTTTATATTACCCGGGTTAGTAGTTAAGAAATAAAAAATATATAAGTAATATATTAGTACTTTAAATACGAAATTAATATTATATAATAGATAGTATGTAAAGATATAAAATGTCCAAACCAGAAATTATAATAATTGTGACTAGAGAAAAAAAGTAACGATTGTGAAAGAACAAAACTTAAAAGCTTTTTTGTCTTAATACAATAGCTTTTAAGGCAAAGTATCCGAAATTGGTGTTTAAAATACAGTACTGAAAATTTATAAATATGTAAAGGTATTACGGTGGCTTCCTTTGTGTCTACATCGGATAATTTTAATTTTTTTTGAAGATATTGTTAGGTTTATACATGAATTATAAAATAAGCATCTTGATACATATCTAGGCGTATCTTAAAGAAGAAAAAATATGTCGAAACAATGATAAGAAATCCTGAAATATTTGACATTATGGTACATACCCATAATGTCAAATATTTCAGGATTTCTTAATAAGAAATATTTGACATTATGGGTATGTACAGTATTCTACAGTAAACCAGTGAAAAAGGTTACCAGGGTTGAGAACTAAGATCAAAGATTTTTATGCTAATTGTAAATTATATAAATAATTTTATTAAAAAATGCATTTCTTAACATTTTAGTTGACAGCTATGACGTTCTGTGTTATTTTAAAACTGTGCTACAGGTTCCCACACAATTTTACCAGTAAAATATTCGTTTGTATGTTTATGTTGAACCTTATTTTTCATGTCTACCGTTGCAATTTCATCTCAATCGGTTCAGCCGTTTTGTCGTGAACATGTAGCCTACAGACAATAATAAATAAATAAATATATACGGACAAATTACACAGATTGAGCTAGCCCCAAAGTAAGTTCGAGACTTGTGTTATGGGATACTAACTCAACGATACAATATTTTATAATAAATAATATATAGAAATAAATATCCTCAAAAATATCATAAGGTCCGGTCTCCAGAGCTTGGAGGGGGGAGGGGGTTGGCAACAACGTTGATACCCACGGTAATGCAAGCGTCTATAGGCTACAGTGATGCTTACCATCAGGCGGGCCGAATGATTGTTTGCCAACTATGTGGTATATAAAAAAAAACATCCAAGACCAATCAGAAAAAGTTCGTCTTTCATCATGACTAGAGAGGGATTCAAACCCGGGACCTCCTGGGTGGCAGTCCGGCGTGGTAACCATTACGCCCCGGCGGTCGTCACGTATAGCATAATATTATTCAGGAATTAGTACAGAACTATCATAGATACTGGTAGATACTGTTAATTAGTTAGGATAATAATAGAATGCTGGTAGTGTTATGTCAAACAATACTCAATATTATCTTGTAGTTTAATTGTGGTAAGCTGGAATTAACAATTAGATCTGCAGGTATTTGAGTAGACAATGCAATCAGGGAAGTCTTGAATGCATACATACGAAAACAGCGCCTGGATAGTCAGGCCACAACCACACAATGGTTGAATCTGTGGAGTCTACAATAATATATTCGACAACGGATTAACGGACTGGCGGCACAACCATCTAATTGTAGATATCATAGCGTAATGTATTTTCTAGATAAGGAATTATGTGTCTCATTAGACATTATTTAAAACCCTCAACTGTACGAACAGGTTAAGCAATGAATGTCCAACTAGTATGTTTAAAATCTTGACTTCCCCTGTGATTTGGAGAGCAAAATTTCGCTTATTGTCGATAGATGGCAGTCGTTATGGTTGTGAAGAAATCACTGACATCGGTTACCATTGCACTCAATGTATATTGTGGGATATACACGAATGGAAGAAGTAGATCATTTATCTAACTTCGTCTATCAATCGTACCTACTTACAAAAAAACCATTGAAAATAGTATTCGCCTTAATTAATTAGTGCATCTAAATATCCTTTCTCAGGCCAAATTATGACAAATAAAAAAAAATGTATAAAATTCAAATATACAGAAGTGAACCATTTTTGTACTTCATCAAGCTGAGTCGTGGGATTTCTTTGAAAATATTTGTTTACTTCTGTACATGTTAATGCTAGAGACAAAGTGAATATCTATAGATAGTTAAAGAAATGAATTTGTCATTAATTCAGCACTTAATTCAGCATACATATTTTAATATACATTTTATTTTAAAAGTAAAATCTAGTCGTGGGACAGTGGTGGTAACAGACAACTTCGCCAGCTATTAGCAATTTCGAACATGATAATACATGTTCAATTGTACAGGGTGTCCGATGGCAGATAAAGTATTTAAATTTTGAAAAAAAAAGTACGAAACATACATTTGTAATTTAATTATAAATTATAAGGATTTTGTTTTCTAAATGTTCTCTTACCTAAATGGTCGTCATCTCGTCAGATACACTCTTGAAATTTGGCCTCAGTTTGCCGCGAGACCAGATTTCATAATGATTTCGGTATAGCAAAATCACTAGAATATTTTAATTTATTTTAATGAGGTGACGGTTCATTGATTGGTTTTGTAAACTTTACTTTTGAGGTTACTTTGAGGTACAGAAAGAAGTCAATGGAGGTGAAATTTGGCAACCGGGGTGTTCAGGGATTGTCACCAAAATAGGATAACAAAAAAAATATCTTAAGAACGCCATGCTGCATACCGCTACAGAGACCCTCTGTAGCGGTATGCAGTATGGCGCCATCTTTATGAAACCATGTGTGCAAGTTCGAGATAAGATGCTCTCTAAGCAACGGTAGAAAATAATTGGTCAGCATGAGCCAAGGAAAGGCATCCACATTTACTGCTTGTCCTCGACTGTCAAAAGAACACTGAGCGACTATTGCTCTGTCTAACATCTGGATTCCTGTAGTGGTTCCAAACGAATCCAGCTACCATTAAAAGCACAAAAAGAAAATATTATCCGTGAGATTAATGCTATTCGACATTACTTCTTCAGCGACAGTGTGAATTCCGTGCGAAAAACTAAGGCCAGATTTCAAGAGTGTACCTATTCCGACGAAATGGCCACTATTTAGATAAAAATAACACTTAGAAAACAAAATCCGCACTACTCAGCATTATAATTATAAATTAATTAAAAGTGTATATTGCGTAGTTATTTTTTTATTCGAAATTAAAATCCTAAGTCTGCCACCGGACTCCGGACATCCTGTATATCAGATTGTGTGCAAATAGGCGTGCGTCGGCGAGTTAAGTGTAATTATCTATCCACATCACATGAATATATTTGCTGCTTTTGTATTTGGTGATTAAAGTAATTTGATGTTCAAGATTGATTTTATAATGAGTTTGGGTTTTGGTATAATATCTAATTGTCCAACCAGATTTTGGGGTATAATTTAATTTGAATATTTCTTGAAGTGTTTAGTGGTAGTTTCTGGATGTTTGTAATACAATAATGCTTTGTCTTGAATCATGGATCCTAATAATAATATATTATAGTAAGATCTGAAACTTGGACGATGGGTTCTTTGTATGACGCGACGTAGGCATCCGATAAGAAAGGATTTTCCGAAATTTTCACGGGAAAGCGGGAAACACGCAAACGAAGTTACGCGGTTTCTCTAGTATTATACCATGAAAGAAGAAAGATATAAATATATATACCATGGAAGATGACACCACCATTTGACAGCCCTGTGGCACAGATGGCAGTGATTCCACCTCCAGGCTGCAGAGGTCGCTGTTTTGATCGTCGTACAGCATTAAATGTGGTTTGTCTGGTAATCATGGTATTAACTGAAAATTTTCCTCACCGAGTGACACCACCGAGTGACAATGCTTTAGTACTCAACTGTTTGTTATAACCAGCTCTTAGCTCATACAAATAAATGACATACGTCAAATAAGGTAAATAAGTTAAAATATTACTAGAGAGGTAGGGCACAGCGGATAATCTGCTCAAATCGGAGCAGCCCGTCTGGGGAAGGAACCTTACAGAAGATCGTAGCCACTTGGGGGCGTTGGGAGGGTTGGCAACGCGGGAGTGATACCCCCAGTATTGCAAGCGTCTATAGGCTACGGTGATGCTTACCATCAGGCGGGCTGTATGCTTGTTTGCCAACTTTGTGGTAAAAATAAAAATATAAGAATTACTAGAAAGTTGTTAATAAACCTCGCCTTAAGATTTAGTGAGTGCCAGAATATTATTATAATTAAGTTTTTGAAATTTTAGGTAGGTACATATTTAAGTTGACAGCATTCCCAGAAATTACATTCAATTTGCATATTTATTAAGTTGTTTGTAGCCCTTCAAAAGGGAACGTGTATGAAATCGAAAACAGGAAAATTCACTCGACATCTATAAGCAAACCTATAGGAATACTTTATTTCCTCACTAACGAAATTGTGGCAGTTCTCAAGCGGAAGTTATTTTCAGAATTGGTTTACAACTTTTAGACTAAAGTGTTACAGGTGCGCAGGTAGGTACTACCTATCACTTTCTAATGAAATCGTTAAACACGGACAAGTTAAGCTGTTTCAGAATGCATATAACAATGAACTGGATGCGATATTCAATTAAACAACGACAAAGAACCGAAGTGTAAAAACTATTGCGAAATTAGAAATTTTGAGAATGCTGCAGAAGTATGGTATCAACATAAACCCATTCAATTAATAGTACTCGATGTTTAAGAGTCTCGAGTCAAAGAGCAGGTAGTGACATGATAATTCTCGCCATGTCATTATAATAATATCGTCATGTTCAACTGATATCAATTACAATACTGTTGTAACTAATTACTGAGGTATACAATAATTGGAGTAGAGCAAGCTATACACAACATACGTCTTGTTGTCAATAATTATCTCCTCGACCTTAGTTAGACAAACCCGTGGTTTAGCTTGGTTTGGGCACAGATAATCTCACGCTGAATACAATCTCGCATCAATACACCTACATTTAGGTATAGTTACATCATTTTCTATTTGATAAACAATCCAGAAATAGCCTGGACTGCGTGGGTGCGCAATTAAATAAATTATTTGTACTGAATAAAAAATAACTTGAGCTTTTGTGGCAATTACTAGGTTTAGATACGTATTTGTAGTTTTTAATTAAATTAATTGTGAGTTTAAGATAGTTGTAAAATTAACTAAGTTTGGTATGCCAAGTTTGTAGATGTAGAGTAATTAAGGAACCAGTATTTATGTCCTAACATCACTCAGAGAATGTTTAGTTCAGCCCTATTCGGCCACGAAAGATAGACAATACCGCAAACTAACATCGAATAGACGCCTGAGAGCTTTCACTAAATGTAATCTAGAACATTACGGTCCTGTTATCACCCAGTTAACATCAATTTGCTTTACACCTTCATACTGCTGTTTCGTCTGTATCTAGATATAGATATGCTTAGGCTTCTTCTGCTCGAAAATGCTTTTTTAAATTTTAAATCTTGCTATGTTTAAACTTTGCTAGTAATAGTTTTTTTTACTGACAGAAAAAAATAGAATAGGGATGCTCTATTTCTAGACTTGTTGATGTTATTCTTACCCCGCCCGCCTGACCTTACTTGCAGAATTTTGTATTCTATTTCAAAACAATTTTATTCGTAGTTATCCTTGAATAAATTTGGTTAGACTTCATAAATATGTAGAAAATGTTTGTGGTCTCCTTTGTATTAATCTCTAAAGTATTTAGTTCAAACCCTAAATTATGGCCCACACCGGCTTTGGAGGAATTAGCTTTGAAAGGTAACAAACAGACAGTGACGGAAGAAGATTAGTTCAGGAATCTTTGAAACGTTATGTAGATCTAAACTAATATTATAAAGAGGAAAGATTTGTATTTCTGTTTGTAACGAATAAATTAAAAAATACTGGACCGATTTCAAAAATACATTCACCATTGGGAAGTTACATTAATACCCCCGGGTAACATTGGCTATATTTTTGTTTTTTTAATATGGATCCTTAGTAAAACCCATGCGAAGCCGGGGTGGTACGCTAGTATCATATAAAATACTCGTACAGCATCATCATCATCATGTCGGCCGTATCCGGCGACGACGGCGACTCCTACATGTCCATCCCGGGGTTGAATGTGGTTTGCACAACCGAACTTGAACTTTGACTTCGTAATACTTTGGCTGCATCGTACAACAACTGAGATAATGTCACACACAAATAAACTTTTTTCGCATTTCGTCAGTTTATTATAGAACTAGTTAATAATGACAATGATGACGATTTACATATCGTATCCACTTGCACGGTCATATTAATGCCAGATGGAATGTCTAATTTGACTGGACTATATCACGTAAAGAAAGGCCTTCCAATCCTTCTATCTTTTGTTTAAATTCCTTATTTTCCACCGCCACCGTCAAGGATGTCAACAATTTTATTTTTACCTACGGTGGAATCGTGTCTACCTTAGGTCAGTTTAGAACTGTGACAAGTTGGGATTGAGTCTAATTGATAGCTGTCTCTAACAACGTTTCTTTCATAGAGTAACCTATTTTAGTGCCCATCAAGTTTGCATAGAATGGACATTTAACAATTTTATTGTGTTTATGTAGTTAGCTCATATTGTTTGGCTCTTTAACTATAGTTTCATGATATTGTTCCGTATTGCACGAGTATTAATTGGATTATATTGTGATAGGTAAAGTCTTACATAAACCACGTAAATCATAAATGATCCTGTTTATAATAAATGTAAATATTTAATACTAAATCTACAAATTTTTAATTAAAATTTTTATAGGGTATTTTTTATTCTCGGAAACAAATTGAAAAAAAAATTCAAGCGCTGCCGCGAGTGCCGCGGGTATAGTCCGAAGTTTTTTCTTTTTGCAAGAATAGATATTGGTGCTAATTCTGTTGTACATTTAACTAGACTAAACTAATTTTGACAGGACTAGAAGTGTTGCTATCCTTGTCACTAATTGTAAACCAAGGAAGGACAACAACACCTTTGGTCCTGTCAAAATTAGTTTAGTCTAGTTAAATGTACAACAGAATTAGCACTATAGTCTCGCTACTGACTACCTATACTTATTAAAAAATACAGAATTCGAATAAATATTTCATTATTTGTTATTTACTATTTTAAAGTATTTGAATACTCTAATATTGTAAACATTAACCTTTACTTATTTTTCCAATAAACCTTATAAAAGAATTTGTATTTCATTGAGACATAAAAATCCCTTAATATTGGAAAAGAAAGGAAAGCTTTTTAAAAATACTGTTTCGTAATCTCTTTATCGTACACACAACATAAAACAGTCACTGAAAAGACATTAATATGAAATAGGTACAAAGGAAGACGGAGTTGCGAAGGCGGCAGAGCGTTTTGCTCAGTCTAAACTCATTTTACACTCGAAAATATTTTGTGCAGAATGTCTGGTTACAGTCCCGTAGAAGTAATACATCCTTAAACTTGAAAAAATAATGTATTTTTTTATGAGTTACTTACAAATTGAAATGATACTAAGAATAGACTCTTACGTTAATAAGTAATAATATAAAATTTTGTCTGGTTTTTACAGTTGTCACGCCCACCTGCCACCTGCCCACCATATCAATTTAGTGCTATTTATCACTTTTTCTTAAATTGGGTAGGTAGATATTAAAATTATGTAATAGGAATGGATTAAACGATTTGGTTGTTACTTACATAGCGCGTAGGTTCCTATATGTTAATATGTAATCTTAAAAAAAAACGAATGAACGAGTTTATGATTTAAATAAATGAATAAAACAAACAGATGCCTGGCGATATTTTTAATTGCCGTGAAGGCCGTTTTTCACTGTGGGATATATTACATCTTGAGCTATGAATGCAAACTGAGGCGAGGCAGGGGGAGAGGTAGTGTCCGGCGACGTGAGATAATGTAATATATGACAGTGTGACTGGTCTCGTATGTACAAAATCTCAAGATATAATATAATTTCATAGTGAAAAACCAGCTTGAGAATATTTAAAAATCCGTTCTTGTGAATTCGTGCAGCAATGAACGTCAAAGCCAAATAATTTTATTGAATTTCACGGGCACTTTCATTAGTCATATTATATAAAAATTAACTATTAATTAATGTTAATATATGTATAACCTACTTTATAAACTACATCATTTCGGTAACAAAGCAAAATTACTTTCGGCAAATGAAATAGCGAATCAAAATCGGTTATGAACTTATGACATTTTACGTACCTACATCAAAATATATGTAATATCTTGTTAAAATTATTATAGTGTATTGAAGAATATTATATTGTATTGTGTATTATTTTTCCATTACAACAAAATGAAAGCACGGTTCGGATTACGGAAACTTGCGAATCAATTCACATGTTCATATATATTTTTGCAATTACACGCCATTTCGCATTTTTCTTTTCATTAGGTAACAAATCCTTGTCAATACTTAAAGTTCATTGACACCAGATATGCTCTTATTTTTACGGAATTGAAATTAATTTTACTAGTTACTAATATAATCAACAGTTAGCTTAGGAACCAATTTAAAACTTTATCCATGAAGTGCTAGATAATTCGAATACCTAGTGAAATATTATTACGTCCACGTTTTATGAGACTTATTGAGCAAACTTGATGTGGGTTTTATTAATATTATATTTTATGTGAAAAGTTTTAATTTTCTACATTGTTGCATGCAATAGTCTATTGTAGAGTTCAAATTAAATGCGTTTCAGGAACTGTTAGGGTATGTAATTGTATACCAGGCCCTCAACATCTCATGTGACACTCAATGCGTTACTTTGTCACGAGCATAATCATCCTCTCTGTATACAAAACCACGTATTACTCTATGCCTATGCACATATCATAAAAATAATACTGTCAAGGGAAATTTCCAGTTTTAACCAAATATAAATAAAAATAAAGCATTTAACAAATTTAATTTGCATTTGCTATATCCATACAGTTGAGATAGCCAAACATTTAGCTGCGTTAAGTACACAATAACGTTTTAAGCACACAACGTAGATGTTGAGGCAGGAATAGGAACACAAACGGAATGTAATGTTTACGAAACGTAAAAAAAAGCTACTATTACCCTGTACACGCAGAATCATGCAAACACCAATAATGTTCAGAGATTACATAATACCGTTGGTACCAGAAGAGAACAACCGGCGTAGTAAATTTTTAGACCGTTTTTTTATATTTTTTTATACAGGGTCAATTCATACAGATTGAGCTAGCCCCAAAGTAAGTTCGAAACTTGTGTTATGGGATACTAACTCAACGATATTATATTTTATAACAAATAAATATATAGATAAATATCCAAGACCCTTTTCTATTAAGAGCTGGCCACTTTCATAGTATTTCCTCTGGCTAATCATACTTCTTTCTACGATACTTGAGTTGCAAACGCATTAACGTGGATTGTACAATGAAGTGCACGTAAAGATTTACACATTTTTTTATATAACTTTATTGATCACAAATATCACAATACACAAAGTACTGATACAATAGGCGGACTTAATGCTAAATGTATGTTATTATTCTGAGGCTAAATGCATTCTCTACCAGTTAGCCATTTCGAGTACCACCCCGCCGCCGCGCCGCACCCCACCTAGAAATTCTCGATTGTGTGTGACTTAAATTCACATTAAATATTTTTAAGCTAATATAATAATAATATTACAATAATATACGAATCTTATGTTCTGTATACTATGGCTAAAATCGTAATGTATGTTTAAAAAGTGTACTATCGGTGGTTAGTTATATATAATTGTTCTGTCAGATAATTGCTCCCCGATAATTAATACTTTGAATCTTTATTATCAATCTTCATTCATATTTTTATTTTGTTGTACTGATACTGGTAAATAAAGAGTTATTTAGTAACAAGTAAGTAAAAAGTAATTTCTAATTTTTTAAACTCTCTAGTTTAAAAAATAAGAAAGTACTTACTTACTTGTTTACTTACTTACTTATTTTTGGAACGGAAATAATTAGAAAAACCGGGCAAGTACGTGTCGGGCCACGCACAATGCAGGGTTCCGTATTGGCTACGCATTTCTTGCTTGCAGATGAGTACAATGCCATATCATATACATTTGTCAAAGAAATTTCACTTCATAAGTTCGTCGGCTATTACTCGGTAACTAGTAGAGCCTACTTAACCGTTATAGTTTCCATTGAAGGTTCAGCATATAGACTACTACCCAAATTTCTAAACATAAGACTTTTGGAGATAGAGGGGGGGGGGGACCACCTTGCAAAACACGATAAATGTAAATAATTCCGAAACGGATCATTGTATTGAAAAATGATCTTTCCACAATGTTTTGAAGAGACCAGTCTAACGATACCCCACAACTTGGGGAGGGCGCGAAAAGAAAACTCATTTTCATTTTACATGTAGTGGAGGCACCCCAAAAAAAATATTTTTCAAAATTTTGTCCCAGCACTTTGTTGGCATTGCTTTCTAGCATTAAGCGTCTAGGCCGCGGACAGATGGACATAGCTAAAATAATAAAGGTTCCTTCTAGTTTACTACGGAACCCTAAAAAGCGAACGTAGTTGCGGATGTGCGCTAGTAAAAACATTTTGTTTCGTCATTAAGCGTTGTTCCGTGGAGAGCTGTTATATAATTAAAACACAATACACTATCTGTTGTATTACTATCTCAAAGTGAATTTCATAATAGTATTTGATATGGAAATGAATGAAACATTACCTCTGCACAAAGAGATGAGTTCGTTTTGTTCTAGGTAACATAAAATACGTTTTATATATGTTTCAGTTTCTTTGTATAAAGTCTGAAAGGATGCCTTAATAAGGTTAATATTTCCTCCAAATAAATAAGTTTGTGTAGACATGTTTTTTTTTATAGCTTTGTAAAGAAGTCTTATAGTTTCTTCATATCCTTTAGCCAGTCCACGGCTTACTTTAGTATTCATAGCATCAATGAAGCGACATTGTTTGGTTGTTTATCCATGAGAGGAAAGAGTCATACAGTCAGAATACTTTGCAATGAAAACCATCGTTGACTACGTCGACAAATTGTAATACGTTAATGTATCGTACTTGTGGACCAGTACTGCCTTCAAACTTTAGTGTTGTAAATTTTTTTGTGTAAATTTTCAGCCATTGTCTCACACGATTAACTTGTTTTTAAACTATTTCTTATATAAAAGTATCTATAGATAGATAGAACTCCGATAAATAAATTCAGAGACGAATATCAAATCATTTCGCAAGCCATCAAATCGGAAATCGAATCCACGATCGATCACTTTCCGCATCAGAAACTATATTTCTGGTATCTGCAAATATTTGTACCAACAAGTATACAGGAAGTGAAGTGAGCGTTATTTAATTGGAACTTTTGATTACCTAACATAAAAACAATTTCGTATAGAACCGAGTAACTAACTGTAATAATATTTTCGGATTTTTTTTCACGTTCATTTCATTGTTTTAGTTTGGAGAAATTGTGCTTCGAAAAAAGTATTTCGAGATGGCCTTTTTCGTTTTCGCTGAGTTGTGGTATAATGACTATTACTTTATGTAAAAATCAGTAGGTATCATCTATAAATAGTCCTTAGTCGCAGTCGTAATGGTTCAGAATCCAAATTGACCAAATTAAGCCGCGACCTTTCCCAACAGATTCAGAAACAGGACAAAACGCTAAGTTGAATAAGTGGGTTTCATACTACAAATGAATCGTAAAAAAATTATAAAAATTCATGTGCAATAAAAGTATAATACTCTTTTCGGTTTATGTATATCGTAGGCATTCAAGAGAAAATGTCGAAAAGAAAAATTAATTTCGGTAAACCAATAAAGCGAACGTCGATGATTTGTCGATTTTGTAAAGTCGATTGGTTCTTTGTGGCTGCCAGCGTTCGAGGAAGGCTTGTATGACGCGGCATGACATGACATGATGTGACAAGATGTGGGTATATACTGACGTGACGTTCTGACGTATAATCTGAGGCTTTAGTTTGGTTATATGTCTAGGAGGAGATCCTTATTGTTCATCTGTAAAAGTATTTTTAACAATGCTGAAGTTTGAAGGATAGTTACAAAGCACCCGTTGTTATGTTTAGCAGTATATTTCGTACAGTTTGTAAATTATCTAGTAATGTAATATAAATGTTTTTATTGAGTTCACCAAGATGATCATTGTTCGTAAATAATAGAGTTAATATATTTTTTTACTTTGTATAGCGAGTCGCAAATTCTGTAGACAACATTTTTAATATCTACTTGATGATTTTGTATTAGTATTCAAAATCACATGTTGTCATACAAAGTTACAAAATGTGGTTTATAAAGTTTTAAATTATTTAAAATATGTAGATACTTTTACTTTTGCCAAATTAAGAAACTCGTAATGAAATAATGAAAATCTAAATTCATTAATATTAATAAATATAATATAACAAGCAATTTTATCTGTTACTAATAAGGAGCACAATTTACGGAATTAAGTAAAAAGATGATTTTCTCTTGGATTCTAGTGTTCATTACCTCTAAATTAATGTGTACCGTAATAGGGTGACAGCATTACTAATGAGATATAGTAAGGCAATAAGTGAGGCTAAAAGGTGACACGAAGTGCCAGGAGACTATGTACTTACCATAGTCTCTCGGAATGAGACTATTCTGTTGTTCAAGAGTAAATTAATTAATGCTCCCGTTGTTATAGCAAGACAAAGCCTGATTATAGCGTACACAAATTCTAGAATAGTACCTAAAATTAATTCAGGTGTTTGTTCATAAAGAACCTGAAAAGAAATTAGAATAAGAATTATTTTAATTAAAATGTCTTATAAAATTAACAAAATGAAGTGAGTTTGAAAAAATATTAAATTGTAACAGAATATCTTTAATATAATCATGCAAGTTGACATTTATGAAGAAATACCTGAATAATTGGAACTGCACGTTGCATAATAAAATATGTTTTCTAACTGAAATAGTAGGTACCTGTAACATAACATACTACAAGTGGATACAACTTTTTTATTTTATTAATCACTTTGCCCATGTAAAGCTTATACCAATGATCAACAAAAGGTACAAATCAAACGATATTTAAACAAAAATATTTATTATAACAAATCTTAAAATAGTATTTGGTGATTACTTTAAAAGCAACTTCAACCAAAAAAAATAATAGGGCAAGTACCTACGTGTCGGGCCACGCACAATGCAGGGTTCCTTATTGGCTACGCATTTCTTGTTTGCAGATGAGTACAATGCCATATACTATGACATTTTGTACGTTTTTGTCAAAGAAATTTTACTGTTCGTCGGCTTTTACTCGGTAACTAGTAGAGCCTACATAACCGTTACAGTTTTACTTGTAGGTTTACTATATGGACTACTAACATTTTCAAATTTCTAAACACAAGACTTTCGGAGATAGAGGGGGGGGGGGACCACCGTGCAAAACGAAGTAAATAATTCGCAAACGGATCATTGTATTGGAAAATGATCTTCCCACACCCTGAATCTTTTTTAGAGACCTATCTAACGATAACCCACAACATGGTGTCGTCGGCGCGTTCATTCTCACTACATGTAGGGGAACCAACCCCAAAAAAATATATTTTTCAAAATTTTATTCTACCACTTTGTTAGCATTGTTAATATGCGTATACATACCAAATTACATCTTTCTAGCATTAAGCGTCTAGGCTCTAGACCGCGGACAGACAGACGGACAGACGGACATGGCGAAACTATAAGGGTTCCTTGTAGTTTACTACGGAACCCTAATAAAAAGGTCCGATTTTCGGCACTTGGCTGCTCTGTGCTCTCGGCAATTAGTAAAGGGTCGTTCCCAGGCTCGGTATCTATGTCGTTTTTGTTTTAAAGCATAATTCAATTAAAACTTTACGCTGAATTTGAATTTTGATTGTCATTTGCCTTTTCGCAACGTGTTAATAGACGTTTTATCGGATGGAAAAAGTTGCGTTCCCTACTGGTGTTTTGTTTCAAGTTTCTTGTTGTTGAATGCATTACGGTAGCTTATTAAAAGTACTTACTCGACAAGAGAAGTTTAAGTGTATATTGAAAGCGTTTTTAATCAGCCAGTTCACTAACTCGCCGCTATCAGCGATGGCTATGGCTTCGCAGGCCGGCGACAGAATCTACCATCGGACGCTGCGAAGCGCTGCGGCTTTTAAGGGAGTTCGGCGCGGGGCGCGGAGAGGAAACAAATGTCCGTGCGACTCGGTGCGACCCAATGCGATGATTGCGATGCCGTGTCGGCGTGTCGCTAAAAGATCGTGGCCTGGCAGTGAGCCGACAGCAGAGCACGTAGTTTTAATTTCGTTTAACTGAACCTTAATTATATGGCCCGAAATTTCAAATCCATTAATATAATTTTATCGTAAACATAATAATTTTAAGTGGTGATTAAACTTTTCACTTGATTTGACGTAGAGACAAAAATACATCACATATAATTTTTTTTAATGATGCATTTAGTGATATAAAAGCTGTTTTCTTTTTTAAAGCACGTTTTATTTTCCTCCAAAAATTTTAGAATATCCTTTTACAAACGTACAACGAAATTTTATATTTTGTACGGGTTATTCAGGATAGGTGGAGCACCTATGAATATCAAGTTACTTTGTACATGAATCACAGTCTCAACAGTTTGTATACAAACTTCTCGGGTGCATTGCAGATTCAATGGAGCTATATTTAGGTGGTGATTCTGCTTGCCGTTTGAGAATCGTTATCCTAGGTAATCTTTAGGTAATAAACTATCACTTACGAAAATTTATGCGATGGCTTTCTGCACGAAATGACAGAAGACAACCTCCGCTACGTAATCCTAGCTCATCGCCGGCGTTTAGCGGCACTTAAATTCCTTTAAAACTTATTAATTGAGCAATTTAAATACTTAATGTCATACGATGAATAAGTAGCTAGCGTACGACACATGCCAACCGCAGGCTTCTGTATCTGTAGTACTTATAGATAGAATAAACAACGACGAGACCACATACAGAATAAGTAAAGTTTATCGGCATGCCGGGAACATCTATCTACTCTCGTAACGAATTTAACTGGATGGAGTTAAGGAGAATTAAAATAACCAATGAATTAGTCAGTCAAGAAACATAATCTTCCAACGAGAGTTCCATTATGCAAACTATCTGAATATTGTCTTGGATAAAACGTCAGATATTATTATTAATAGGAAATTAACGAAATTAGTAAAAACGATGATAAATGATTTTATATCAGAATTAATTAAGAACTTGGTCTTTTTTGCGTCAGTTAACTACACGGATCTTACATAATTTTAACGTAAAGCATCAGCTTTCATATTCAGCCGACATCAGTCGGGACATTTTTCACAGAGAAATGCAAATCCATGTTTGGTCTGGACAAGCAATTAGCCGCACCTACCGGTAGCACATGAGTAAATAAACCGGTAGTTTAGGGCGCTCTACAAAGGCTGCCACATAGGATCGGTGTTTTTTTGTAAGCTTCATTGAAGTTCGCAATTACAGCGATGTTATGGTTATATTCTTGACTAGATGTGCCCGCGACTTCGTTCGCGTGGACCACACGACTACATGCTTTATGATTGATAGATAGACTGCTGCGCACGAAAGAAGTCTAATATGAAAGCTTCTGTACCGCACAGGAAAATGTTTACAAAAACTTTTACATTGTTACAATAAAGGTACCGAAATTGTATATTGTACACACTATTCTATAAACATGTTACTTATAGAATTTCTTCGTAAACTATGTTCTAACATATTTTAGTTTTTCAGTGTATCGGCGTGTATAAACAGGCTTTTTGCACTGCTTACTCGGGACAAAGTTACATAAAGCTGGCCGTGAGAAAAGCAGAACTTACGCAGGTCCACACCAACATGAGTCATAGTCTGTCCCTGACGTTTATTAATAGTCATGCAGAAACTAACACTTATTGGGAACTGCACACGTTTAAACCGGGATGGATAGTTGTTTGGTATAAGCGGTATCCGAGGGATGAAAACGCGTTCACCTGCACCACATCCTGTTAAAATTTGCGCCTCTATGACGTTCCGTCGAATGATTTTTAAACATAACTTTGGAGAGCTTAAGTAAAATTATGGGCAGACCTTCTTTTAATTTAATAATATGTGCCGGAAGACCGGGTGCAGACAAAGAATTTAAAAACTCGCAGGGTAAGTTGTTGCTTCATCTCTGTCGACAACATTGTTATTTGCTGTGCACTCTACTTGTGATTGTGACCCTTCAACACGTTCCATAATAATATTATTTATTTCAGTGACTTCTTGGTTGCGAGGTGTCAAAATTGCACGCTCACACCACAAAGCCAAGAGTCCGCCTGAGTTATAATATTAGCTGGATCGTCATACATTGATGAAATTAGTTGTTCAAGTGAAGTGACAACCTGCCAAATTTGTCTCGCAATCTGGTTAGCCCTTCTTCTTTGGGATAGGAACCGTCACCAATTTTTAAAAGCAAATCGGAAAATTCTTGTGCATTTTGACTTCCTCACATTCTCATGTTAATTGTAAGCCGCAGTTTTGTGATGTGTGGCCAAAGTGTCGAACTCTTGAGACACGCACTTATTTCATTAGCCCTCCTCGTGGTACTACGGGTATAGTCTGCCTAAAATCTCCACAAAATAGAACTGTAATGCCACCCATGGCCCTGTCACTTTGACGAATGTCCTGAAGCGCCCTGTCTACAGCTTCAACTGCCTTGCGATGTGCCATTGTGCACTTACAATTAGATTACAATTAGATGACAATCAGGCAGTAATCTCGCTTTAACACTATTTCGTGACACACTACAAACTGGTTGCTCGGTTATATCTAGTTGTAGGGGGATCTTGAACCTTTTCAGGCACAGCAATGGAAAATAGAGAGGCAGACAAGTTATAATAGTTTATCTTCCAAATATTCCAATACAGTGTAATAGGTTTTCGTATGAAGTAATTTTTTGATGAGGTTAATATTGACAAGCCTAAAAGATAAAGTAATGCGCAACACACATACAATTTCAATTAATTGTAATTTAAATAAACTTTTTCACCTCACAAGCTCGGAAAGAATCTGTTTGTCATTCGAAATCTGAGCGCAAAAGTGCATTTTGTGCTCTAGCGTGGAAAGAATTTTTAAAATTCGAACCTTTCTATTCTATAGACGCGAATGTAAACGCGCACTCGCAGCTCGCCTCGCGCCTCGCCTCGCGCCTCGCAGCGCTCGCGTCCGGAGCGGTTTTTTGGGCACGAGTCAAAGGGGTTCGCGTGGGATGCGAGCGCGGTGTTCACACTCGCGCTCTCGCTTCATTCGAGTTTAAACCTTGTGCCGCGTTAAAAAGACTATGTTGCCGCTAACACTTCGACGTCCTCCATTCTGGCTAGCTCGAACACAACACGAGAGTGTGAACAGACAACTCAAAAACCATCGATCACGCGAGGCGCGAGACGAAGCACGAGACGAGGTACGAGGCGAGAGTGTAAATGTAGTATATAATTTTTTATACCGTACCGTTGGGAAGCTACGCTATCCCCAAGTGACTGCTTATTTTTTGTTAAAAAAAATTAGGGTTCCCAGTTAAAACCCGTGCAAAACCCTAGTTTAAAATATTTCCAAAGCTTATTTGGAGAGCAATAAAATAGATTTAACTGGAACAATAATTATTCTCAGCATGAAAAAGCATGGTTGCAATTTTTATTTTGTTTACGGTGCGAAAGCGTTGTAATGACTATCGTTAATTTTGAGCTCTGCAATCCCAACGATTTCGTTAGATCTCTGCTTTTATTACATTTGCGAAAGGTAGCAGGTAATCCGAAAAACATGTTTTTGTTCTCCCTACGCTTTTTTTACATTGCTTAAAAGATTTTATTACTGATGTTTCCCCGAACATTTCCACAATCTTTTTGATGTAACTTCGCGGTAGAAAGTTTTATTATGATCTCTCAATTTCATGCATTACTAAATACACCAAAATAAAATGAAATATTATAAGACTTTTACTAGGCATACTTTATGAAAGACTCGACAAAGTTATAACTATTAAGAGAAACAAAATATCGTTCCGCAGTGAGTTAAGTCAGACTACAATTATTTTAGGAGACGGCAATGAGAAAGTGCGTCATTTGCCGTTGCCGGCTTCACTTCAATATAATAATTGTCCTTCGGAAACGGGCTGCAGCGAGCAGCGGCAGGCGTCACCGACATCGCCCGCCACGCCGTGCCGCCTCCAATCTCAACCTACCAACTAAATAGTTTACAGACATTCCCTTAATAAAGTTTTTTCACGTAAAATTACATCATGTTACAATAAAATCTAAGTTGTTCATAACCTAATGTATTACTTAAACAAAGTAAAGCGCGTATGTATAATACCGGAATTATAGCAGTTAAGGTGCTGTGTCGCGACAGATGGATACGATACGATATTTAGAATTACATATCGGTAGAATTACATAATCTAACGTGTGTTGTTTTACGTCAACTTACGTTACATCATGTAATTTTAACTACATATAGTAAACATTATGAAACCGATTTCATTGTGTCGCGACATGGCAAACCACACCTCAATATTAGTATACCTCTAGCATAAGTAAGCGACTACAATGTGCTGTTAATTTTCAGGGTGTCCATTACGCGGTTTGGGTTACTAAATCCCTACTAAAGTTGGCAACATTCTCAGATTTCTCAAACAGAAACTTTTAAGGAGGTTTCTTCTTGGATTTCAGTATTTAAAAATAATATAACATGTTAGGATGACCTTTGCCTTGCTGTGGGACATCATGGGCTCCAATATAACTGTTTTTTAGAAGTTCATTATTGTATGACCAATTAGAGGCAGATTAGTTTAAGTTCTGTTTGCACTCAGCTACTCGGAACTAACAATAGATTCTCATATAAAGACATAGAACATCACATCGATGAACAGATGTTCTAATTCCAGTGCAGGTTCTATGCCGCGGTGAGCACTCAAATGAAGTAACCTCTCTGTAAACTATCTATTCGTATCTCGAGGCATTGTTTCTGCTTCACTGTTGTTTCAGTGCAGTTCCAACAAACTAGGATTAACGACTGTATTTGACAGAGTTTTAAAGAAGAATTCCTGTTTTATTTACAGATATACCTAATAATGACATAGCCTACCTACGGATTGGTATTAATTGTAGATTTGTAGTGGGCTAGTTAGGAACTAAAACTTACTTTTTACGAAATAAGATAATTTTCTGAATGTCCAAGCTTACCAAAATACTGCCAACATTTTTTTAAAACTTTTTTGGTTTATTTCGGAAAAAGTAGGTACATTAATTAAGTTCCAATAACAGTTAACTACAAATCTCGTACAATAAGTATCTCGTACAATAATTTTATTGGGATATAGGTATACTTACTTAGGTATTGACTTTCTGTGGTCGTTGTTCGAAGTATGCTTCATTTTCCGTAGGCTTTTTAAACCTAACAACTTAGGTGCCTAATAAATATTGCGGGCATGAAAGAGATACGGAATCAATTAGATTTTAAAACAAATAATATTTTTTGTGATTTGTTGTTTTATATAGACGAATGAGAACTAAGAAAGGTCGGCATTAGTTTGAACAGATCCCAAGTTATTCGATGAGTTCCTAAATAAATAAAATAGTAGTTTATACTTTCAAAGACCAAACAGTGCCGACCTGATAAAAATATTTGTAGGAGCGGATAAAATAAGCATTTTCTCTTCTTGGAAGTGAATTTCAGTATTTTGACGATTCTTATAAATATTATCCGAATCAAAGGCTCTATATAAAAACCAATCTTATCCTCCAATTTTTACGGCATTTTTCTGTGAAACTCTCAATTAGGATAAGGTATTTCTTTTGGGAATCCAGAATAACAAAAAATCGACCTAAGTAGTTGCCGGGTTGTGTACGTGAAGAAATATTTCAGATTTCGCAATTATTTTGGGTATTGAGATTGGGCTGAACATGTGAAATCGTTTTTATTTGTTTTTTTTAGAGTATGGATAAAACAACAGACTGACTTTTTTTAAAGACACAGAAGAACATATGAACAGTGATGGTACCTCTGCCTTTGCCCATGGATATCCACGACTACATGTATCTTGGTTGCGTTACTCACGTATGGAAGAATGAAAAACCGGGCAAGTATGTACATGTCGGGCCTCACACATTGTAGGGTTCCGTATCGGCTACGCATTTAATGAGTACAATGCCATATTCTATGACATTTGTACATTTCGTCACAGAAATTTTACTTCATAAGTTCGTTGGCTATTACTCGGTAACTAGTAGTGTCTACTTAACCGTTATAGTTTTCCTTGTAGGTTCACTATATAGACTACTACCATGAATTTTTTTAAATTTCTAAACACAAGACTTTCGGAGATAGAGGGGGGGGGGGGGGCCCCCCGTGCAAGCGAACGGATAATTGTATCGGGAAATGATCTTCCCACACCCTCGATGTTTTTAAGAGACCTATCTAACGATACACACACGATCGAACGAACCACAACATAGGGTCGGTGCGAAAAAAAAATCATTCCCTCTATAAAGAATATTAAAAAAAAAAAAAATCTACCACTTTGTTAGCATTATCAATATGAGTATACACACCAAATTACAGCTTTCTAGCATCAAGCGTCTAGGCGCTAGACCGCGGACGGACAGACGGACAGACAGACATGGCGAAACTATAAGGGTTCCTTGTAGTTTACTACGGAACCCTAAAAAGGAAGGTAGACAAGTAGACAGCAGGGCGGGTAAGACTTCTGGTTGTCTCACTCATCTTACGAAGCACAGCGGTATACACAAGTTTCGAACTTACTTTGGGGCTAGCTCAATCTGTGTGATTTGTCCCAATATATTTATTTATTATTCATTTGTAGTAGCTAGTCTTTTCCACTTCGAAAGGTCTGATGATAAGTAATATTACCACAGTTTTATTGTTTTAGTTGGGAGTATTACAGCTTATTATTTAAGTAGAAATAAAAGTAATGCCAATTAAAAGCCTTTTACTACACAATTTTCATCAATGAAATATAATATTTTTGCAACATGTTGCAATATTTTTGCAACATGTTGCAAAAATATATTCCGATGCTATTTTCAGATTTTAATGGAAAATCTAATTATTTTTGGTTGTTTCTAAATCGGTTTTCATTTTGTCAATATATAAAAACGTTTCAAAAGCGATATGTAAAATGTTTGTCGCAAATTCGAAACTCGGAAATTGCAACAAAATATTTACTTGTGCCAGATATACATTTATTCAGAACTCTGGAATAGAGCTTCTATATAACGATAGTGTGAATATTGCACTTTACTTGATGCTTGAAACAAAGCGTATTCGCACCACACAATATTAATAGAGGTAGGGCACAGCGGATAATCCGCCTGGGGAAGGACCTCCACCTTACAGAAGATCGTAGCCAAATAACGTTGGTCTAGGCCATGGGGGAGAGGGGGGGGGGTTGGCAACGCGTGATTGCTATAGGTAGGCTACGGTGACGGCTTATCATCAGGCCGTATGCTTGTTTGCCACCTTTGTGGAAAAAACACAAATCACCTAAGCGGGAAAAAGTTACTGTCAAAGTGAAAAAAAGTTGTGCGGTGACACAGCGCGTCGATTGTCATTGAGTAGTGCTGCGCCGCTCGCGTATGCAATTGATTGTTTTCTTCTTCTTGTTATCATTAGGTACAAAAAAGTAGTGTAGTTTGGTCTAGCTAGGCTATACCAGGCTATATTAATCCTATCATCGCGTACTGGAATAATTAGTTTAGCCTAGGTCAATCCTGTCCTGAAATCGGGTGTGGTAACATATTATGTATATACGTATATATTTTCAATTATTTTACAAACTTGTTACAAGATGTTTTCATATCGCTAAGTCAACATATGGATGTTTGTTAGTTGAACAAAAATTACAAGCTTCAGAGGCAGGTTTTATTGCTAGAGTACAGCTAGAGGCGCAATAGGGCAAATCCAATTACGGTTTGCGAGCCCTCCGTTTATGTGTTAAGGTCAGGGAAAATGTTTTTCTTTGTATATTGTGTTATTGGTACGTTTTTTTAACTAAATATGACTAAATTGGAGTAGTAGAGCAATGATTTTCTACCCTTTTCCTTTCCGGACGAACAATTTTTGTGATAAAAACAGTTAAACAATCTCATACAATCTCTTGCCATCACATTTCTGGAAATTTTAGTTAAAAGGAATATGGACACACATACAAAATGTGGTTATTAAATACTTAGTAATTATTTAAAATAAGGATTTTATATTTATTTATTTATTCTTTATTGCACGATTGAGAGTACAATTGGCGGACTTAATGCCTAAAGACATTCTCTACCAGTCAACCATCGGGTAATGCAGAAACATTGTTGGCGGGACAAAAATTGAAGGGAAATATCTGGTTACCTAAGAACTTATATATACGGCTATAAACATACACATATAAATATATATTAATAATAAACTTACATATACATACTATACGCACCTAGTAAAATATTCTGACAAGTATTGACGACTGAAAGAGAGGTGATGGTGATAGTAACAGTAAAAAACAAATAACTAATGGTCGCCAAACACAACAAGAAGAAAAAAACACGACTTGAAAACGTCAGGGGGGAAAAAATGTACATACATTCGTTCACTTAAAAAAAAACATATTTAATTAACTGAAAATTATTAAACGGATATAAAATTATTTGATTAGTATCATGATATAATAATGGGAGGTCAAGATTCATTGAGGTAAAGTTGTCGAACTGACTGTTTAAAAATAAATTTACTAGAGGACATTTTAATTTCATTGGGGAGCGAATTCCATAGTCTAATGGCAGAAAGTGTGAATGAGCTTGACATATGAGAAGTTTTGTGAAGAGGTGTAAAAAGTTTGAGAGTGCTATTGGATCGAAGATTTCGAGAAGAGGTGTCAGTGAGGAAGTTAAATTTAAGTTTTAAATAATTGGGAGCTTTTAGATCTCTGAGGACCCCGAAAAGCGTGCAGAGGACTCTCAGATTCCTGCGCTGCCGAAGAGTGAGCCATTTTAACTGAGACCGGAAAGGGGAAATGTGGTCAAATTTGCGCACGTTAAATATAAAACGAAGACCACCATTAAGGAGGCGCTCGAGTTTGTTTAGAAGCACTTGAGACATATTGGTGCAACAGGCATCTGCATAGTCCAACAATGGCAAAATCAAAGTTTGAACCAATAGGATCTTCGTGGATGGAGGAAGAAAGTTCTTCAAACGGTAAAGGGAACGCAGTGTACATGTAATCTTCCTACTAGTCTCTGTAACCTGTTTGTCCCAATTAAGAGCCCCATCCAAATGGAGACCCAGATTTTTGACAGAGGAGCTAAACGGTATGGTGACACCATTATAAACTAGAGAATTATCTAATTTTATTTTGTTCAGCTGATGGGGGCCACCGACGATAAGCGCCTGACACTTCGTGGGATTAACCGCAATGCCAAAGTTCTCAGACCACTCCAATATGAGACGAAGATCCTTATTCAGTGAATCAATCACATCACCGAAGAGTTCCGAGTCCGACTGCGCATAGAGCTGCAGGTCATCAGCGTAGAGGTGGTATTGATTATGAAGACTATGAGTAATGAAATCGATGAAAAGGGAAAATAAAAGAGGAGAGAGAATTCCACCCTGTGGCACCCCCGAATCAAGATGGCACCAAGAGGAGGAGTCCTGATTGACACGCACCATCTGTTGTCGTGGGCGGAGATACGAGGAAAACCATTCCAGCGCCGGTGGTGAGATACGCAAGTGTGATAGGATGGCTAGAAGTACGTCATGGTCAACAGCATTAAATGCGTTGGAAAAGTCGATGAGGACAATAACAGTAACCTTAGACTCCTCCAAGCCAGCCCTGATGTCCTCGGTGACCTTTAGTAGTGCCGTTGTGGTGCTATGACCGGGTCTAAAACCAGATTGGTAATCACTAACAAGACTATTAGAAAATACAAATTTGGACAATTGGGTATGCACAACTGATTCAAGAGTTTTGGATAGAAAAGGCAAAATAGAAATTGGACGGTAATGATTAAGGAGGCTAGGACTAGAGATTTTAGGAAGAGGACGGACGTAAGCTTTTCGCCAAATAGAAGGAAATACTCCGGAGTCCAGAGAAAAGTTGAGAATATGCATAATTATAGGCGTTACAGTATCAAGGATGGGCATCAGCATACTCCTTCCAATATTGTCGCATCCAACAGCTTTTGACTTGAGAGAACTGATTATTTTGCGTACCTCATCGCCGGACACCGGAGAAAATTTGAAGTGACTCACAGGAGGTGATGGCATTGCTGAGATAGTAGAGACAGTCCTTTTCCTTATGTCATCATGGAGTTTGGTGGTAGTCGAAAAGTGGACATTCAGTTATTGTATTTTATTTATATTTAAAAGAATTACACGGTTCATTATCGCAAGAAAAAAAAACAAAGTTCATTATATTTTCTGTTCTTAAGTTCATGGCTTAATGCTTATGAGTTAGCTAAAGGAGTTCAAAGGACGGAGAATAATCGTTGCTAAAAACAATTTTAGACTTAATAGTGCATTTTATTAAGCAGGTCACCTGATGGTATACAGTCACCGCTGCCCTTGGACCAATCCACGACTACAAGAATCATGGATGCGTTGTAAAAGAGTGAAAAAAGGGAGAAGGAAACAGGAAGTGTTAGGTAGGCTTTTGGCTCTGTATCTCTTCGCACGAAAACGCATATCACCACTATTTCATGTCGCCATTCTGTGAATGCCCCGGTTGAGCCAGCCCACTACGTGTTTATGTACTTAGATAGAAGATAGATAGAATACTCTTTATTTGCATTACACACTTAGTTAGGCTCCACCGTTCAAAAATATATGGCCAGCCTTCGCTCCGTCCATTGTATTTTTAGTCTGTTTGTCTTAATTTAATTAAAATTTTAAATTCATTAAGAATGTAATTCGAAATATAAAGGCAAAATTTTTAGAAGTTTTAATTTTGTCTGTGTGATGAAATCTGCATCAAAATTCATGAAACGGCTTTGGAAGGCGGAAGTATAGCCCGGCTGACGCGGGTAAAACTTTATACTACAACAACGAATGGCGACTAATGACTTTAGTATTATAATTGAATGTTAAGTTTCAAAATGACTTACATATTTAATATTTCTAGTTAAGGTTTTAAGAGAGGTAGGGCATAGCGGATAATCCGCTCAAATCGGAGCAGCCCATATGGGGAAGGACCTCCACCTTACAGAAGATCGTAGCCAAATAGCATTGGCCTCGGCCATGTTGTGTTCCTACGGTGAGTAAGGTCTCCAGAGCTCCACTTGGGGGGGTTAGCGTCTATAGGCTACGGTGATGCTTATCATCAGGCGGGCCGTATGCTTGTTTGCCAACTATGTGATATAAAAAAAGGTAACGAAATAACGAAATTACATATCGGAAACATTACATACCTATTATATTATATCACTTTAAATACCTACATGGAAATTGTGAACTTAAAATAAATTTCAGTTACCACGAAGGTTACTACTACTATATAAATGGTTATATTTTGCGAAAATAAGATGATCGATGGTATGGTGTGCATGTATTTAGCTGTTAGTCAATCGTATAATAGGTTGAACCAGTCAAAACGGCTTATTACGGATTTGTATTGCTTTGTACGAATTCTTTGGTAGATACCTACTGTGGCCACCGACCGCACTGAGCGCCGCCGGTATAATTCGACGTGTTTTGGGTATACGGAATATTGGGGGCTCAAAAACAAAGTTAATCAGCGCGATGTTTACGCGATGTTCAGTAGTTTTAGAGAAATGTGAGTTTTTAGGGTTTTTTAATAATTTACCCAGAATATCACATTTGATTTAAAATTTACACAAAATACTTCCTCTTTGTCTACTTCAAGTTGATCATTCTGATGGTGTCAACACTTCAGCAAACGGTAAATTTCAAAAATCCCTAAAACAAAAAAACAACCACCCCAAATGTGTGACACAATTTATTTTCACACAGATTGAGTGAGCCCCAATACGAAACTTGTGTTAAGGGATGCTAACTCAACGATACTATATTTTATAGCAGATACCTATATTATATAGATAAACATCCAAGACAATCAGAAAAAGTTCGTTTTTTATCATGACCCGACCGGTATTCGAACCCGGGACCTCCTGGCTGAGGTCAGCAACATTGTTAATTTATTGTCAGTTTTAATCCTCCCAAATACTCCCAATAAGCACGTTCCGGATTTACGTCGAATTACTAGAAAATGTAATTTTTTACCTTATGTGGGAAACAACCCATTGGTGCCGCTTTTAGTGTTGCTTATTCATAGGCAGAGATAAAAATTATTCATCAGGTGGTCCGCTTGCTTGTTTGACTACCTTTATGACATAAAAAAAACATTGGTTTTCCAACATTAAAAGCGGTCAGGCTCAGCCGTCAGTGTTTAGACTTGCACTTGGCACTAGTTGCGGTCGAGTCAACTAAATCAACTGACCGAGTTTGATTTTAAAATAAATTATAATAATAATATAATTTATATATGAAAACCAAAGTAGGTCACGAACAGTTTGGTTTTAAATGAAATTATTATAAAAAAATAAGGTATAAGTACTAACATTTTGTATACATTATTACTAAATTCTAAATCCCTAAATACAACTTAGGTACTTCTAAATGCAACAAACGATTGCACGTAAAAACACGACATGCGATTAAGATAACAAAAAAAAGCTAGTAATTAATATATCAATCTAAAAGTGAGTGTAGATGCACCAGAAATCAGGTTGCCTCTTTGGTCCCCTATTCTCATAACAAAAACCGATTCTATTTCGATTCAAATTCAATCGCTGTCTCACTCATACAAAATAGGAATTGAACGGGACAGCGAGTGAGTTTGAATCGAAATAGAATCGTTTTTTGTTACCCAACGACTCAGCATTTACATCCACTATGCTAATTAGTTCGTTTATTAAACTAAAAAATCTTGGTACATGTCAATTATTAGTAGGTACATAATTTATTTTAAAATCAAACTCGGCCAGTCATCCGATATATCGCGGAGAAAATCGGTAATAGGTACCCCCGCGAAATGTAACAGAAAATTATGTTTGGCGTATCCTGTTCTATCTAATCCAAGTTGTTGTCACATCACGTCAACTGCCGACTCGTCATGCTGCGTCATCAGCGACTCCTACACGCGTTGTTGACTTAACAGAATTGCCGCGTTGTAATGAGCCAGTCACTTTTAATGTAAGCTTATTTTTTTCTTGTGAATCTCTTTATCCCTTCGGCTGAGGTTTTTAAGAGGTATGGTAAGTACAATACATATGCAACATTTAGTTCTAAACTAAAGATTTAAAAATATGAATTTATAAACAAGATTTTATCTCATTAACGCGCGCAGTTCCTTTTTGACGCTACTTTTTCCTCTCACACCCACACTGACTATTTTCTTTCGAATCAATTTAGATAAAATTGGTGTTATTTTAAGACCCCGAGAAAGAAAATAGGATAATTATTACACAGAAAACGTAAATATCTAATAATGGCAGAATATCTAAGCTTAGCCTCGTTCCCATAATGAAAACAAGTTAAGCTTGAAGCTTTTCTTTTAGACAATACAAAAACAAATAATGTCGAAATAAACACTTAATAAATTGTTGGCTTTTCTAAACATCGTTTATTTCTAAATGGGAACAACACTTGGGTTCAAGTACGTTTTTCCATTTGGAAATAAAATTTGATTTTCCAATGCAACAGGGGTGGCGCGCGGGCGTTAAGCAATTATTCCTACAATCATTTTAATACTGTTGATTGTTGGTTCGTGGAAGTTTGAATATTACGAGAAGTGTCATTAGTATGTCGTTTGAAATACCGAGCGGATTTTTACTCTAATTCTATTCGACTGGGACTCGATTTTGATACAGGTACCTATCATATCAGATGCGATCTAATGTCGAAAATGGAAATAGGTTTTTATTGTAAAGATGCTTTTAGTGAGTCCACCTGCGGATTTGTACCGGTCGGCGCGGAGGCAGCGGAGGGCCTAGGGGTACCTCAGAAAGGGGCCTCGCCCCAGAGTGACACTGTGAGAGGAAGCTCGAACGGGAAATAGTAGCTAGATGAACAAAGATTTGTGTTAATAATGTAAGCATCGTAATGCAAATATAATACTATGATAGAATAAAAACTCGAATAAAACCATATGTGCAATATTAAGAAGACTTGAATTTAGACTACAGCCCTGGAGACCTATATTCTTCTTTGACACGCGCCACGGGCTCCAAACAAACCCTAGAATTCCCTTAACAAAATATATTTTTATAAATAGATTCGATGAATCTGGACACCATTATGACGACATCGAAATCACATTTAGCTTATTTGCGATTGCTAAATATGCAATGAATTCAAATGTGTGAATATATGCCAACCGTCTCCATAATCGTCTATTGGAGTGATCCAATAATGGAATCTCTGATTGAAAATTTATAAGTTTCTAAATAATTCTATGTTTTTAAATGTCTCCTTCAGTTACATGATGGCGTAAGCGAAAAAATACATTATTAATTGAGAACCAATGATTATTCCAAATTGCTTAAATGGTGAGTGAAAGATCGGGAAGCTCAACTCCTTTCCTTTTTCCGTTTTCTACTTAATCCCATCCTTGTAGCGGGCTACGCATTTGTAGAGCCTTATTTGGTTGGTGGTACCTACTTTTGTTCATATGCGAGGTTAACCAAACTCCATCAGGTAGCGCGCTGGTTTATTTGCTTAGGCACATTCTATAGTCGACGTGTATGTAAAATATTCTCCTATAAAAAATCTCCGTACCGAAAACAAAGCAAAATAGCGACTGGTAAAAGAAAATCAGTAGCATATTAGAAATTATGTTTATTAATCATAATATCTATAGTTACTCCTTGAATGTTAATACAATAAATCATCAATTTTCTTAATGCAAAGTTAGCCATGAGATAACTACCTATTTAAAACTTTGAGGGCCTGTCTAGCGGTAAAAATGCTTCTATGCTACTTCCGTTTTCGTAACAACAAAATGAGTAAATTAAATAAATTAAAACTGAAAGGAGTGTTGCCAATCAAAGTTATTATAGGCTCATAAATATTTTAAATTATTAACATAAAATTTATATTGATTAAATAATGACTGAGTAGACATAACTACATACATTTAAATGACGCCAGTTTCTTGTTCATGTCAATTATTGTTATCAGATTATATTATTTTTGTATGCAACCGGCAATAAACCGGCGTCGTAGGGGTGTAATTAGCCTTTTCTGTGTGGTGAGTTGCGTCGCGTCAGATGGACATTGGTTTCATAAATTCTGCATGACTTCATGGCTCTCTGCGACATACGCGCCACGATACACGCCACAACACAACATACTACCAGCCATTTTCATTAAATTGTAGTTGTCACTGTCAAACTAAAGAAATTAAACTAACTTGGCGCTTTTATGCAAGTAATATGTGCAAGCACGTGCATCGCTTTTCGATAACGCGAGCTCCCAGGTATTTGCGATGCGATGCGAATTCAGTTATGTGTGGGAGCCTATAAAGGCTGCTAATGTATTTTTAAACCGATATAATTTTGAAAGTATTGTAATACAACGAATACTTATTTTCTTACATAAGAGAGGTTGATAGATTATAATGTGCTTTGGCATAGACTGTTAAGGCCTTAAACGGTTTGTTAGTGAAGTCGAATAGCCTACGATACAGAGGCAGCGACTGTTTGTTACCCACAGCTACGACATGATGTACAAAGACGTGTAATTTAGAATATCGTTTAACTAAGCTGCAGGGTTATTGTCTCCGAAGCGGAACTTGATTGCTATTTTGGCTATGATGAAGATGTCAAATACAGCGTTGCTGTTAAACTTCAATCTCGTAATACCTGATGGCTAGTAAACCAGTATAAGACAGGTTGACAATATTACCTTTCAAGTAACTGACAATTAAGTCCATTAATCGATGTAGTTTCTGTGTAAGCCTAGTATTAATACAACATATCTGTCATAAAAACATATTTGTTCTATACCTACTTCTATGGCCATGAAACAAAAGATAAAAAAGTTATTTTTCTAGTTTATTCAACTAGCGAAACGTAACGTGTTTCCTGCTTTCAGAATGGAGGAATTTCAGAATGTATTATACTTAATTATAGACATTCCTCTTGAATCACTCTATCTATTAACAAAAACCGCATCAAAATCCGTTAAAGATCTAAGCATGCATAGAGACAGACAGACGACTTTATTTTTTACTATGTAAAGAAAAACTCACATATATAATATTTGTTATTGGATGGCTTCGTGAAGTTAGTAGCTAATGATTTTGAGACTAAGTTGGGATTGATTATCTATACTAATATTATAAACAGGTAAAGTTTGTGTATTTGTTAAATTGTAAGGGGTAATCTCGGGATCTACTGAACCGATTTTAAAAATTCTTTCACCAATAGAAAGCTACATTATTGCTGAGTGTCATATAAAAAACCAAAATATAAAAAGGCTTTTAACATTATGCCCAACGAAGTGGGCACGGGTCAGCTAGTTAGAGATACAATACGTTTCTTTTTAATGAATAAAGTAGAGAATATATTTCAGTATTGGCCTATGAATCATAAAATTTATTAAGTAAATAGAAATGCAATAGACGAAGAAAAATCTTTTCTATTATAAATACCACTACATATTATGCTTATTTGATTTACTTAACAAATTGTTTCTAAATCACACAGTAAGGGAAGTTTAAGCAAACTAACAGTAAGGAACTGTAATATAATTTTACGACACAACATCCGCAAAGTACATATCTATGTACATCTACATTAATCTACGACATTAATATTGTAAAGACCAAAGTTTGTAATGTTGTTCGCATTTTCGGAACTATTAAATTAGATTTATAAATTCTTTTGAGGGAAACAAAGTTATTAAGACTGAACGGATTTAATTCGTGTATTAACCAAACACAAAAATTATATTTCCAATTAAAATACATAACTACTTTTATGAATAAAATAAAATATATTTATGTAGTTAAATGAATCAAGCAGCTAGTTTTAAAAACGCTTTTAATTTTAATTCCACATTAAGTCTTAAGCTATCTTTTTTCTTCTTCTTTAGTTTGACAGTGAAAGCCGATATAAGTAATGTGTTTTAACTTTAAAACTTATATTAGGCAAACTGTCACAAAACTATTTTAAAACGTAAATAGTGGATCACGGTATTCGGTGGAATACTATCACTTAGTTTAATATAAACTAGTGTTTACTTCACATGCTATCATCAAACAATAATTGATATATAGTTACTCTATTTTTGTTCCTGATAACAGTATTAAAATTCGTACAGTAGATTCTGAGATTAGCCCCAACAAACACAAACTCAGCACGCCGCGCCGTTGACTTATTATAATAATGTTATAAATGGTATTATAAATTATACGCAGACAAAGTCCCGGGTGAATGCTAGTGCTCTACAAAGCTAATTTGTTACGTACTACGACACGACACTAATTCAACTCAGCTTAAGCGAAACATGCGATGCTCATTTGAATATCATCAAGTTCTGTTCATTCATGATGGCTTGCGTTAAATTTACAGACAATTTAGCGAGGTTACAAGAAGCGTCTAAATCTTAGATTATTTATTATACTTACTTACTACTCCATTAAATTATATGTGTGATAATACAGAGAATGATCTTTTTGTTGTTTTTATTAGTCTCTATTGAAATATTAAGGGTTTTTATGGACATTTCAGGACCTCCACGAGGGGAAAATCGCGACGATAATGTCTTATCGTCGTGCCACCTAATTCTATACATTGTCTTGGAACGTATCTTCACGCGACGATTTTCATTCGGACTCGTCGCGATACTCTCGCTCGTGGAGATCCGCGATTCTGCTACTACTCCGGCCGGACAGATGCGGGAGAGGAAGGCTTTCACCACTTAAAAATTCTTTTGGTGTCAGATTCTGTTAGTCGGAACAACTTGAATTTGGTTTATTTTGAGTTGTGCTTAACTTTATCTAGGTGTGAGATATCCTAAGTAACTCAGTATTTTGTTGGTTTTCTATGTCGTGTCCTATTCACTCTTTTCTATCGCTTCCAGCTTATAACAAAGAAAGACCACGAATATATGGCATTTCGCACTTGTTATCTACTATCAATAAGTCGGAAAAATTAATTATTAAGGTTTTTACGATAAAATGTCTGCAAAATTCTTTGATTACCTTTTGTTCGGTATGCTTATTCTTCCGACATATTGACTTTAGTATAGTGTCCACTTTCATAAGAGTCAAAAACACCTCCATCAACCACCACCATCTATACCTAAGAAGAACTGACAAAAATATCTTTCTACCTGAATACCATACATCTTGTTTAAATACATACATGGCGCATAGGGTACTGCGAAGCTAGAGCCAATCACTTAATTGTATTAATCGTACTTATTTTCATTAATCTCGACGTAGCTCGGTGACTACGGATAACTGCGTACCAAGGCCGGCCAATGGCTCTTTCGTTCAATTTCATTGCGTATATTATTGCGGTGTGATTTAATTTTTCACTCCGTTATTTATTATCTCCAAAATACCCTTGTTATATGAAATAAAATGTCAGCTTACACTAAACATTGTATGCTTAATTGGTTATTGTAAAAAAGAGAAACACATGAAAAGCAGAATACATACAATATTTACGCAAAAATTGTGGTGTTTATTATGAATAAAGATAGTAGAAAGATTGACAAAATAATTACCATCTATTAGTCCTGAACTTGAGCACTCAGCGATGTCTTTTTTTTCTTCGACCCAGTTAACATTGAGTGGTACCTCAAACATACAAGAAGTAAGTCAAGCAGCGTGATAAACGATCTTAATGGAGCATCAAACTAATACCCGATTTACATTGGGATTAGTTAAGTAACTAAAGTTTGTGATTTGCCTAACAAGTAGCTTTCCTCGACCATTTAACACGCCGATGTCCAAACATTGATCCAAACGAGGTAATCTACTGAACTTAGTAAATCGTATCCAGTCCATTAAGTTAGAACCTAATCTTAAAATGAAACGTCGTCGTCTTTAACTTTCCCATTCAATAATAAATCTATGTAAATGAGAGGAAGGTGAATAGGTAAGAGTGGATTTACAATAGTTATAGAACAACGTTAAATTAAAACAAAGTCAAGATGATAAAATATGTAAGATCGACCACTGGAAGAAGATTCTGTTAAATGGATGAAGAAATGAGGTTATACACTGTTTTCTAATATTGGGACAAGTTGGTATTTTGGTGATAATAAATAACGGAGTAAAAAATTAAATCACACTGCAATATACGCATGAAATTGAACGAAGGAGCCATTGGCCGGCCTTGGTACGCAGTTATCCGTAGTCGCCGAGCTACAATTAAGTAATAATATCAGCAACCACATCTGTTATACCGATACTAATTTTATGAAAAGTTTGGCCTATGTTAACAAGCTTGGTACATTCACACAACACTATGCAGGTCGGTACTTAAAAGAGCATGACCACTATGAGGCAGAGAGATGAGAAAAATAATAGCAGAGGTGCATTAGCAATGTTACCAGTAAATACTGATTGAAAACTTTGCAATTCCTGTTTACCGCTAAAACAGACCATTGTAAACTTCGTTAAGCCTGGTGGACGGTTAACCACCGCTTTGTTTTATAAATCCCAACTGGCAATGAGATGTAAAATACCCACCCTTTTATTAAATGTCGGTTTTATTTCGCTACAATACCTTTAAGTCTCTAAGTATTAAATTATAATCTCCAAGTTGGCTGGCAGAGGCCAGGAGTATAGGTTTTGTCGTCATTCCAAAGATCATGAATTCCACATAAGGCTCGGTTTTCGGTTTCCACCAAATCAGAGAGGAGTGGAGATTCGCGCCCCGGCTACACACCATCTCCACTCGGCCGCGCCCGCTTGCTCGCGTGCGGTAGGTACATACAATATTCTATAGAAAAAATTTACATCTCTCTTCTCCGCTTTGGTGACAACGCCCGACGACGCCCGGTTGTCAAATAAATGTCTGAGACCCCTCAGAAATTTATTTGTCTACTGACAAAATCTCGGAATATTTTTACTATGGTCAGTATATTTAAAAAGTATACAAAATGACTACAACTCTTGTGAAACGATATAAATCAAGCATTTACATATTCATATTTTCATTATAGCTGTTGTAAAGAGATGTAATGTTTGACAATCGTGTCCTAAATTTTATCTAGGGGTCAGCAAAGTAGGGGTAAGGGTTTGGGATACATATTACAGATTATAGTTATTAGTTTTGCCGGCATCGTTTTATCTTTCAGGCACAGTCGCAAAATATGTCTGCTCTGTGCTCGCTCACAAATTGCTTGCTTTATTATATATATAAAAGAAAAGATTTAAGATTGAATAACTCAGATGCTCAGTGCGTTTGGTTGTCTAGGTCTCACATTAGGGCAAGGACCTACCCTTTGCTCTCTTTTTTAAGACGTTATATTATGTTTTATAGGCTATATTTATGTGTTATAGAGCTATCACCCAAAAATGCCTACGCGGACGAAGCTGCGGGCTACGTCTAGCATCTACTAGGTATCAAATAAACTTATCAAAAAATTTAATTAATTAATTTAATTTCAAACTTTTAAAGACTTTTAATCTAAGATGAGTGGGCTTTGCAATCTAATTCGATGTCTTGATACTAATTGAGTAAAATTTTAGTCAACATTTTTTTAGGGTTCCGTAGTAAACTACAAGGAACCCTTATAGTTTCGCCATGTCCGTCTGTCTGTCTGCCTGTCCGCGGTCTAGCGTCTAGACGCTTAATGCTAGAAAGCTTTCTCCCCTACACGTAAAGTGGAAATGAATTTTTTTTCGCGCCCACCCCATGTTGTGGGTTATCAGGTGGAAGAAACATTTTTCGATACAATGATCCGTTTCGGAATTATTTACATTTAGCGTGTCAATTTTCGTTTTGCACGGTGGTGGGCGGTGGGCCCCTCCCCTCTATCTCCGAAAGTCTTATGTTTAGAAATTTAAAATAAATAGGTAATAGTGTCACGATTATTCTCGAATCAAAATAAAAAAAAATAATAATCGGGCAAAAAAAAGAGAAATTTATTTTTTACAATTAACTTTTCCGATACGGAAATAGGGTATGGGTCGCTTGCCTAAGATCCGATTAGGTAGTTTCCGAATCGCACTTCCCTCGGTCTCCAACGTCGCTCAGGGACTCGTTTGCGAATTATTTACATTTAACGTGTCAATTCCCCCCCCCCTTCCATTTCTTTTGTCCAAGTCTTTTGTTTAGAAATTTGAAAAAAATCATAGTGGTAGTCCATATGCTGAACCTTCAATGAAAACTATAACGGTTAAGAAGGCTCTATCTACTAGTTACCGACTAGAAGCCGACCTACGTCATAAAGGCTACCTATGTGCAAAATTTGTAGATCCAAGGACGGTCGGAGGATTAGTCTGAGCGTTGATCAGTAGTAACACAGTCAGGACTCTTTTTTATAAATACTTATATTTGTAGATTAAAGAATTTCTTCAAATATACGGAAAATATAAAATATCTTTTTACCCGTGACTTCCCCCGTTCTTTATTTTGTCGGCTCCTAAAGTTCTTAGCATAATGTAAAATAGCTTTTATAACCTTTCATAGTGATTGGGCTGTCAAACGCAAAAACACTTTTCGAATTATGAATAGTTCCTGAGATTAGCGAATCCAAAAAAAATAAGTCAGCTTTATTGAAACTAGTGGTTCTGGATTTTTATTGAGATTTAAAAAAAATACATCTCACTCTATCAAAGAATATCGAGGTGAAGCAGCAATACGTTTCGTTCACTGAGTGAGAGATTCGAAAATCAAACACCTTTCCTATTCTTCCTATTCCCTTCCTTAAGGAAATGCATAGGGGTTATCTATAGGCGATGCCACTATTCATCAGGCGAACCACTTGCTTGTTTGCCTGTCGCATGCCATAAAAAAAATTACTGTAATCAAAATTACTTTTTAATTGTTTCAGGTGGACCCCTTTCTGAAAGAATACTTAACTTCGTTAGGCACATTTCGGCAGTTTAAAGCACGGCTACTCTAATTTGTTAAATGTAGAGGACTACAGAGTGGTAATATTTCAGGGGGATATATCCAATTTAAAACTTAAATAAAACCGGCTAAGTGCGTTTTGGGTCATGCGCTGTAAAAGCTCCAGTGTAGTTGCCACTTGCCCATGTAAAACTGAGTTACATTAACGAGTACGTATATTAATTACCTTTTAACAATTAAAATTTCTTCAAAACATTATTTATTAGACGTATGACGTAGACACATTTTATAAGTAAGTTAACTATTAGGAAATACATACCGTTGACCCCAAATAACGGTATGAACAAAAGCTACCAGAAACAGACTCTATTGAAAAATGGCCTTTTTATACCCACAGTATTACTTAAAATTTATATCACACAGATAAATAACAAAATTTTATTCTACAATTCTGTTGATTGAATTTTTTTGTTTCTTTACAGATTTCAAAAATTCTGAGCTAAGCTACATCCATTGCTTAAATTAGACCGGGAACTATCACCTTCTAAAAGAATATAGGCGTAAAGCAGAAATACGTTTCGTTCGGTGTGTAAGATTAGGAAGCCCAACTTTTCCTACTCCTTTGTTTAAGTGGCCCACTGACTTTTTGCTTGCCATATGACATAAAAATCTTTTTATTCTAAAACTACAAGTTACACACAGGTGGACTATCATCTTCTAACTAGACCATCATCTATCTAAGAAATAAGAATTAAGGAGAATTTGTTTAATTTAACTTCCTTAAACTTAGGTGCTTTTTCTAAAGATCGCAGATAAGAGTCGATAGGAGTGATAAACCTAATATTAAGATCTATATCTCAGCAGCTGCCATTCCACCCGCATTGCATTAAGAGAGTAGGGTGACAGTCTTTTGATTTGATTACGTATTTGTATTATCCATTAAGTCATTTATATTTTAAACGCACCACTTCCAAAACAAACGATCAAACATTGTATTGTAGAGCACTAATCATAAAACGAAGACCGCAAAATTGTTACTGCAGTCATAACGTTTTTAATGGAAAGTATAGGAGAAAATAACTAGCATGGCAGAGTTCCCAAATGGATAAGTGTAATAAAGCGGAATTTTCGCAAACGTCCATCAAAAGTGAAAACGAATGGGCACCCATGGTAAGAAGCTGATCATTTATCAAGTTTATCTAGATTCCTGGCCGGACCGCATCATTTACCGTTCGAAAAAATCTATAACGGGCACATTTCAAACACCATTTAATAGGTGTCGAATAAGCATTCATTTTGTCCGTACACTGGGGTCATGCGAATATATTGTAAGTCACTGAACCAAACGTCGATTAAGTTTTTCACGAGCTGTAATAATCTCTTTTTAATTGTTTTTAGGTTTTATTACAAGTCTAAAGTGTTTTATTACAAGTATTTATAAATAGTAGGTAATATATTAAAGTAAAAATAAACACCCTTTAATCCCCAAGGAACATAATGTAAAATTTATTTTTGGGAAAATTCATAAAAAAATAAATACTCTACCACAGTCGACCACATATATTATTGGTACGTACGTGATGTTGGAAGCTGTACTGGTATTAATCTGACACGTCAAATTCTTTCAAAATGCAAAAATATGCACATTATTTACATTTTAACAGGCGGGTGACCGGATTTCGATATAATTTTCATAGAACCCCCCGAATGAATGCAAATTACTATTATACCTTTAAAATTCGAAGGTCCATACAAATCATTTCGTTCTTGGAATGTTCAATAAAATCAAAAGGAATGTCTTTAACATTATATTACCGATGTCGTAATGCTACCTGATCCCTTGTTGTATTCTAAAGTGCATAATCAATATCGTTTCAATTTGTTTGCGCAAAAGCCGCAATGTCGACACGCTCAATACGGAGCAGCTGCAATAATATATTAGGTTAAGATAAGATCCGTGCGATAAAGTATAAATAAGCATCAGATGAGCCCATTTTACTTCCTACTCCGACTATCTTCTTTCTGATTAAATTCGTTGTGAGTTCCAAGACAGCTGTAGTTTCACCCCCGGGACGTCAATAAGCTTCATCGCTTATTGTCAATCTGAGGTCGCCGTTGTTGATCGTGACTACACAGGAGACACATCGGTGGGAATTTGTGGTGGGCTTGTCCCGAGCCCAATTTTAAGCGTGTTTATTGTCTATGTTTTTGGCCTCTCTATTTACTGGCGGTCCAGCCCGTCTTCGCATGGGTTTTATTTTTCCCGTGGGCATAAGATGTTTTTCCGGGATAAAAAGCAGCCTATGTCACTCTCCAATCCTTAACGGTTAAGGTCTGGAGAGTGACATAGGCTGCTTTTGCTTAGACAGGTTAAGGCTTAACCTGTCCCCAAAAAAACCATGTCAATCCATTTGTTAATTTCGACGTCTAAGAAGGACAAACATACAAACACACTTTATGGATATGGTATGGATTTTTATTTCTGGTATGTAAAATCATATAAGTAATAGCAAACAACACCATCTAAGATTTCCTACGAAACGAAAACATCCTATAAGTATTCTAACGATAGAGTAGTCTTTCCCCAAATAAAAAACCTACATAGAAAATAAAATTTTGCAAACATTTAATAGATGTTTTTGCAAGAACGTTACGGATTTTTATACCCATTGCTGTTTACGAAACAGTAATTATAGCAATCGGTATGCAGTTTTTATTTGATAAAACTAAACTAAGCATAGAACCGCATAAACGCTTTGAATTTTTTTAAAGCATTGCTAATATTCCTTCACACATTTTCCCCGGTCGCTGTTCCCCGTGGAATGTTTGGTATCTCCAATATTTCACACACAAATAATATAATGCATTATTATACTTTAAAAGTAGAATTATTATTTAATTTAGGACCGTATTTTCACGAACTTACATATTTCATTGTTTTTGATTTTCCAGGTGGAGAATTCATTTTTAGTCTTTGCGTGGTTCTGAACTTTCACAGTTTTACTTAACATTCTTTTATTTATTTGGAAATGGTAAGTCAATTAAACTACATAACATCTTTTCAAGTAAATGGGTAAGACCTTACAAAAGATCGTAAGATCGTAGCCAAATAGCATTGGTCTCGGCCATGTTGTGTTCCTTCCTACGGTGATTAAAAAACTTCACTTGGGTTTGGGGGTTGCAAGCAGCGTCTATAGGCAACGGTGATGCTTACCACCAGGCGGGCCGTATGCTTGTTTGCCTTTGTGGCATAACAACAACTCGAAACATTATAGTATTGAGCAAGTTCCCGTTTATAAATAATCTGAACAATAAACAAATTAGATGGTGAGCGTTTCACAATTCAGAGTTGCAATTTTTATTTGTTTTTAGCGTGAACGGCTCCGTAATGGTGGTCGTTAATTTAGGCGGCGCCAATCCGGAATGCTTTTGGATCCTCGGTATTCCTTATTCGCGTTCCTTCCAACAACGCGGGGAATTCAAGGAAAATAAGTGTTCCTGAATATGAGAGCTACAAATACAATATGAAAAGATATTAGGTAAATACATTGCTAAGGTAAATACTACACATTCCTTTTAGATTTCTGTATGTAATACAAGATAGAGGAGCCGAAAAACAAATACGCAAGTAACATCAAGAATAGCCAGTGTCTGGATGGATTTCGTTATTTCGAGCTTCTCCGTGCTTCGTGGCCGTCGGTTGTGTTCAGGCGGCTCGATAGCACCGGCACACACCAATTCGCATCGGAGCAGCGTGGCGGAGTACTCTCTATCCCCTATAGTGGGATGATTATGGGTCGGTAGGTGATGAATATAAGAGAGCGTCAGCGGTTTTATCCCTGTAATTCCAATCCCGAGGTGCTTTACCTGGACAAAAACTATCTTGTGTTAATCTAGGTAGTAAACTAGTAGCAAATATATTTTATTAAGAGTTCTGAGTATTGAATATCAAGAAATGGCTGGCTTAATTTCTACGCCAATGTATTTTGTCCTAGATCGCTACGCGATACCTAGTCCAGGCTTTTACTTTTAATTATAAAAGAGTAAGCTATAGTCGAAAAAAATTAAGGTTCACAGAATTGATTAATAGGCACTAACTTATTAATGCAATATGAAATAACATAAACTATACAAGTCCAATACATTTTTTATTTACTACTTATATTTTTATATATTCATGAAACCCTTACAGAAATAAAAACCATTGCGCCTGATCTTCTGACTCGCAAGTTCGTACTTACAAGTTACATAACTGAGTTTACGTTTATGCATCGACCCCCTGCAATTTGAGGGGGTCGCCGTGCCGTCTAGGGGGCCATCCTACAATTTGCCTGCTATTATGGCGGCCAACCACCAGCGAACATAAAGTAAGCGTCCTCTTTTTAGATTTCCGCAATGCACTGTACATAAAATCCTTATAATTTCTCAATGTATAACTGTCCTACTTCGGTTTGAACAGAAACAATGACTTCACAGTCACTGCCTGTGTGTGAATGTGTTTGTACACATTCAAAATTCAAATTCAAAATTCTTTATTTCTTTAACAAAGGTACACGTACAATAATTTCTTGTATTGGTGCCCTTCTAGTAAGTCACATCTATGTGATACATCTAATAACATTAATATTTTAAGCTCTTGTAGATAATTTTAACTTTTTTGTAGTATGCATCGTAAATCTTTTTCGTAAATTCGTAAAAGTTTTGAGCGAAAAAATATATTTGCCAAACCATTATGTATCTCTAGTTATTAATTTACTTAGTAAAAGAAAGTATCAAAAACCGATAAAAATCCCAAAACTAATTGTCAATTTATTTGATAGTTGAGTGACACGCCATGGTTTTAATTTTTTTTACCTATTTTTTGTTTCGCTCTGACTCTTACTTATATTAAGACGATTTTTAAGTGCAGCACCCGAGTGCATAATCAAATATTATAGTCCACCAATAAGACAGGATAGGTATGAAAAATGATGTATGGACAGCGAACTATATTGTACTAGTGTTTTTTAAGACGGTATAATGTTAGGTATGTTAAATAGGTATGCCTTAATCGTATTATGATCGTATAGTGGTCCTAGTAGTAGGTACATAACTAGCTCTTTCAACACTGCCTACCATCTCGGGATTTACATATTGGTTTCCCGATCGTATCATATCAGTGAAGTGGTGAACGTTATCGCGGTGCTCGATCATTTCCAACTGTGACAGGAATTGACATGATAGTGTCAGACGAATTGATCCGCACGAGATTCCAATTTGAATTCCACTTTGAAAACCTATTAGCCAATATGATTGACAGAATTTTCATGGAACACACGTAAAGTCTATTAAAAATTCGTATTTTTACTGTGCGTGGAACTGTGGAAAGCGGATTAATTAAACTGTGCGTTATAAAATAAACGTTGTGATGCACAAAAACATTTAAAAGGTATTTTTCCTTTTTTAGCTTGAAAGGACAGACAGCCGTAAGTATTATGATCATCATTTATTAAACCCTGTATACTCTGCATCTCACCTGCGCTGCGTCTACATTGTGCGTGGCCCGACCCGCACTTGCCCAGTTTTTGTTTCATAATTTGACAGTGATAGTCATAATTAAATATGTCATTAACATTATGCAACTAACTATAAGCGTCTATGAACTAACATTATTATCTACGTTTCATAAAATAAAAACTTTGTTAATATCAGTCTTTTGGCCATTCGATTGGACCTTTTCGTCACTTTTCATTTTCGGAATCGACATGAGAATAAGAATAAATTATGGTATACAGACAGCACAGCACAGGCCAATTATGCTATTTCAAAATAACTGTTTATCATTTATAAATAAGTCTAGATTTAGTAGTTACATGAACCTACTTTCTGTAAATCTATTATGTTAACTTGTTTTAACACTTTAAATGGTTCCAAGCTTAGAGCAGCGTTTTAAAATAGCTTTCATTGCCTGAGAATAATTTAGTGTGTCCAGGGTTTATCGAAATGATTAACTACGCCGTTTGGAAACAAAGGAAAAATAATTATACCTAGTTGTTCGGAAACTTATAAATATTTCTATAATTCCAATAAAGATTAGATAATTCTAATAAAGATTTTGTGTAGTTGAAATGTAATGTAAAATATTTTATTATCCTTACTAATATTATAAACGGGAACGTCTGTAAGTTCGGATGTATGTATGTATGTATATTTGGATGTAAGGATGCTTGTTACTCTTTCACGCAAAATCGTCTAAGCACTATGGATTCGCAGTGCTACGTGTGTTAAGCATTATTTACGACAAAGAGTGTTCACGGGAAACAAGAATCATGGTATTAGTTGCGGATTTATGCCGAGTAGAAACTGATTTATTGTACCTACTTAGTTTAAAATACACCTTTTTTATAACATACTATTTGTTAAAGAGAAATCTCTTACAAATAGAATCTTATTTAAAATCGATTCTAGTTTTATAAGATTTTAAATTTGACCTTAGTACAATGAAACATATTTACTTTCGTATATATACATAATAGGCATGGGTTACTTTAATATGAAACATTTTTCCTTTGTTCTTTACTTAAAGAAACCATATCAGAGGTTTTTTAGGAATATGCATGGACTGAGGTGTGGTGTAATGGGAACAATGCTATCAAATAAATGAATTCCTAATCCTTGTTAAAACTGTCAGCTTTGGTTTGCAATCTCTGTTCACTATTTTACATAATATAATTTACTTCTTTTTTTAATTTTATTTTTTATACCACAAAGTTGTCAAACAAGCATACGCCACGCCTGATGGTAAGCATCACCGCAGCCTATAGACGCTTGCGATACCGGGGGTATCACTCACGCGTTGCCAACCCTCCCAACCCCGCCAAGTGGAGCTCTGGAGACCTTACTCACCGTAACACAACATGGCCGAGACCAATGCTATTTGGCTACGATCTTCTGTAAGGTGGAGTAGGTCCTTCCCCAGACGGGCTGCTCCGATTTGAGCGGTTTATCCGCTGTGCTCTACCTCTCTACTTGCGGTCTACTTCGGCTCCGTCCAGTTTGTTATCATCATACACTGGACTAATTTGCAGTCTTTCTGATTAAATTCGTTGTGAGTTTCAAGACAACTGTTGTCCCCCCCCCCCCCTTAGGACGTCAATAAGCTTCATTGCTCATTGTCAAACTGAGGTCGCCGTTGTTGATCCTGGCTACACAAGAAACGCAGCGGTGGGATTGTGTGGTGGACTTGTCCCGTTAATCTCGTTAATAATGTGATATTTATTTATATTTGTCTGTTTGTCATATTTGTCGGATACAATTATATTTTCACGGATATTATAATTGTATCCGACAAATATGACAAACAGACAAAGCTAATTGTAATAATATTAGCTGACCCTCACAGCTTTGTCTGCGTAAATTATGTGACAGCTGTATAGGCTATTCAGCACTAAACTAATTCTTCAATTCGAATCAGTTCCAATAATAATCGCATTCAACCAAACCAAATAAGCAGACATACCGTTCATCATTAACATTTAAAATAGATTTAAAGCAATTTACCGTTAGATAGACAATGACATTTTTAAATTTTCATAGAAACGGGATAGTTTTTAAAAAGTTAATGACACAACACACCGACGACGCTGTCAATGTCAAATTAAAGAAAAACTAGATAGAGTAATGTGCTAATAATACATAATACTCTTTGAAATCTTCCTACCTTTCCATTATAAAAATTGTCAAAACTAACTTTCATGCTTTATAACGTTTTTAAAATTTTGTATGAGCGAGATATGGCGTAATTTTATTATAATAAATATATAGGCACAAATTACACAGATTGAGCTGGCTAGCCCCAAAGTAAGTTCGTACTTGTGTTAAGGGATATTAACTCAACGTGCGTGGTAACCATTACGCCACGGAGGTCGTCATTATGAGAATAATCATCGCTCATCGAGCTCGCTCGACCTGTTGATATGAGATCCTGTATGCAGCTATCCTGCTATGCACTTGCCATAGCTCTTTTCGGCACTGAAGTATAGATAGACACGTTTACTCTGGGGCTTATAGTTGCCCCAGAGTAAACGTGTCTATCTATACAGTTTGTGTTATCTACAGCTATTATAGATCGGGCGATCAATTCGTCGGAACGACCGTTACTGACCTGATTGCATGCCACCTCGAAACTCAGAGCCAAATTTATTCAGATGCATGCACATTTTAATACCGTGATATTCACATACGTCGACCCTACCCTACCTTTTACAGTATATAACCTGGTTTTGTCGTCCAATAATTTTGATAGCTTAGTCGATGGTAACGTGATGTTGACGTGATTTAGATGTAGAGATTTTTGATCGTTACTTTTGAGATAATAATAATGCAGTGAAAATAAATCTTATGCCATTTGTCGTGTTTACGACATGTTTGGTTTGATTATTTTATAGTGTTCATAGGTAATAACAGGAATGAAGATTCACAGTTCGGTGGGGATGCCTTCCAGAGGGCGGGATAATAATAATATATCCGTTGTATGGTAGGTACCTAACCTACCCGTAACACAAGCAGGTACAGCCTAACTTAGAAAGATAGCAAAGAAGTTAGGCTGTGTGGCTGTGTGGCTGTGGCATTGTGTTGTATAATTATTATAATTGATAATATTTTTCAACAATCTAAATAGTATCTATTTTATTTCACTATAATGCATTGGTTTAGTTTAGATCCTGTTTTGCAAAACGCACTGAAATTTCTAAGAATAATAAAATACAATAACCTGTTCGTTAAAGATAAATGAAAAATAAATTCTATTGCTTTGACTTGAATGGATATTTTCGCGTTTTCCACACTTCAACAACCTGTTTCAAAGTGAAAATCTTGACAATCGTGGAACCCAATGTTTTGTTCATTCAAGCAATGGGGATGAAAACGCAAAGCTTGCTTTTTGCCGAGATAAAAGCATTTATATTGCAATTGAAAGAAAGATGTACCTACATAAAGAAACCTAATAGTAGAAAGTTGAGGTTGTGTTACAATAAAATGCAATTCCATAAATTTTCCCTTTGTTATTTAGTACAGTTTATTTGCCCATGACACCCGGAGATCAATTCTTCAATAATATTTCTACATATTATATTTTCGTCCACTAGCAATAACTTTCAAAAAGTTTGTTTTTAAAGAATTTTCACTATGAAATTCGGTACAAGTCATGTTTAAAGTGTGGGCAGGTATGTAAGGGCATACTGATTTGTATATTATTTTAATGTGTGACAAAAATCCGGTTTTGAATCAAATCCAGGCGGAGTCCGGTCTAAACTCTAGAATCCGGTCGAGACCTTCGGTCCGGTCCGGTTCCGGTCGAGGGTTTTGTACCTGCACGCCCGCACCCCTTGGGATAAAGTAGCCATGCGTTGGCACAGAATAAATAATAGTCAGCATTGGTACTAGCTCTACTCTACGCTCTCGCGAAGTTGATGGAATGGACTTCCACTCCATATTAGAGAAGTTAATAATAATATGCATTATTGTTCCCACAGCCCCGCCCATCTAGGCGGAGGAGGTGGCAGTCAGTCAGGTTTTTGGTCGGTATACTCCAAATGGTTTAGAGGGGGAGCCCGACATACCCCCGCTGCTCCCCAAGCGGCGGGGCATGTGAAAAGTGAAGATGTGATTTATTATTTTTATAAATTTTTGTAAGGTTTCGTTTTGGTATTGTTAGTTGTTTACTTTTGTTGTTCGTTGTAAGTATGCACTTACTTTAAGATATTTTTGTGTTAAGTTTAAATGTAGGAAATCTGTGTACGAGTAGCCCTAGTGTGTAATAATTTATAATTTAGATTAGTCTCATAGTAAGTGAATGTAAATTCTTTTATGAGAAATAAAGTTCTTAAACCTCAAGACGAAGTAGTACGAAGTGTCCACACTCTCTAATTTCGCTCAACTTCACGAGATTGTTGAGCTGGCATGACACTGAGCACGTCAATAGCTACACCAGTGCACTTTCCATTTGACTTTCATGTTCATTTTGCATTTTGAACTTTCAATTCTGTCTCAAACTTTAAATTGCGCTGTGCCATAAGACGTAACTAGTTTTAGGGCATGATCGTTCCTGTACGTAAGTTGAATAGGAAAGAGCTCTAGATCACAATATATATATATATATATACCTAGTAGATTGATAGAAATTCGCTTTATGCTCGACAGGAACAATGAGATCATGCGAGCGACAGACGCGAATGTCGCGGGCGGCGTTGGAATTTATTATTTCCATAGTTGCAATTTTCATCGTATCTATTATGGGTAGTATTATCACGGTCGATGCAACAGTGATTTTTCTATTCATTCCATTTTTGCAGCACAGAGCGTTGTACACCTAGTCATAAAACTATAATATGTAGCAGGGCTTATTAAAGTACCTAAGCACATCACTGGCCTCTATTTTAATAACACGTCTTAGATATAACTATACATTTCTTTCCTATACCGAACCAAATTGAAATTATGCCTTTTGAACGAATAGGAGAATTTAGCGAGATATAAACAAGGTGTTTCATATCTGTCGCACTCAAACAACAGTTATGGGTGAAATATATTATACCAGCAAGTTAAATACAATATGAATACAAGCTGCATTAGCATATTATATGAAGCTCAAATATTTAACTTCTGGCCTAATTGGAATAAAGCAGATGATACAAATGGTTTCGTATTTACTCAACGTTTTTAATATAATTTTAAACCAATATATATCTTTAATAAGGTTCATTTTATTTTATTTCGTAAATAATTTTTACCATTGTTGGTCGTTTTCTAAATTAAGAAATAATAATGATGTGTCTCAAATATTTTTATTATGATTACTACTTCCAAAAGTGTCTGAGAAGTACTTTCATAATATCCTGTGTTGAACTTTATGGAGTAAAATTAATTAAGTCATCAAATGTTATGAACAATATCATACCTCGGTGGTTGGTAAAATTATGCTTTTAGGTTACTTACGAAGTTAATATTGAAGTAGGTTGCAGCTTGAATTTATTATGGAGGTCGACAGGTAGGTACTCGTAGAAATCAATGGATAATTTTACCTCTATAAGGCTTGGTCACATCAAGAGGTATCTAAACTAAACATAGTGTACACACGTAGCTGTATTAAGAGCGAGCTATTTTACATACTATGCGGGCTTTATGAAGGAAAAATATAACGCTTTGGGGTTAAGCATAATAAAAGAAAGAAAACAATACTGAGTAGATTGTCAAAGGAAAACAATAAAAGACTACAGAACTACAGGCTCACTTTATTGCAATTTAATATTGGCTCTTTTGTCGATTGAACTCGCTAAAATGGTGTCCGGGGGTGGATTGACAATTGAATATTTTTATTAATTTTTCTTTTGTCGAATGAGCGCGCAATTAAAAAGACAATAGAATTGTAAAAAATGACGTATCAAAGAACAGTTGTGTATAAAACGCTTTAAGTCTAGCTGATTAAAAAAAATACTAAGTCATTGTTTCACATATTGTTACTACAATTTACTACAATTTAAGAAATCTGTTTGAAAGTATTGGTTTGTGTCTGGAATGGTTTTGGGATATACTTTAAATGGTGGTTTTGAAGTGTCTTTGGGAAGGTTTTGGGATGTATTTAGGATAGTTTTGTTGTGTCTTTGGCGTCTTTTTAGGATGGTTTAGGTGTGTGTGTTTGGAATGGTTTTGGTGTGTGTTTGGAATGGTTTTGGCGTGTATTTGGAATGATCTGGCGTGTGTTTAGAATGGTAATGGTTGGTTTTGGGGTAATGCTTAAAATGGTTATGAAGTGTGTTTGGGATAGTTTTGGGGTGTTTTTAGGATAGTTTTAGTGTGTGTTTGGAATGGTTTTGGGATATGCTTCAAACGGTTTCGAAGTAGGTATGTTTAAGATGGTTTTAAATATAAAGATGGATTACCACGTGACGTTGAAGGTCTGTCTGTCGTTATTAATTTTAATGATTCTATGAGAAAACAGATAAGTATTAAAATAATATCTCTTTAATATAATTTCAGTATTTATTGACATTCCGTGTACGTAATGTTGTATTAAATTTTATGTAAAAAAAAATGAACGATATATTTTGTAATGACAAAAAAGGCCGTAACTGGTTTTCTTTCGCCATTTCTTTTACCAGTGATCATTTTGCTTTTGTTTCCGAAACGGTAGTAGTTTATAGAGTAGATTAATTTTATACAAATCATTTATTACTTACTGTATACCTCTGACAAGAGAACGTGTTTGTGAAAACTTATTCTCTGAAAAAAGTATTGAATTTAGAGTAACGCATTTTAATATTAATTTCCCATTAAATAATTTATTTAGTTTGACAGTGACAGCCATTATTTAAAGTTCCATTAATCGGCTGATCGATTCAAAAAATGTTTTATTCCTATTCACCGTACGAGTCTTGGCGTTACTCGAAAACTTTGCAAAATAATCCTAAAAGCAATCCTAAACATACCAAAAACATTCGAAAATAATCCTAAAAGAATTTGTGATTCATTTTAAAGGCATTAAAAATAAAACCTTACAGCATTCCTAATCCATACATCTCAATAAAATTATAAACCTATACAACAATGATACTCTAAATTTGATGTACCTATTCGAGTAATTTTCTGCTTGACTGTACAGTCAGGTGCACGTTGAGCTTTACACTAGCAGTACAATTTTGGCTCTTATGACATAGAACTTAAAAATGGTACAAAGTCCGATATGTAAAGGTCGACCTGCTCTTGACTGTACAAATCCCAAATTTTGTAAGCGGGCTCAATGGCCCAGGAGGGCTACTACGAAACGTAAATCAGATACAGTTAAAATTCTTCCGATACTTCGGCCGAAATATCGGATTAACGTTTCGTAGTAGCCCCCCAGTTCAAAAATCGACTAGGTCCACTGAGCCCGCGGGCTCGCAGACAAAAGAGCCTTTTTTGTGGCTGTGTGCGGCGCGGGAGGTCTCTATTAGAGCAAATATTGACCTTGCCCCAAAGTAAGTTTGAAACTTGTGTCATGGGACACTAACTCAACGATACTATATTTAATAAGAAATACATATTTTATATAGATAAACATCCAAGACAAAGCCCAAATAAAAAAAACTAAACTAAATAACATTCGTTAATACGATTGTACAGTCAAAATCAAGACCACGTCAAAATTTGTAAATTGGACTAAAGGTCGACTACGGTCTTATGTTTCGCATCGTTTATCCTTATCCAAATTCCAGATTTCAAATCGCAATGCAAGTATAAAATTTATTTTGCACTTGACTCTACTAAGTTTAAGTACCTTTTATGATATACGTTAATTTCTAAACTGCTTTAATCGATTAGATACTGCAAGTAGATTGCAGGTAAAAAAAAGCTCTCGGTGTGATTGGTGCTTCAACGTTACGTTTACGTACGGACGGGTGGTATGGATTCAGGAGAGTACTTCAGCATGTTACGGAAATCCGTAACAATATAAATGAATAATATGTGCCAATGTTTTTTACAAGAAACCTTTTATTTTAGGTTATTCTAATGAATCAAGCATGATTTGACAATTCGATGAATAGCAAATAGGTTGTTTGTTATGCTGGATTATTTTAAAAGGTCTGCAACAATATTATATATGTCCCAACAATCACTCTCCCCATGCACATAAAATCTCAAAATAAAAAGTAAAATTGGTTTCAGTACAAATCCATCCAATTTGTTAATGAAAGCCAGGCCGAGGACGTAAAACAAATAAAGCTTCGATTTTTTTAATCTTCTTAATCGTATGTGCATGCAAGTATGGAACACTCGGCACGCAGAAACAAATTGCTCTACCGGTGATCTTTTATAACAATAGTAGTTCGACCACTTAGAAAATATCGAGTAACTTTATTATTGTTTGAATAGTAAGTTGTATCTTTTTATATTACTAAGAAAAATGCGATTTCTTTCACCGCATTCCCGGTGGTATCGTGTACATTTATTTATTTCGGCCGAGTTTTCCGCGGCCGCAGCACAATGAGTTATAGGATAATTTGTTCTGCTGGGCTCCCAACACAATAAGGATACGAGTCGAGGTGAGAACCGTGAGATGTGTTCAGTATGTACAATGAAAATTGATGATTGGACATTTGTCGCACGTCCTGACTGAACCACAGCTTAAGTGCTCGACAGAGCTGTCCAACCCGATACGGGTACAAGGGATGATTTGTCAACACGTAAGAGGATAGAAAGTGGCTGGTACATTTTCGACGTTATCGTACAATGCCTTACTATTCATTATTAGTAGTATTAGTGATATATTCATGGTCATTAATAAATAAATGATTGATTGGTTTTGGTTGGTTTTTTATTTTTATTATGTCATTTTTACTTTCCATCAGATGATGTGGTCACCTGATGAAAACTGATTGCTACCACGGACGCTTGCGACATTGTGACCCCTGTATGTGAACAGGGGTGCTACCAATGCGTTGTCCGCTACAAGAAGAAAAAAGAGAAAAGGGAAATGAAAATCGTTTATAAAATCGTTGCGTTGTATTTTTGTTGTTGCACGTGAATTTTATGACATGACTAGTGAAACCCGCGAACTTCGTTTGCGTGTATTTATTTATGCACAGCAGCGCCATCCAAATCAGACTTTTGATCAAATCCTACGGAAATTGCATTTTCGGGATAAAAAGTACCCTTTGTGTTAATCCAAGGTATTAGCTACCTACATACCAAATATCATAAATATTGGCCTAGCCATTTGAGCATGAAGAAGTAACAAACATACACAAAACTTTCGCCCTTACAATATTAGTAGGATAGTAGGATTGTTAAAAAAAGAAAGGACTCTTCTGATGTAGATGTGAATTCTATTAGCCGATGTAATAATAGAAAAATCGAGTTTTGTTTTTTGTTCAGTATAGTCACAAAAAATAAATGATAAAGTAGTGACTACATAAACAAGTTAAATTTTATTTAATACGTAATAACATTTAGGTAGTCTTCACTCTTAAAGTATTTGAATTCATTTTCGGTCAATAGAAAAGTGTGCACTCCGCCGTCAAGAGAAAATCACAGTACGAACGCCAAACGCCGGCGGGATATGAAATTGAATTGGGAAATAAAATCAGGATGTTGGTAGACCACAACGCGTCCTGCAGGGCAGTTTTTATAATCTTAGCTAAATTTTCTTGACCTCTTCTACAAAGGAAATTTTAGGGAAATTGATTTTTTTGTGTTTGTTAATCTAATCTTTCATCATCCACTTAAATCTATCAAATAACTTAAAAGGTTTGTAAGGAACAAAATATCCGACTTTCGGCTCTGTCTCTACCATAGTGCTATCTACTAACCTTGCAATAGGGCTTTGGTGTGAAAGTATTGTAAATATAGGTAGAACAGTATTATACATTCATTAGTGTTTCCATAAAACACCAACTACGAGATGACTTATCGTTAAAATGAAATGGGAGTTGGATAATTTTATTTAAGACATTGCAGTCCACAATTTTAACATTTCAATTTAATTGTTGCGATTCATGCCATGCTTACAGTCATGCAATAACAATTAGTAATAATGAGTAATTAGGACACAATATTGTAAGAACGACGGCGACCGAGCCCGTCGCTGCTCGACGTGGAGCGCCACATTTATAAGATGCCGCTTCTTTGGACACAGTCCTTGGCATAGACCAACTATCGGTGTTTTTATCATTAAAATTTTAGAGATTTTTATACAAAATTTGCGAGATTACCTGACGAATTGAACAATATAGACTATTAATACTTGAATAATTATAAACAAGTTTTTTACACCTCTATGTAGGTATTTATGTATACCAGTATATTAATACGCTTTTTTTTTCTTTATTTATTGTGTTATTAACCATTACACTCTTTAATTATTTGTCTAATTTTTTTTCTCGTCATCAGAAATTGCAGATATTTTGTGTTATTTTTATATTTTCTGTCATTGTAATTGTATCTTATGAATACCATTTTAAAAGATCAAGTACAAAGTTTCTTGCTAGTTCTTCTAAGCACAAATCTGCCGTCTGAACTGGTGGTAGGAAAAAAATGTGACGATTCGAAAGAGCTTATATTAGGCCTATTTGAATAAAAATATTTTGAATTTGAATTTGAAACCTATCAAGGTCAAATTTTTAAAATAACCAAAACTAAATCACATGAAATATTTATAATACAATTTCAATGGGACACTTGAAATATTTTGGATCAAATGTAAATTTTTTTGTGTAAAATATTGATGGCCGGCCACATTTAGAGGCAGTAGACATGTGTGTTTTATTTTGAAAACTTTACCATTTCCGCTTTATTACCGAAACGTAACTAAACTTAGTTGTTTTTTTTTAAAAAAGGACTTGTACCTAGGTAGGTATAGAAAAAACAATGTTACATTTTTCAGGACTCGAATCCATCGCTTTTTGAGATACACTAATCATTGCTGGCGACTCGATATGTCTGTCATCACTGTTATTAAAAATATACGTAGTTTTGTTAATATACGTGTCGACTTTTTTATAATACTTGATCTATGTATTTAGTGTCAACATGGTATAATTTCCAACAAACTTTAGAACTGTCAAATAGCGGCTAGGGCGGCACGGCGGGGTCTTTAGAAAATGAATTGTTAAATATTATGCTAGCAGTATTTGTAGTACAAATTAGTTAAGTAATATACATTTTAATCACATCTACCTGTAGCCATTGCTGGGCAACGTCTCCACTATCCCTCATTAATGTCCGTAAAATTGGCAGTCTTGCCCCATCAGCGGTTAGGTTGACAGTACTTATTTTTTGTTCTATATGGTTATTCATACTTTTAATAATAGACACCCAATAAAAAACTAATCGTTTTGAATCATAAGGACAACAAAGTTTGGTTATACAGTGATTTGAGTAGATATCCAAACCCCCATCATTTAGTAATTTCCGCAAGAAGTACAGAGTATTGGTAACACTTGGTATATTTTATACTAAATTGCAGACGGACTGATTTTCCCGACTAAGATCTAAATCATAGATTAACAGCTTTTTTTAATAATTCACCGTAACTTGGTGTACGCGTCGGGCCACGCACAATGTAGGGTTCCGTATTGGCTACGTATTTCTTGCTTGCAGATGAGTACAATGCCATATTCTATGACATTTGTACGTTTTCGTCAAAGAAATTTTACTTCATAAATCAGTCGACTATTACTCGGTAAATAGTAGTGCCTACTTAACCGTTATAGTTTTCCTTGTAGGTTCGCTATATGGACTACCACTATGATTTTTTTCAAATTTCTAAACAAAAGACTTTCGGAGATAGAAGAAGAATAATTCGCAAACGGATCACTGTATCGAAAAACGATCTTCCCACACCCTCAATGTTTTGAAGAGACCTACCTAACGATAACTCACAACATGGGGTGGGCGCGGAAAAAAATCCATTTTCAGTTTACATGTAGGGCAGGCACCCCAAAAAAAATTTTCAAAATTTTGTACCAGCACTTTGTTAGCATGTTTATTATGTTTAAACATACCAAATTACAACTTTCTAGCACTAAGCGTCTAGTCGCTAGACCGCGGACAGACGGACACAGACGGACATGGCGATACTACATGGGTACCTTGCAGTTTACTACGGAACCCTAAAAAGTTGTTAAATTATGATCATTTATAGTTTATTATAGAAATATGTTACATTTTTAACGGATACAAGTATTTTAAAACCTAATTATAATAACTCTACTTGATTTCATGTCAATTCGATAGGAAACTTTATCTCCACAAAAAGCAAATATAAATCTAGCTTAATACTTACATTATTTTCGTTTCTATCAGTTTTTATATTCGTTATGATGGCCATATTTGTGACACGACTTCTGTGTTTTGAATTACGAACATTATCGTTTATGCTTTTTTTTATTAAAATAAAACGAGAACCTACAGTGTATTTAATCGAGTTATCAGACAGTGACAGTCTTGCCCCTGTCTTGGTCTTACTCGATCTGAACGTAAAGCATTAGCTATTTAGCATATATTAGCCATTAAGCTATTTAGACAAAAGATTCATAAACAATTTAATCATGCACATGCTAGACCGTTTAATTTTAACTTTGAATAACGGACAAACTCCTTCATGCGCAAACAAGCGCTTTGATATTATTTGATATGTCTAAATACCAGCTAAACTATGACAGAGTGTATTAAAACCTCCACAAGTGCATACGTGTTTCAGTAAATACTATACAACATTTAATTAAACGTGCTAAGTACTGCACACGACGTGTTGACGTTAGGTTTGAGGAAAGTTTATCGTTAATCGAATATGTGATTTTTCTGGGACACCAGTCAAATAAAAATACGAAAGAAATCAAATAAAAAAAGCGTAGCTTTATACTGGCTATTACCAGCGGCTCCGCCCGCGTAGTCAAGGGAAAATGTCAATAATTTTTCCCGTGGGAATGACATGTTTTTCCGGGATAGCCTATGTCACTCTCCGAACCTTAAACTATCCCCAATAAAAAAACATCTCAATCTGTTCATTACTTTCGACATGAAGAGCGGACAAACAAACAAACACACTCACATTTATAATATTAGTATGATGGTAGTATGTATAATATGTATATTCGTCAGTCATTGGTTATGTGGTAATTATTAGGATATTTTGAAAGTGTCCTGAATATTTTAATTTAGTTGCTCACCGTACAGAATCTGTACCTTCTTTAGTTTGGAAACCGTATTTCGTTTGACATGTAATTAGTGCTAAGAGAATTTATAAATAAGTGCGATGAACTTCTTCACAGCGCTACTTATAAGAACTTTGGTTGACGGCCAAAGTAAAAGTCACCAAGGAGGCATCCAAAGTTAAAAAAGGTTTCTATCAGTTGAAAAATTTTTTTTTACGTTTTCCTTTTACGGAAGACGAAAAAGTTAAGTGTTGGGTTGCTTTATGAAGAAACTTTTGCAGTATACTTAAAAGTCTTCCCTTCCTCTTTAATTAATTAATATTCTATGAAAAGCGAAGATGTGTTTAGGTTTTCACTGGATCTCAGAGATTCTTTTAAGAGATTAGATACCTACCTACATTTTTTCGACGGCATAGTCGTGATACTAAAAAAATACCTATATTAATATGTAAAATTTTATTTTTCTGAGTGTATTATAATTAAAACAAAAGAAAAATGAAAAGGGCAAGCACCAAGTCAAGTTTTACGACCATAATTTATATCAAATTATTAAAATAAATATTATGCAAACATTCATGAAATCTATCGATTAGATAAAATGTGATTAGATATTGGCTATATGTATCTAACATTATAACTATAAATATGTTAGGGTTACAATCAAGAATAGAACTGAATGTAAAATAATACAATATGCACTGATTGTTTTATTATTCTCTAAATAAATAAATAGGTAAAGAGAATATAAATGTATTTTTGTTAGGTGCTTGGCATAAGCATTTTAAAAATATTCATAACATTCAAGAGAATACTTGGGAGGCTTACCGGATTGTAACTTCACAATACATTGAGTCCGTTCAATCAAAGCAATATAAAAGTATCAAGAGTATTATTAAAATTTTATCGAGAGGTGTCATTCGATCCTTCTAAGGTGTACTTACCTTTTAATATTTTCCGAATGATTGGCTTCAATAATATTAAGCTGAACGAAAGTGCCAATCAATCATCATACTATCGGCCATTGGAGCGGGATTCAAGTCACTTTGCAATCCATTACCGAAAAATGATGGTATTACATTACATGACTGAAGCAAAATAAAAACAACGCTTTTATATAAAGAAAAATAAAATAAAAAAAACATGAAACGACACTTAACATGATATTATTAACACAAAATATAACACATCTGAATTTCCATAACTAAAATACGAGAGAGGGCAAACAAGTCAGTACAAATGTAATATTGTAAATGGACCTACTCTATTTAGCTGCAAAACTTCTATAAAATAAAGTTATAATGTTGAGTTTAGATAGAAACTCAAACAACCGAGTTATTTTAACTAAAGGATGTAATTAAATAAATTATATTTCAAACACAGACGTGCTAACGGTAAAGGGCTGAGCACACCGCATGCAGCGCAGCACAGCGCGTTGCACAAAAAGGACACACCAAACGCCGACGCGTAGCTGTGCAGCGCTGCACAGCGTTGTGCGTTTGGTGTGTCCTTTCTCATAACAACGCCATACGCTACAACGCGCTGTGCTGCGCTGTGCTGTGCTACATGCTCGGCCCTTTAAAGAGTACATTACATTGTAGTACATTGTAGTTTTTTATACCACTAAGGCATTATGAACAAACAAGCATACGATCCGCCCGATGGTAAGCAGTCACCACAGCCCATTGACGCTTGCAACACTGTGGGCTGTTTAAAAATATAAAACAGTTTTGTAACAGTTAGGTAGGTTTTAAATATAGTCATCACAAGGTGTAAATTCACGGTCGGGAAAAGTTCAGGATTCTAGTAAGATAAAAGCTCGACGTTTTGTGCAGGTGCCATTTATCAGGAAACCACTCAAAGCAACGTTTCACGCTTTAAAACTATTTTCAGTACAAACTTTTTTTTATTTATAAAGACACTCAGTTTGTAAACGAGCTATGTTAAAACTTTTAAATTTCAACAAAAGTTTATTCAGAAAAGGAAAATATTTCACTCCACTGCTCGTATTACCTTGTTCATTTTGGTTTCAGCCAAAGTTGTGTACCAGTTCCAACATTTAATTTTGGCAGTAGTTATGTGGATATTTTTTAAAGTTACCCGTGATATTATTTTATTTCATTTATAGCATTTTAGTACGCTGCGCTAAGATACTTTTAAAATTATATTCATCGCTTTTCAAATAAAATGGGATTTCATGTAACAAATCGAGGTACTTTTAAGTAAATTCTTTTTAAAGTACAACTACTAGGTACTTAGTAAAGTGTAGTCTAACAATATTATTGTGGAGTGAGTTATGCTAATAATTGATTGGAAAGATAAACCTCAAAGAGAGAAAGAAAAGTCTTCGTAAAAAATGAAACGTCGAAACCAACGAAACGCGAATTTATAGCTATAATGTCACTCCCTGATAATGTAGCTTTCTACTGGTGAAATAATTTTTTAAATCGGTCCAGTAGTTGCGGAGCCTATTCAATGCAAACAAACAAATCTTTCCTCTTTATAATATTATTAGTATATTAGTATTAGTTTATATTAGTATAGACTACTATATTTTTCAAGATAAGCTTGATTGAATCTATATATATAAAAGAGAAAATCACTGACTGATTCATCACGAAATCTCCGAAACTACAAGTGCCAGGAGTCTCAAATTTTGCATGGGGGTTCATTTTGGGGCGTAGGTGCTCACTAAGAAAGGATTTTTGCAAATTCATCCCCTAAGGGGGTAAAACGGGGGTGCAAAGTTAGTATGAAACTTTGCCGTTTTTGAAGTTATTCAAATGAAATTCAGCATGAAGGTTCTTTACTGAAAAGCATGAAATATGAGTAAAATATTTTTTTCAAAATTCATCCCTTAGGGGGTTAAACGGGGGTGCAAAGATAGTATGAAACTTTGCCGTTTTTATAATTATTCGAATGAAATTCAGCATGAAGGTTCTTTATTGAAAGGCATAAAACACGAGTAAAATATTTTTCTCAAAAAACATCCCCTATGGGGTTAAACGGGGGCGCAAAATTAGTATGAAACCTTGCCGTTTTTAAAGTTACTCAAATGAAATTCAGTATTAAGGTTCTTTACTGAATAACATGAAACATGAGTAAAATATTTTTTTAAAAATTCATCCCTTAGGGGGTTAAACGGGGGTGCAAAGATAGTATGAAACTTTGCAGTTTTTGAAGGTATTCGAATGAAATTCAGCATGAGCGTTCTTTATTGAAAAACATGAAACATGAGTACAATATTTTTTTTCAAAATTCATCCCTCAGGCGGTTAAACGGGGGCGCAAAGTTAGTATGAAACTTTGCCGTTTTTAAAGTTATTCAAATGAAATTTAGTATAAAGGTTCTTTACTGAAAAACATGAAACATGAGTAAAATATTTTTTTCAAAATTCATCCCTTAGGGAGTTAAACGGGGGTGCAAAGATAGTATGAAACTTTGCAGTTCTTGAAGGTATTCGAATGAAATTCAGCATGAGCGTTCTTTATTGAAAAACATGAAACATGAGTAAAATATTTTTTTCAAAATTCATCCCTTAGGCGGTTAAACGGGGGCGCAAAGTTAGTATGAAACTTTGCCGTTTTTAAAGTTATTCAAATGAAATTTAGTATTAAGGTTCTTTACTGAAAAACATGAAACATGAGTAAAATATTTTTTCCAAAATTCATCCCTTAGGGGGTTAAACGGGGGTGCAAAGATAGTATGAAACTTTGCAGTTTTTGAAGTTATTCGAATGAAATTCAGATGAGCGTTCTTTATTGAAAGGCATGAAACACGAGTATAATATTTTTCTCAAAAATCATCCCTTAGGGGGTTAAACGGAGGTGCAAAGTTAGTATGAAACTTTTTGAATTTATTCGAATAAAATTCAGCATGAAGATTCTTTACTGAAAGGCATGAAACATGAGTAAAATACTTTTTTCAAAATTCATCCCTTAGGGGGTTGAATGGGGCGCAAAGTTAGTATGAAGAAACTAGATTAGTTAGACCATTTAAATTTGGAATACTCCTGGCGGTAAAAGAGTAAGTACGTACGTTTTTCAGGACTTTTCAAAATCCAACCCCTAGAGGGATGAAATGGGGTGACCTACCACCTAGGCGACTACACGTGTATTATCGAGGGCGCTCAACCTAGAAAGCAGAAATTTTGTATAGAGATTCCCTTTAAGATGTTGACAAGGATAAAGATGGGGTTTTATAGAATTCTCACGGGAAAGGGAGTAATAGGACTGTAAGTGTATTATCGCAGGCGCTCATCATAGAAAGCTGAAATTTTGCATAGAGGTTCCCTTTATGATGTTGACAAGGATTAAAGTCGGATTTTTTATTATTCCTACGGGAACGAAAAAATAGTAAAGTATTATCGTGGGCGCTCAACCTAGAACTCCTAGATTTTGTATTAAGCTTCCCTTTATAAAGTAGACAAGGATAAAGATGGGATTTTTTTTAAATTCCCACAGGATTCGGAATAATTAGACAACGCGTGTATTATCGGAAGCGCTTAACCTGAAAAGCTGATTTTTTTAATAGAGATTCCCTTTATGTTGTTGACAAGGATAAAGTTGGATTTTTTTTTAATTCCCACGGGAACGAAATTATTGGCATTTTCGCTTGACCACGTGGACGGAGTTGCGGGTAACAGCTATTAAAATAATAAAACAACAGGATTCGTACACAGTAGGTAGCCAAGATTAACAGCGGCGAGCAAATAGACAATGAGCAATGAAGAACACTGACGTCTCGGGGAAAACTACAGTAATAGAAGACTGTTAAATACGTCTATACTACTTAATTAGTTACAAGTCCAATTCCACGCGGGCGAAGCCGCGGGCACAGCTAGTCTATATATATAAGAGAGAAAATCACTGACTGATTCATCACGGAATCTCCGAAACCACAAGTGCCAGGAGTCTCAAATTTTGCATGGGGGTTCCTTTTGGGGCATATGTGCTCACTAAGAAAGGATTTTTGGAAATTCATCCCCTAAGGGGGTAAAACGGGGGTGCAAAGTTAGTATGAAACTTTGCCGTTTTTGAAGTTATTCGAATGAAATTCAGCATGAAGGTTCTTTACTGAAAAGCATGAAGCATGAGTAAAATTAAAAAAAAAAACATTTCTTAGGGGCTAAAACGGGGGTGCAAAGATAGTATGAAACTTTGCCGATTTTTAAAGTTATTCGAATGAAATTCAGCATGAAGGTTCTTTATTGAAAGGCATGAAACACGAGTAAAATATTTTTCTCAAAAAACATCCCCTATGGGGTTAAACGGGGGCGCAAAGTTAGTATGAAACTTTGCCGTTTTTAAAGTTATTCAAATGAAATTCAGCATTAAGGTTCTCTACTGAAAAGCATGAAACATGAGTCAAATATTTTTATCAAAATTCATCCCTTGGGGGGTTAAACGGGGGTGCAAAGATAGTATGAAACTTTGCCGTTTTTGAAGTTATTCGAAAGAAAATTCAGCATGAAGGTTCTTTATTGAAAGGCATGAAACACGAGTAAAATATTTTTCTCAAAAATCATCCCTTAGGGGTTAAACGGGGGTGCAAAGTTAGTATGAAACTTTGCCGTTTTTGAAGTTATTCAAATGAAATACAGCATTAAGGTTCTTTATTGAAAGGCATGAAACACGAGTAAAATATTTTTCTCAAAAATTATCCCTTAGGGGGTTAAACGGGGGTGCAAAGTTAGTATGAAACATTGCCGTTTTTGAAGTTATTCGAATGAAATTCAGCATGAAGGTTCTATATTAAAAGGCATGAAACATGAGTAAAATATTTTTCTCAAAAATAATCTCTTAGGGGGTTAAACGGGGGCGCAAATTTCGTATGCAACTTTGCCGTTTTTGAAGTTATTTAAATGAAATTCAGCATTAAGGTTCTTTATTGAAAGGCATGAAACACGAGTAAAATATTTTTCTCAAAAATCATCCCTTAGGGGGTTAAACGGGGGTGCAAAGTTAGTATGAAACTTTGCCGTTTTTGAAGTTATTCAAATGAAATTCAGCATGAAGGTTCTTTATTGAAAGGCATGAAACACGAGTAAAATATTTTTCTCAAAAATTATCCCTTACGGGGTTAAACGAGGGTGCAAAGTTAGTATTAAACTTAAACTTTGCCGTTTTGAAGTTATTCGAATGAAATTCAACATGAAGGTTCTTTAGGCGATACGAAGTTCGCCGGGTCAGCTAGTATTATATATTTCTACGAGTACGTTCTTAATATCGTATAAACATATAAACAGCTTAAAGACTTCTTAATCTCATCAACCGTGCGGACTTTACATGCTTTTTTTAATTTCTCTGTCAACAATTATTTTTAGAAAGAAAGAGATGTTTTGGTGAAGAATGGTTTATTTGTTATCTTAGATATTTGTCAGAACTTAAAAATAATTAACATTGATAAGAATATAATAAGACAACAAATAGGCATCTGCTCAGCATAAACCGTGCGTTCGTCCGACTCCATGGCGCTGGTCTTCCGCAGATGCCTGTTTGAAAATGTACCACTACTACATTTGATTATTCAACTAGGATTACAACGACTTCAGCAAAATGATCGTGAATATTTTTACAAATGCAGCTTATAAACCTTGTTTGACATTATTTAAGACGGGAAATTACCAACCTTGCTAAGAGTTGGATGTACGCGGGCATCACCACCACCTTCGTTTGTGCCCCTAAGAAAAAAAAAGTGTTTCGCTATAAACAAGCGGTATTAAGAACGAGATCGAGTCCATTTGTATTGTAAACCCATTGAATTATCTTTTTCAATTAGTCAAGAAGCGGCCGCTTTAATCTTCTTAATACGGAATTCGGACTAATGTCTATTTGAAATGGTACCTACAAACGACAAGAAAAAATTAACAGAAAATTCAAAGAGCTTCATTCCGAGCCAGTTCAAGTGGTGATTACAACGTTCAATATTACTTAACCTTTAAATTCGTTTCGTTACACATTTTAGAAGACGCACCTGTTTAACTTTTATAAAAATAAATACAAGATTTTGTTTTTAACATATTCATGAAATTGAACCGTTTGTTGGAGCATAATTCATTTAAATAATAGGTATTATATTATTATACTTTCGTTAATTTATGTATTTGAAGTTGTTTACATGTGGTCAACTTTTTTTTTATTATCGTCAGAAAAATGCTTTGCAGCAGCTCCACCGCCCGGGGAATATGCAGTGGGGACTGTGGGACTTACCACTAAAAAACTGACGGGATGCCACTCGCTCCGTAAGTGACGGGGCCACGGGTACTGTGTGTGTGTGATACATCCGCGACCCGCCAGGGCCGTCCGGCCAAAGTTAAACTGGCCGGACCCGCTCTCCCCGGAACGCCCCCTCAGCAGCACACCGTATCCAGATGCACTGCCGACGCCGAGGACCATTGCCCCCTCAAGACGACGGGCCTTCCCCGGCTCGCCGTCTTGGCTGGGAAAGGGTCCCCTCCATCTCTGCGGTCGCAACAACGTGCAACCGCTGGTCGGGCTCTGCGAGCCGCCGGCCCCTCTCTTTCAATTTTTTAACGAGGTTTTATTCCTTCACCACGCCTTCCGCGCCACTCCGAGTGCCACAGCATCCACTACGTACTCAGTGGACACTGTGGCCGTTTGCACATTCGCCCATGTGACCCAACCCTTAACGCCCCGCGCAGTGTCTGGGTTGGCGAGACCCAGTGTCTACAGGGCCTCCGCGTTCCACCATACGGAGGTCGCCCCGGGTATCAACGGGTGGAGTAAGCCCGGACACCAGTCGGGGTGAAGACGCTTTTGGGTAGGGTCAGCGAGCGAATGAGTCCACCACCGCTCATCATACAGCCGGCCGGCTTGGCTCGGCCGGCTCCACCTCTTGTTTTATAACGAGGTTGTCACCTCGACCGCTCCACCCCCAGCACCAGTACGGATGCTAGGGGGAGCGGATTTGTCCGCATCCCACGCACTCGAAGACAGGAGCACGGGGAGCAGACCCATCGCGTCGGGAATTTGGCCGTCGGCAAGTAATTCCAGAGTTGGCTCCAGAAACTAAGGAATTACTCGCCGATGTTACCAGGGTGGACCGCGTGGAGGTATCCCAACTCCACACAGCACGTCTTGTCAACCTTCTTTGAACAATATTATTATTAATATTATTTGATCCAATAAAAAAATATCTTAATATTTATTAACCCGGCGGCACTCGCTACTGGGTAAAAAATACCACAGAGTACCTAAATTTGGTTGTATTTTTTTTTCCGAGTCTTCTGGTAACACAGGACTCTAAGTACCTTCGAAGCGATAATAAACGTACCCGCACCCCGCGCGGCAGTCAGTTCGCGCGCGGCGCTTGTTGACAACTGACGTGTAAAGTGAGTATGGGTGAAAAATACCCGGTAGCGAAAATTTTGTTTATTTTAAAGGTGTCATTATTTTGTATTATTTTGCTAGTCTACTAAGTATTTTTTCGATATTGATCTCAAATTTGAGTTGTTTGTAAGAAAAACAATTATTTTTGTTGACTTTTCTAAAAAAAAAAGTTCTTCTAAAAAAAGTTAAAAATTTGCTGATTTTATAGGGTAAGCTTTAATTTCGAATACATGAACATTATAACTTACATTTGGTGTTTTATTTATGGAGTATTATACAAATAACACTAATGAATTATAAAATATAGAAACGCAAACTTTTTTTCTTAAATAAAGTCACTTGAACTCTGTGGTATTTATTACCCGGTAGCGAGTATTCGTGTTTGCAAATACCTAGCGAGTGCCCCCGGGTTAAAGGTTTATTTTTGTCGAAAACAGATAGATGTAATATTAATATAGAATTTACTATGACTTTTCAGCCGTCGTCGTCGTCGGCTTCCTCGTCTTCATCTCCACTTTTTTATGTTATACGGCAGACAAACAGGCAAGCGGGCCACCTTATAGAAAGTGGTCACCGCCGCCTATGGACATCAGCAACACCAGGGGCGCTACCAATGCGTTGCCCACCTCTGACGAGACCTCTAATGTACCTCCTAAATAGTCTCATCCCTTGTCCTAGTCTGAAGGAAAAACAGAGGCTGGAAGTTTATTCCACATCCCTATAGTGCGAGCGAGAAACGTTTTCGAACCTTCAAGTGGACACCAACAAAGAGTCAACGTAGACTTGAGAAACAAAGTAGCCTTTGGTCCGCCACGATGGTGTGGCATCAGCGACTGTAGCGCATCGAACATAAACGTGGAGGGGATGTCGAACACACTTAAAATCTGTTTCGGAGCGAAAAGCGGGTAACCGCACATCACTTCGCACTCAGCGAAGATGGGCATATGTCAGCAGCCTGTTCCAATAATAGTCTTCCGTCTCTGTCTAATATCTTACTGATTAAATTCGTTGTGAGACAGTGGTAATATTCTGTTTATTGTCAAGCTGTGGTAACCGTAATTAATCCTAGCTTTACGGTTGACATAGCGGTGGGAATATGTGATGCACTAGTACCTTGTTCCAATAAACCGTACACGTGTATCGTTTTCGATACACACACAAATGGCATTGAGCGGGTTAATATCAAGGTATCTTAGCACGGATTAAATCAGAAGCACTAATTGATCAAAATCCCCAAGCGATAGGAGCTCTCCAACTCTCGGCTTGAGCCGTTGTATCTGAGCCCTCCGATTCTAAATAAATATTTAAAAGACGATCAAAATACACAAAAAGATTTAAAAGTATACGACATTGCAAATGTCATGGTGAACGTCATTTTTGTGACATGGTATATATAATTTTTCAACACAGGTAAACCCGCGAAAGTCCCCTAGTCGATTATACATAATTAAAATAATATTTTAATTTTCGTTTTATTTAAATTTGTTCAGACTATCCAAACTTATACCAATTAAAAGTCAGCGGTCAAGTAAATTTGCGGGGACGCAAGACTTTAATTTAAATATTTATAAATGTCAATAAAGTTGCCATGGTGGAATGGGAGGAAGAATGCGGTAGGGTTAAATTTAAATAATAATACTAAAGGAAAAGAGTAGGAATAACCTTAGGCTATAGACACTATTAGGTTTTATACCGCTAGGAAGCGTTTGTGAAAATGAGAGTAACATATATATTTTATTTTATTTAACTTTATTCTATACACTTAAATTTTTTTCATAAAAAGTAATAATTTCGGTATTTCCATTTAAAAATTCTGTTTATTAATATCAATCATACAACCTTCGATCAACTCTTGATACAACGGATAACGTTCATACATATTTTTTGGAAATTGTTTTAAAACAGTTCATTATAATATAGCATGTAAAGTACATTTTAAAAGAAAAGTAACACTGTTGGCACATTCTTTTTGTCATAAGACCCCACAATAAACATTGAACTTAAAACTCCCCTTGTGGACCCTAAGACTTAATCCGCAATTAAGTAAAAATGTATGCGTATTTTATGTTTGTAGTATGTTCATTATACGACCCTACGCTGTAAGGTACTTTAGATCCGTTAAAATACCTATTTATTGTATACCTAATGTCAATATTGTAACATGAGTAAAATGACTATTTTGCATAGAATATTTTATTTTATTTTTATTTAGGTAGGTACTTAGGAGTCGGATGATGTTGGATATGCCAAATTACAGTAAAATTTTCCATTTCTAAAACTCAAAACTAAGCCTGTTAAACGTTTTTTGATTTGAATGATTATTAAATACTTAATACTAGAAATCAATACGTAGGTATATTTTCGCACAGTTAAAGTCAAATGTAATTCCTGTTTTCAGAAAAGCCTCCTAGCAATAGGAATAACCTTACGTCATCAAAATTGTTCCAGTTAGTTAGATTATTCCTACCACTAGGACGTGGTGGTTGGTAAAAACGGACATACCTACTTTTTTTTAAATTATTTATTTAAGGGACAAATAACACAGATTGAGCTAGCCCGAAAGTAAGTTCGAATCCTGTGTTATGGGATACTAACTCAACAATACTACATTTTATAACAAATACATTAGGTATAGATAAACATCCAAGACCCAGGCCAATCAGAAAGTTAGTTTTTCATCATGACCCGACCGGGATTCGAACCCGGGACCTCCTGAAGGATTACGCCACGAAGGTCGTCAAAATTGGCCTATTTAAAACTTTTTCGAGTCGTATCTAGTTTTCATCCATCAACATCCTTAGATAGGAATAGTTTTAAAATATAAAGGTTTACGTTGAGGAATAATTTTATTTATATTGATGTTGTCATAAATATCTACTCGTTAAAATCTGATTTACAGTCACTGAACTTTTTGAATAACAACATCTTGTAGTGTACTGCAGGAGAGAAGAGGCAGGGAGAAGTTTCGAGAGGTGTCCTATAAATAAGGCGTTGTTAAAAGTTAACCTATTACTATAATATGCGCCACTGCAAGTCGAATACGTTAAAGTTCATTCGATTTGCTTAACAAGTCCGTTGAGTATTCGTTTTAACTTATAAACTGAATACGTTTTGTAGTACAAATGACGTGTGAATGGTTCTATCTGTAAATTATATGCGCCAATAATTTATACTGCAAAAAACGAGCAATACAATGCCGTGTGAACGGGCCCTAAAAACAGTCAAAAGCTTGACAAAATGAAAACTGACAGTTTATTTGACGGATAGGGTATGAGTGTAACAGGTTCTAAATACAAAAATACATTTTCATCAGTGCATCATTACTAGTGTCTTTGATATTATAATTCAAGTTAATGACAGTAATAAGGTCGACGTCTGAGATGTTCCCAAAGTCAAATATTTTGCAAAATTCGTGCCTTAAATTCTCTGTCCCTTAAATGCTCAGCGTTGTTATGCTCGCCGATACCCAAACATAAAATGTTAACAGCCGAATAAAATTACTTTATGTCTAGAATTAAATGCTGTTTTAAATTTAAAAAGCCAATTAGCTTAACAGTATTGTTTTAAAATAATTGCTAGTAAAAACACACAAATAACAATTATTTTTAGCTATTTCATTATTCGTATGGGACAGAAAATTTATTTTCACGACATTGATACACGAAAATCCCATTTTCATCTATAATATATTCTACATGTATTTGTATTTCGGTATTTATTGCTTTGACCAATTCCTAAATTCTAAATTGGGAGATATTATATTAATAGATGTCAATTATTTATAATGTCTGGATTTCTTACTGTAGATGTAACATAGATACAACACGACTAGTACAAATATTAGCTGTCTAGGACCCATACAAGTGGTCCTTAATTTGGGACCAGACGGCGTTGTGTAAATTGTGTGCATATGTGTTTTCCATTATTCATGTCAGTAGGTACAACCATTTGCTTTAAATAACCAACGTAGATATCTGTCCTTAAAATTTTTATGCATAAAATTCAGAATACTAAAAATATAGTAAAAGAAAAATGTTCTTCCGCAAAAATATCAAAGCCTCAATATTTTACGTGTCTCAGATATTCGACGCACCCACATAAAAAACGTATAGGTCTTGAAATTTTCATTTGCCTGAGTGTATTTAAACACTTTAGTAAGTCTACAAGCGACCAGAGTCCTCACTTTAAAGGTTCACTTGACTTGAAAAACCCAAGACTACATTCATACTTTAACTTATTAACTTTATTATTATTTCACAATACTCTATAATTACTATCAAATATGATCTCGACTTTTCGTAGTTCATCATAAAGACATCTGGAAAGTAGAATACTCTCACTGATTTATTGACATTCCGCGTACGTAATGTTGTATGTACCTAGTTTAAAATTTTATGTTAAAAAAACTGTGCGAAATATTTTTAAATGACAAAAAAGGCCGTAACTAGTTTTCTTTCGCCATTTCTTTTATCTGTGGTCATTTAGAAATAGTAGTCGTTTATAGAGTAGATTAAATTATACGAATCATTTATTACTGTATGTACTTTCACAAGAGAACGTGTTTATAAAAACCTACTTATTCTCTGAATAAAAGTTTTGAATTTGAATTTTAAAATGGACGTGAAGTAACCTGGTGACTTTCAGTGAGAGAAAGATTAGTAGCTGAACTCGATTCTTCACCTCGTATTTCCCCCCATAAGTACACTTCCATTTCCCTATTCCAATTTAAAGATAGTCCACACACTGGTTCTACACCGAGAAAAATGTGTGTATGCACGGTCATTTGAGTTTCGTTTACGTTAATTTCGCGAAAGTGTAGAGTCTACAAAGCCAAGTACAGATAAATAAAAAATACCAGGATTGATAGCAGCTTTGTTAAACCTTATACCGGCAGGTAATAAAAACACTTTGGTTTATTATAGCTTTCTATGTTTAAAAGTGACATTAGTTTATACTTTATAGTCTGTGACTCCCTGCTATTTAATATTTACACAGTATTTAATAATTACAGTTATTATTATATTCTTCCTTTCTTTGTTACCCCTGTTTTCTCTACTTAAGTCTAAAAATCAAGTAGCTTGACAGGAACAAGATAAGAACAAGAGAAAGACTTTCACCACTAGTAGAACAACAGACTGGATTAATAAAAACAATATCAGTTCCGGGATAAAATAGCCATTTTAGCCCTCAGTATATTACTGTAAATCGGTTTATGGGTTATAATCCGAAATAGTTACAGCTGGATAGACATAGCGACAGTCAGACTTAATAATATTAGTATGGATTGTTCGAGCACAATATCCAACGTCACATTTTGTCCCATTCTATAACGTAAAGTACTCTTGTTGTTTAGGAACAATTCAATAATGCAAGCATTTTGCTCCATTTTTAGATCGTCTTATAAAAGTGTCCCCTTCATTCTCGTTTATCATCGTCTTATAACTAGAAATAATACCACTCACGGTAGCACAGCGGTACAAAAAGGATACATCTATCAATTTTCACTGAGATTTTTTCAGTTATTTGCTTTATTCTTTAGTTCGTTCATTTCTATGAAATGTAATGAATATAAATATCTCTCGTTATCAAAAATTCGAATAAGTGTAGCAGTAAACTTAGGTTTGTTATTTATTATGCTTACATTAACAGCCTGAGAGTTTAATGCAAGCATTTTGGTCACATCACATTCGAACGTGTTTCAGGGTAGATAGTATAGTGGTAGAGAGGTTAAAGTTGTATAAGCCGACCAAAAAATAAAGTTTACATATTGTGATCAGACTCGTGTTACATATCCAAAATAGCCAGGTTGTTCACTTTAAAATGTGAGCAAGTAAGTCACATAATTTTGATATGTTATACGCGTCTTTAACTACATGAGAGTTTTTCTCTATTTGGTCGTTTTAATTACATCAACATGATCGAAAATATTCGTACAGATTGCTTACTATAATCCGTCTCCATCAGAGTGAGACAGCATTTTACAGTTCTAACTTTAGTTAGTTTGCACAAATGACTGAATAAATTATGTGAAAATTCAATATTTCAAACGTTGAAATCTTTTTCAAATACGTTCCGTGCCTTAATTGTCCAAAGTCACAACTAAAATAATTATCGTAAACGCTTTTAACACGTAAACCGTTTATCACAATCTCTGTACAATGTAGTACACTCGTTTGGTATGTACTGTCTGTAAATTTTATACATAGTATATACCTAGAACACATATAATTCGCACTCTCTTTTTAATAGCTGTAAGCCATTAGTATAAAATAGTGTACTGAGTTCAAAACTATTAGTAGTTTTATGGTATGGGATTTTAATGGGTTTGACAACGCTTTAGGTTCTTTACTTACCTTCTTTGGATAGTTTTACGTAAGGTGTAAAAAGGTTCATTTAGCACGAAAGGGGTCGCCATGACGTAGCATGTTCAAGTTTTGCTGAAATTATTTTGAATTTGTTACGATGCTGTGAAATGAATGTACTTGTGTCTGTTTTCACCAACGCCTCCTAACTCCTAACGTTAAAAAATATATAACCTAACTGGACAAAGGAGGTGATACAATTCCCTTAATAAAAAAAACCCTCAATATCTGGTGCAACCGTTTCGGCGTTTCGTTGAATTTTAACCGGTTTTGAGTGTTATTCTAACTAGTAATGTCTATTTAGACAGGACTACGTGTTTCGTTGTTTCGGATGGACACTTTCATGTTAGCCCCGAAGATTTTTATATGAACGCCTACAAACCTTTATGAGCAAAAAAAGTGTTAGCCACCCGATAGAGAGATAGTAATACTTTAAAATTGTATTTTTAAATATCCTCTAAAATCTGGAATACAAAATTTTTGCGCCGGAGCATGTTTTGTTTTTTTGTTTAACCTCTTATGTATGACATCTGATGACATAAGATTATTCTTACCACTGCTGGTGAAAACGGGCATTACACTCAAAAAATATTAAATACCCAAAAATAGATAGTTCTGCACTTTTTGAAATAAACTGACAAATGCCAAAGCTGTAAATGAGTCGCAAGCGACGCATAAACCAAAATTGCAGTTCACATTATCCTGTTTTAGCGTGGTTAAATTTCCTAATCCATAAAGATTCTACGGGGTTCACTAGCAAAGCACAAGTGTTTGCAAAAGACAAATGTCGCGGTGTTTCAACAACTCTACGCCTTACACAAAGTTAATAGTTATAAATAACTTTTATAAGACAATGAATAATAAATTATTTTTGTTCCATTTCCTTTCCTAATTTTAATGAGCCATAGACGGCAGACCTCCACAGCCTACAAGGTATCAGATCTTTGTTAGATCAGGTCTCGCGATTTCAATATATATGTACATATATGTATATACGCATGGAAATATTGTTTCTTAGTAGGTATTTATAAAAAAATAAAGGAAATGTACAGATGAAAATTGTTGGGAACTGGAAACGTGTTTTCTACGCATTGATTTCAGGGGATATGAATATGCTGACAAAAGAATAACTCAGAAATACACGGTGGAGTTTTATTTTAAACCTATTCAATATTGGCAAATATAAAGAAGACTATGAGAGTCACTTGGCGAACGTTCCGCAGACTAGAACACAAATTGAGTCCGCATTCAACTGTGTAGTACACACTACACAGTTGAATGCGGACTCAATTTGTGTACACACCAACACCAACATTTGATTTATAAGTCTACAGAAATAAATAAAATAACGGGCAAATGCGGGTCGTGCCACGCACAGTGTAAGGTTCCGTAGTTGCTACGTTTTGCTTTTTTGTACGTTTGATTTGCAATGATATTTTGTACGTTTTAGTCATCGACATAAAGTATAGACAAGCTGTCCGGTACTGAGGTTTTGCGGCATTGTGATTGTGATGGTGCACATGCACACCACCACCCCTCAGTCAGTTGCGAGCGAGCGACAGAAGCAGTGGTGTCCAATTTTTTGACAAAAAACGATCTGATAAATAAAAATTTACAATTGAACACCACTGCTTCTGTCGCTCGTTGGCAACTGACTGAAGGGTGGTGGTGTGCATATGCACCATCGCATTATCTCAGTACCGGACAGCTTGGCTATACTTTTATGTCGATGGTTTTAGTCAAAGAAATACTTTATAAGTTCGTCAACTATTACTCGGTATCTTATTTAGTAGAGCCTACTTAACCGTATTAGTTTTCATTGTAGATTCAGCAAATAGACTACTACTGTGATATTTTTTCAAATTTCTAAACACAAGGCTTTCGGAGATAGAGCTGGCACGTCAAATGTAAATAATTCGCAAATGGAACATTGGAATCGAAAACTGACCCTTCCACATCGACAATGTTTTTAAGAGACCTATCTATCGCACACGATAGTATGGGCGCGAAAAAAAAAATCCACTTTGCAAATTACAGCTTTCACGGACAGACGGACATGGCTACTACGGAACTCTAAAAATAGTAACATATTTTTTATTCCATACTTTTATAATAGAGACATGCATAAATACCATGTTTTTCCCGTCTTTTTTTACCGGACCCTCACTGGCATTTTATTAGAGGGAATTTTCCTTCCGTAACTTACAATCAATTTGTGAAATGTTAATGCTAGAATTATAGATACCCGATAAGGCGTGGTGTATCGTGTCGCGACACAAGGATACCGGTTTTATAGATTAGTGTGATTAAAAAAATTACCTGCACCTAACGTGGGTTGACGCGTCACATCACGAGACACTTTACACTTGTAATTTTAGCCATATTATGTACCGGTTTCACCACGTGCCAAATAAAGCTAAATAATCCCAAATAGGCTATTTGCCTTTAAAGAACGTCAAATGCATATAAACTGACAGTTTTCTGACAGTCTATTTGACGAATAAACTGTTCGTGGCTGATAAAATCGTAACCTTTTATTTATATTTATTCCGATATATCAATCTGTCGCACGTAACGCAACTTCAATTTTGACTAGCATAACTCTAGCATAAGAATTTTGTACGGACGAAGCTGCGACCGGTAATATGAAATAAATGATTTATCTGCAATAAATAGGTATTAGCAAGAGGTCACATTATTTTTTCGGACATCTAGCCTGTTAATTTATGATACCTACTGGATATATGCTTCGTACAAAACAGGAACAAATTTTCATCATTTATGAGCAAAGTGGCGTGCAAAAATTATTCATTACCAGGAAAGTTAAAGCAAAGTGAGTAGGTACAATGTATTTTCTAAACAACGTGTATGTAATTATTTTGTGGCAGGTTTTCCTTAGTGTTCCGTAAAATAACAAAGAATCCTTATAATTTCGCTATATCCGTCTGTCCGCGGTCTAGCTAAAAGGCGTTAGTGCAATTTTGCATGTCTACACAATATATAATATTGTGTAGACAGACATGCAGACAAACAGGTAGAACAAAATCCTGAAAATTATTTTTATTGGGCTCACAACATGGGGTGGGCACCCCATGTTGTGAGGTTTCGTTAGGTAGGCCTCATAAAAACAAACGAATGTCCCCTTCCCACTCCCCCGCCCATTCGACGTACAAAATGTCATAGAATTATGATATTGCATCTCTGAATGCATTCATATGCAAGCAAGCAAAATGTAGCAAATACGGATCCCGCTGTACGTGGCCAGACACGGACTTGCCCGGTTTTTTATTTGTTACTGAGCGAGGTAATAGAAAAAAATCTCATTTGGCTATCATATTATGAACAAAGGGATAATTTAGTTTCATTACAGAAAACCCCGGAAAGGGAGGAAGAAAAATGCTACTATGTAGGCAATGAATAAAAAATACTTTATTATTATTTTTCGTACATAAAATAAGAATATGGGTAGGTTTAATAAGCTCTGCGGTGTCACCGGTCAAAACTAAATGAATACGCAAGATAAACAACGGAAAACCTCAACCAATACTTGGATGGTTTTAAAAAATAACAGGTTTTAGGCAAAAAAATATGCTAACCGAAAGTCGCAAGTGGTTTTATTGCTGTTTCATTATTACACAAATATTTAGCGCTCGCTTTCCAACACTAAATGTAAAGTGAGAGATACTGTCGCTAATATCGAAATACGTCAAATGATATTGAATGACCGATATTGACAAAACAACCATTGACAGATCCACTGAGCCCGCGGGCTCCGGCCGGCCGGGTTCAATCGACTAAAGAGCCGTACATCGCCTCGGCCCTGCTCCTGCTGCAAAATGGAGTAGGTACGTTTGGAATCTCTCCTGCTTGTATTTGTTTGCTATGATCAACATGAAACTCTGAATATTCTCCTGACGCAGTATAGAAAACATGCTAAATTATTTATATTTTATTTTCTTAAAACAAAGTACCTACTACCTCAATACCTAGTTGACTAAAAATATTTTGCGCTGGAAAACTTTTTAATTCGATGCACCTCAATTTGTGGAGTTGGTAAATAATGCTTTTTTGTGTTTTATTTGAAAGTTAGTGGGTTGTTAATGTATTTCAATATTAAGTTGGGTTCAGGTTCATTTTATAAATTGCTAATAAAATTTGTTTACATTTAAATGAAATTGCATAAAGTCATTGCCCAGCACAATCCAGTTTTAAATTAAACTACTCAAAACTTGTATGGTTAATACATTTCACATAACAAAGTACTTTGACATACTGTTTCATCATCATCATCTCAGTCTCAAGAAGTCCACCGCTGGCCATAGGCCTTGCCAAACTTTTCCAGTGCGACCGGTTGGCAGCGGCTTCCTGCGATTTCCATAGGTTGTACTTATTGTTTAAATAGGTACATAGAAACCAAAAAGAAAGTAACGTCTATATTTACGTTATTCTTGGCGCAGGAATCAAATTGCAACCACAGATGCGGAAGGCTAGCAGGTTGTGTAATTGCATTAAAACGATCGCCCAAAAATATTTGGGTAAGCGGGAAAATATCAGATTTTCAATTTCCATTTTACAGCGGTATACCGATGCAGGAACAACACTAACTACAACAAAAATTGTGGTGATATTTGAAACTTTAAAGTTCACCTATATATTTTTTGTGATCCTGATTCACAAAAATTATCACGAAAAATCCCGCAACCCGAAATATTCCTGGTATCGCCGGTATGGTCTGAGAATAACGACACACCGTTTAATGCTCATGTCCACACAAACTTTATTTAGTGTCCCGATATGCTTAAATGTAACAATCCTTACTAATATCATACTTCATACTAATATTATAAATGAGAAAGTGAGTTTGTATGTTTGTTATTCCTTATCCTAATCAGCCGATAATTTTGAAAATTTGTATGTATATTGTCAGGGGTACCGAGCCCAACATAGGCTACTTTTTATCCCGTAAAAGTATGTCATTTTTTCTACTATAGAGGGCGCTGGCTCGGCCAACAGATGGCGCCACAAGTCGTGCAGGATTCGAACCCACGGCCCTTGGGATAAAGTGTCCATTGCTAGCCACTCGATCATCGAGCCTGTCAAGTACATGAGCAAGGACATTACTTAAAGCAGGGACCTGGAGCACGAAGAAATTTGTGCGTTGACCTATGATTACCTGTCTCTGTTACTCCAATGTGATTACTGATTATATTGCTAGCATAGATGCAATGACCCAGAGGTCATTGTCAGTGAGAGCGTGACACTCGGCTTGTGCCAGGGTGACAAAAATAGGTAACAACAGGTCATTTCACAAAATTCTTCATTGTTCATGGCGTATATTTCAATATGCATATATAGCTACACACATTACACCGTGTGGTTACTCAGTAACGTGTGTCGCTCTAATACATACTATCAATCACTCATTGCTCAAGTACGCGTCGCAATTATGTAGCAATACCCGAGATAACACAAATTCGGGAGTACGCAGATAAATAGTACGCAGTAAAATAGTTTCCCTTATGACGGTATGATAAATAAAACACAATCACTTCCGAGAAAGATTAAGAACACACGTGGCGCAATACCACGAAGACTTTCATTGAATTGAACAAATAATAAATATGTTAAAACTACTTTCTTTTTTGTTCACAATGGAACAATGACAAAGTATGCATTTGGGATAAAATGTAGTTTTCCGATCGGCTATATGTTATCTTTTATGCGACTGCTGAATCATGAAAATGCATTTTATATAGCATTTTTATTAAAATTGTTGATATGTCAAACAATGCTGTTTTACTGTCTAAACATACGATAAGTACAAAAGTAACAAGCTTCTGCTTTTAAATACGTTAACTTGGTTAAAAAAAAAACTGAGTCAAACAATATAGTTGTTGCATCGCATCGTACACTCTGTGTCATAGTCATGTGACGTACTTCGGCGCCCACGCCTCGTAGTCTGTACTTTACTATGCGTAAGGGCGCGTTTTTATGACGTGGAAATATTTGGCGCCCACACAAAATCGCGCGACGGCCGCAAGAATATTATCAAGAGCCCCTTTGCACACAAGGCGACGCAAGTCTCCGATACTCGGCGATTTTAGTATCCAAGCGACTACAGCCATACAAGTCCATTGAGGTTCGTACACGTCAGTACACGAGTCGCGTCGCCGACATTCGGCCCGCGACTCGCATCGCGCCAGTCGCGCGCTACCTGCCAGACGAGATCGTCGATACTTAAGTCGCAGCGATTCCGTGTAGTGTACGAAGGCTACTCATAGTGGGAGGTAGAGTTGTGGCTTTTCCAATTTAGCAATAAATTAATAAGCAATGACAGCTCAGAAGCAACAAACTTCATTATGTTCTCCCTGCATTCCAATCATGTTTCGTATGCCTCATACAGCGTGTAATTGAAATAAACGTTTCGCTACAGAATTTATTAAAATAAATTGAACGCATACTTAGTACGAGTTATTGTTTATTATACTTGTGATTGTGAATATGTTTTTGAGGAAATTATTAATATTTAAGAAAAATATGATTTATTTATTTAAATAAAGTAACTAAAACCTAAAACTATAAAAAAATTAAAATTATGAAAACATTTACAACTTTGAACAACTTCTAGTGGTAATTAGGTAGCGAGTTCAAATTGAAAACATGCCCGCATGTATATTTTAACAGTAGCTGTTAAAATTTTTATCACATTGGATGGAATCTGAATTCCGAAAATACGTTTCGTTGAATTCTAACAGTTTTGAACATTATTCTAAATAGTAATGTCTTTTTTGACAGGACGACGTGTTTCTTTGTTACCTATGGACACTTTCATGTTTGCTCCCAGGTTGCACAGATCAATATCATTATTACGAACCGCGTTCGCTGCTAATAGGGTACTTGTCATTGACAGTACAAAAACAAATACAAAATATTTTTTTCACTTCTCATGCTCAGAAAGTGCTTATTTGCGCAGGATATAGGCTGCACAAAATCGAATTTTGTGCACAAGGGCAGAAAAGTAAACTCATAAATGTATCTACATTAAGGCAAAGGAAATAAGCCAAACACAACAAAAAGTTCAGAGATAGAATTTGTTATTTTATAATATTTACTTTAATTTATTTGCCTAATGTGTTTTTTAAGTCATAAAAGATATTAAAATTTAAATTAATGTACGGTAGGTTATTTAATTAATTAAAGAAAATTATTTTATTACAAAATTAATTTAATAGTAGGCTGTATAGGTCTGCAGCCCAAGCCTAATTTCAAAGTCGCAAGATTTTAAAAAAAAAGCGGCGGGAAAGGGGAAACAGGTCTTGTTTTTCGTGCGTTTATTTATTTATTTCCTCGCAATCGAAGTGAAAAGCAGAGTTTATAACTCGTCCACAAAACCATTTCTATCCTCGACATTACTATCAGCCCTCGCCTTCGGCTCGGGCTGCTAAAAGTCTCGGATAGAAATGATTCGTTTTGTGCACTTGTTGTAAAATCTACTATATTCAATAGTTCTTTTATACAATATCTTCCATATCCTACCACTAGTATTAGGAGGTGAGTAGCCTCCTAAGTCGTTTAAACGGGGGAAGTACTAAGAAGAAATGGTAAGACTGTTACCATTTCTTCTTCTTCTTACCGTAAGAGAAACTTGCTGTTATAACTAATAAAATGTTATAACTAATGCTAAGCTTTATGCAGATGTTAAAAAAATATGAAGAAAATCAGGTTCACAATTTTTTTTACTCATACCCTAATTTTGCCCGGTAAATGCAATTTTAATCAAGAGCAGGTCGACCTTTACATATCGGATGTACCATTCTTAAGTTCTATATCATAAGAGCCAAAATCGTACCGCAAGTGTGAAGCTCAACGTACTCCTGACTACATAATACAAGTAAAAAACAAAAGGATTTTTTTAATTCTCATTGAAGTTCTTTTAGTTTTATTGAGCCAGTATTTAATAATCCTCGGTACATTTCTCGACTGTGTTAGAGTACAGTAATTCCATCAGAGTCGCGGCACCGGATGTCTGCATAATGCATATGCGAAGCAAACGGTATCCGTAACATACACACATGGAATATATGACTGCCGCATCATACCACTAAACTAAGGTTATGTAAAAGTTACGCATGGGTATCCTTTATTATAGATTAGGAGAGGAAACACATTTCTTTTAAAGTACTACTTTTATAGGTATATTGAAGTTAAACCTCAACCGTAGTAATTCAATTAATATAAATAAATATATAGGGACAAATGGACAGCCCCCAAGTAAGTTCGAGACTTGTGTTATGGGATACTTACTCAACGATACAATTTTTTATACCAAATACATATATAGATAAACATCTAAGACCCAGGTCAATCAGAAAATTACAATTTTCATCATGACCAGACCGGGATTCGAACCCGGGACCTCCTGGGTGGCGGTCCGGCGGCGGCGTGGTCACCATTACGCTACGGAGGTCGTCATATTCCGACATCAACCGTCTTGTCCTTTAAAAACCCAGGTTTTTTTATATACCACTAAGGTGCAAACAAGCATACGACCCGCCTGATGGTAAGCAGTTACCGTTACCTACGGACGCTTGCAATACCGGGGGTAACACTCGCGCGTTGCCAGATTTTACAAAACTTAATATTTTACTTTGATAATTTTATACCACAATCACAATATTCACAATCTCTAGGCAAATATATATCTAAGTATATAGAATTCAAAGTGGGTTGTTACCTACGTAAATAAAAGCACTATTTAGGTATGTAGCAGTACGAGCAGTGTCTACGCAGTAAAAGCTTTTCCGTCCGCTTTAATTCAGAGACACGTACTACCAAATTGTAGGCGGGCCCCCTATCAATGTATTGGGAATTTAACAGCTGTCTGTGTACAAATTATTGCTGCAAGGAGTCCTATAATCGCATTAAAACTATTGGGCGCGTTTTGCCGACGCACAAATTTTCGCTAGACAGCTATAATTAAATGCGTCATTAACTTTAAAATTGATCAAACTGACTATTATAATCAAAAATTTAAATTGTTATGCATTTTAAATTCTAATTATTTCTTACTTCTTAAATATCAATAATTAACAAGTAACCGTTTAGTTTAAAAAAATATATATATTCCTATATAATATATTCTGCACTTGGGCACTTAGCCGTGGCCATATTGATTTATTACAGTACGGTACTTTGCTTGTCGGTACGATAATGAATATAATTTTCAAGAAGATGGCTCTACTTTGAAAAGATTATGCACTATTTTTTCTCTCGTCTTTTAATTTATAAATATTAAGAGGGCTAAGAGAAGTGGGGCCTTTGTCCAGCTGTGGAAAGCGAAAATTGAACGCAAGTGTAACTAATATATTCACCATTGAGTCTTGTACGACGTTATTTTAATATTACGTTTATGAAATATCAAATAAGTAAAAACAAACTGAACAGGCACTCCCATTTTATTTTTATAATCGTACATAGCGCATTATTTAATAAGTTATGTTACTAACACATAATGGATGTATTTTCTGTAAAAAAAATTATTATTATATCAATGATTTTAAAATATACGCGTGTATCGTGAGAGAGTTATTACCTATGTATAATACATTAAAATGTACTGAACTTTTTTTGAAGTATTTTTATAATACATTAAAATAAAATGTATGTATTATACATAATAACTCTTTCACTCAAATCACTCTATCATTTGTTGGAAACCTTCATTAAAATCCATCAAGTAGTTTAAAAGATCCAAGCGCACAGACAGCGAAAGCGTCTTCGTTTCATGCTATGTAAAGATAAAGATAAAGATAAATATATGTATGAGAAAGAAATAACTTGTCTTGTCCCTATCTATTTAGCCGATTTGGTTGCCAAATGTGAAAAAATTGGACCTTTAAAGATTCGTCATGGCTGTCCGAGAAGAGTAGTCTTCAAAAAGACGCACCATTATTCTTGTAGACTTTTGGGGATACAAGGTCGAAATTGGCATTTCTACTTAGGTGAATATTTGGAAGATATTGCGGTACCGATTTGTTCTCAAACCTCTAACTTTTCATCCAAATAATAACATTGTGATTTAAGAATAGTGTAAGTAAGTAGGATTGGTAGTAATATTTGGAATGGATCTGAACTATGTTATCTGAAATAAATGAATTGAATATTTAATTTTCAAAGACGACCTCAGTGTCATAATGGATACCATGCCAGACCGCCACTCAGGAGGTCCCGGGTTCGAATCCCGGTCGGGTCATGATGGAAAACGAGCTTTTTCTGATTGGCCTGGGTCTTGGATGTTTATCTATTATGTATTTGTTATAAAATATAGTATCGTTAGGTTCATATCACAAGTTTCGAACTTACTTTGGGGCTAGCTCAATCTGTGTGATTTGTTCCTATTTATTTATTTATTGAAGTGTATGTGAATCAAAACCTTTTTGTATATTAAAACAAAATAAAAAATACATTGACTTCACGAAAGTCTACTAAATTTTAGACAATAGTTTATAATGATTATGTTATTCATATACTGTAAATCGATTCTTTACTATAGTTAGTCAACAGTAAAGTGGGACCAAATTACGTTTTAAATAAAAATTAAAATAAACAGCACATTAATTATAGGTTCATTACTCCGACGACATGCAATGGCAAGAGAGAGTTATTAGTTCAGAATACTTTTGTTGTTTCTCGGATAGTTGGTACTTACGTAACAATTTGATTTGTAGTCTCAACTCTCAAGTCTCTGTAAGATGGATCTTACCTTCGATAAAATATCATATCTTTGAAGATATTGCGAGAGAATACAGTCTTGAGTTTTATAGAACAAAATGATTATTGTTATTGTTTCTGTAGATGTACCTATTGATGTAAATTGATATTGCAATTTAATTACGTACAACTCTTGAATTGTCACTAGCTCATCAGTTAAATGATGACAGACTCTCAAGTCAGAAATTCGAAATACATGTGATCTAACCTAAATGGACTATTTTTCCCTCTGGTTTGTGGTGGTTTGACGACAAATCAAAAAATAAGCATGTTCGCCAAATCCTTAGGTAGCTTTATAGCTTAGAAAAATAAAAGAAGATATTTAAAACATTATGTGTTTAGCTGGAATACTAATCCATATAAACACAAAAACGTGAAAATGTGTTTGTATATTCTTCTTGCACGTCGATAGGAACCGACGAATTGGCGTATTTTTTTAGGTCTGGATCGGGGATAGATTCCTTACGGTGTGATGTGACATAAACTAGGTACCTACCTACTTTTTATTTCACGGGAAAATTGTTTTCCACGTGTAAAAAAAGATTAACAAACGCTCTTCGCTTTGGCCACGTCAACGAAGCCGAGGGCAACAGCTCGTTAAAAAATCGGTCCACAATTTACGGAGAAATTGACGAGCTTAAAAAAAAATATTGTAGATTTTCCTCCTTTTTTGAAGTCGGTTTAAAATATTCCTAAGTATGTAATAAGTAAGTTTTACAATAAAACATTTGACATATATACTGATAAACCTTCATAGGTTTTCGTGTGTTTTTTTCTGCCATTATAAATTTATTTGAAAAGTTGAAGAATGTTACCCAATGTTATCGTGTTACAAAAAGTACTTAACTGCGGTAACACGGTAAGCGCATCTAATGACATGTCATTAGTTAAGTAATACGTCTATTGAATTCCTAGGTAGATCTTATAAGCATCTCTGGTACAATAGGAAGACATCCGATACCATGTCACGGCCCCGTTCTTGCCGTACCTATTCTAAGATACGTGTATCAGTGTAAAACACGATTAAATCTATACATAGTATAAAACATAGTCGCTTTATGCGCCTCTGTGCTACTCGGAAGTCCTCCCATGCTACGAATGTGGTTTTTACGGCCGTCACTTAGGTAATTGTATAAGATATTAACAGTTTTTTTAAATAAATTCCCATAAAATCTGGAACATGAACTGTTTTTCCATTCTATTATACTTGACATAAAACAAAGAAACAATCTTCCGATTCCAAATATAAATTGATATGAAATAAACATGAATCGATCACAAATCTCTTTATTGTTATAGCACTCACAATATTCTGTTACTACAATAAGGTATTGTACTAGCTAGTAGTTCAATTCAAACAACGTTATTGAATTTCACGTGAAATCTTATGCGATTTATAGCAAAACGGAATATAAGGGTGTGCGCTAGAAAGCAATAACTCGCATTGTTCCTCGACAATCTAAGTTATTTTTGTTAGTCATATTTTTTGTCTGAGTGTAAAAAATGTACCCATGACCCAGCTGTATGTAATCGAGGTTTTCTCTGATATAGAACAAATCGCAGAAAAAAAGTAGCAAACCTCGAACTTAAGATAACCAGGATACGTTGTATGCATACATGAGCGGCCCGTTTACCACGAGACTCTGTTATGGGAAGGGCAAACCTACCGCTGCTATATTGAAAATATTACTTTATTATGTTGATGCTAAATCTTCTTGTCCTCAGAATAAGTTTCGCGAAGTTGTCTAAAGAAATGGCAAAAAGTTCGTGTGGGCGTGCCGTACCATTATATTATCGTGAGGCGACTCTCAACGCGTCACTCACAACAAAGTAGCCGCTTATGTAGAAAGATCATTATCGGCAGCTGCTTTCACACTGCTATTTCCCTGATGCCATGTGTGTGTGATGGCATCTGTACCAAGAAACTAATATAACACGTATACCCCGTTCGATACACTGATCTAGAGTTCTGATACTTTAATATACAAGAGTCGGTATCATAAAAACTTACCTACATTAAAAAATGTTTATTGTTCATAACTCTGTTTCTAATTCACCTCAATTTTAAACCACAACGTCTGTGAGCCAGTGAAATGACCTAAAAATTAAAATATTTTACGTTACTGCAGGTTTACTTCGGTCAAAGTTTATAACACTGGCGTATTAGAGTTTTTACGACTGTGCATGGAAATAAGAGACGTTAGTCTAAATCCGATGGCGCATTGGATACACTGAAGTAGGATTTACGGTTTACATTGAATTAATAGAATTCTAAGGGTGAAACTAGATGAGAAACATCGACAACTGAACGCTTTAGATGTTAGTATAAAGCTTTTAAAAATAAGACTGTGGGATGAAAAATATGGTACCACCTAAACGACACCAATAAACTAAAAGTGAGTTGCAAAAATACATTTTAAAAATAATTACATATTAAATCTCACAGTGACAGGTTTGAATCTTTATTATCTTGAATTGCTTATTAACCAAACCAATATGACTGGGAAAATCAGTGTAGTTCCGCCTTAAGGAGAAACAGGAGATACTAAGAACAAGCGAAAGGGTAAGAGGTCGACGAGTGAGACAACAAGCGTATCTCAATCGTTGAACAAACACAATTACTTCAGCGGCGATCGCCTGTTCTCGTGCCGGAAAACCTCACTGATTTGATGGCTCTAATTTGTACTAAATAGCATAGTACAAATGAGATTTAAACATTTAAATAATTAGTAGTAGGTAGTAGATGATATTGTAGAGGGTGGTAGAGCGGTCACTGGCCGGGATCGATCGACTGAACAATTTGTATTATACAAACGCGAGATTATTCCCGCACCAGAATGAATATCTGGAGGCTGCAGTTCATTCAAGTTTGACAAATTACTTCTCTCTATCGATCCACTCTTCAGCTATCTATAGGCACCTATAGGTATTACTCACTTTATCTCTAGCATTAACAGAAGTAGACAAATATTTTCAAAGAAATCCGCTTTGTCCCACAACTGGGAATTTACCCTACGAGAGTTTTTTTATTGTACGAATCGTAATATTAGTGCGGGGAAGGACCTCCACCTTACAGAAGATCGTAGCCAAATTGGTCTCGGCCATGTTGTGTTCCTACTGTGAGTAAGGTCTCCAGAGCTCCACTCGGGGGGGTTGGGAGGGTTGGCAACGCGTGATTGATACCCCCCGTATTGCAAGCGTCTATAGGCTACGGTGATGCTTACCATCAGGCGGGCCGTATGCTGTATGCTTGTTTGCCGGCTTTGTGGTATAAATAAAACAAATATTAAACCAATTTAAAGCATTTAAACGTGCTCTATTAATATAGGTATTATTTAAATGTTTAACAGAATAAAAACTACGGCGCTACATTTGCAATTTCTCGTGGATATTATCACAACATATAAATTCCTGCAATTCTATTCTTGCAATTACATTCTGTCGAATAAAAATTAATGGATGTCGCTAATAACATTACAATCGATAATGAAATGAGCTTTTTTAAAACGAAATTAGTTTATAAAATCTCTGTGAGTAAAACGATCACGACTTTGTTTTTTTTACGGTTTTTACAAATGGGAAATAAAAAAAAAAGTGCACTTTTTTTTAAATTTTGATGTATTTCATAGAGAGAAAATAACTACTGCGTCCCAGGAAATTCCTATGAAAAATTTCAACTCTGTAGAACCAAAGGTTTGGGCAGAGCCATGATCAGTCAGTAATGTCCATTTTCATCAACGCCTAGCGTTAGGACTAACGTAACTGGAACAATTGTCTGACATTAATTTTGATGACATAAGGTTATTCCTACCACCATGGACCTAGAAAAAAAGGCGTACGGAATCTTGCTATGAAAGAATTGAAGCACCCTAAAACCCTAATTTTTATTTGAATTTCAGCTTGATACCTCCATGTGTTCCAGAGAAAAAGAGTCTTGACAGACAGACAGACGGATAGACAGACGGACAACAAAGTGATCTTATAAGGGTTCCGTTTTTTCCTTTTGAGGTACGGAACCCTAAAAACCAGACTAACAAAATATTTTGTGTGCTGTGTTACACCATGGCAATTCGTATCCTTTCATTTTCCTTATTGGGTAGGTACGTGCGGCCGAGATATTAGCGAATTAACAGAGCCTTTAAACTAAGAATGTTTTGTGTACGCTCTGTACTCCGTATGCTCTGTATTCTAAGAATACCTCTAAATACCGGCAGACGAAACCTCTCGTATACACACAAAGCTTCCAAGATTGATTTCACGAATCCATGAAAGGAATGTTAGTGAATAATTTTGAAGTGGTTTACAGTCTCGTTCTTGTAAGACAATCATCTAAATTATTTAGGTTCTGAATTTAGACTATCTCTAGCAAAAATGATTTTGTACATGTCTAATAAGTTACAAGGGATAGTTTAACAGGTTCCAGTTAGATCTTATTTAATTTTGTCAGTTTTTTTACATTATTTTATGGCAATTTATCTGACAGACAGGTTAAGTTGTGAAGAACCTGTAAATTCGGGTGTTCATAAAATAGATGTTGTGAAAATCCAAGGAATTTCGAAAAATTTAGTCCGTAGGTATGTTGTATGTTTGTACACGCTAATTGCTACTGGACGGATTTGAATAAAACATTTAAGGTATGTTTCACCCAATTCGATTAAGCAGAAACAAATATACAGGTTTACCTCTCCGTAGTACTGTCTTTCGTACAGTCAGGTGCAGGTCAAGCTTTACACTTGCAGAACAATTTGACTCTTATGCCATAGAACTTAAGAATGGTACAAGATCCGTTGTGTAAAGGTTGACGTACTCTTGACTGTACATTTTCCCGGAGATCATAAATGGTCTTGAGGGAAAAATATAATGTTCGCTTGATGAACACAACGCTTCGCGGACGAAGTCGCGGGCAAAAGCTAGTAAACAATAAATTGAAGTATGTTTTTGTCATGTATCGAGGAAAAGCAATAAAAATAAAATACAAACACTTTTGACACATTTAATTTGGAACGTTTTTTAAATTTGTTTCAATTTAATTTTGTTTTCATACATATCTAATATTTGTTCGCTCGTTCAAGCATCAAAATCAGTATTTTATAACAATGGCATTTCAGACCACCAGAGTTCATTGCGATAAGTAGGTATTCCAAGAACTATTGTTGTTCATTGTCGATTTGAAATAAGTTTTAAGCTCCATCGTATCATTTCTTTTCCTATCACGATAGAACTTCAAACCAAAACTAAGAAGATTTGTTATCACAATACAATCTTTTGGGAAACGGTATTTTAATTTTAAAAGAGTTTTACTATGGAACCGTATGGTGGAACGCGGAGGCCCTGCAGACACTGGGTCTCGCCAACCCAGACACTGCGGGGGGCGTTAAGGGTTGGGTCACATGGGCGAATGAGACCACCCTGGAAGAGGGAGTGCGCGGTGGCGCAAAGTGTCACAGAGTCCACTAAGTACGTAGTGGACGCTGTGGCACTTGGAGTGGCGCAGGAGGCGCGGTGGAGGAAGAAAACCTCGTTAAAAAATTGAAGAAGAGGGGCCGGCGGCTCGCTGAGCCCGGCCAGCGGTCGCACGTTGTTGCGACCGCAGAGATGGAGGGGACCCTTGCCCAGCCGAGACGGCGAGCCGGGGAAGGCCCGTCGTCTTGAGGGGGCAATGGTCCTCGGTGTCGGCAGTGCACCTGGATGCGGTGTGCTGCTGACGGGGCGTTCCGGGGAGAGCGGGTCCGGCCAGTTTAACTTTGGCCGGACGGCCCTGGTGGGGTCGCGGATGTATCACAGTACCCGTGGCCCCGTCACTTAGGGGGCGAGTGGCATCCCGTCAGTTTTTTAGTGGTAAGTCCCACAGTCCCCACCGCATATTCCCCGGGCGGTGGGGCTGCTGCAAAGCATTTTTCTGACGATAATATAAAAAAAAAAAAAGGTATGTACTTACCCACTATAATTCTAGATGGAACAAATTGTAATAGTAGAATGAGTTATTGAAGCAAATTAATTCTTTATTTTGTATCATTATTTCTCCTCTGTGCTTACAGAACAAAGATCCTTGATCATTAAGGTCATAATTTGATAGAGTTTATAAAATAAAGGTTTTATACCAACATTTAATTTATTAATTGAACGTCGTAGTTTTCTAGTAATTAATATTTTGTGGATCTATTAAAATTTTAATTTAATAAATATACGACTAGATCGACTTAAATACATACGTTTAAAAAATGTGAACAAGATTTATACCTAACTGAAAAAAAAGAAACTCGTAAAAATTAAGTTTCCACAGCTTATTGAATCATACTAAAAAGTATTACTAATGCGAAAATAGCTTTGTCTGTTAGCGTTTCACGCTTAAATCGCAAAAAAATATTTTTTTTTCGGTAGCCTTTTGTAACCAGAGCAATATAAGTTTTAATTCCTAGAAAGGGTCGTGAAAACAGAAATAACTCAGTTCAGCGGAAGGCTAGTTTTATAAGCAGTCTAGGGTTTCTTAAACTATTTGCAGCTACGGACTACTAGCAGAATTCCAAAGTTTCTACGGAAAAATATATTTCAAGAATTACATTAACTTTATTATTAATTACCTACCTAGGTGACTTTTATTTGCACAAACTCTTTTTATGACAAACAAACATGTAAGTCAGGTCAACTAGGGGAAAGTGGTTAGTGTGGTCACCTCACATGAACTTCAAGCAACACCAGTGACGGTTTGCCACTGCTGCGGGCCACCCCTAACTGACACACATGTTACGGGTCCCTAAATACTTACCTAATAAATATATCACACAGATTGAGCTAGCCCCAGACAGAATCAGATGGAGAAAGATCATACGGGAGAAAGTGATGCGCTAAAGGGAGGTCACGACCCTCAGCAATGAGGAATACGACGCAAGGAGGAGGAGCTAGCCCCAAAGTAAATTCGAAACTTGTGCTATGGGATACTAACTTAACGACACTATATTTTATAACAATATTTTAGATAAACATCCAAGTCTCGAGGCCAATCAGAAAAAGTTAGTTTTTCTGATTCTGGATGGTGGCGGTCCGGCGTGGTAACAATTAAGCCATATAGGTCGTCATACTTAAAGAAACCCTACAGGACCATACTTAAAGAAACGCTGTCAGAAAGAAAAATGGTATTAAAAATGTGTCAACGGCTCTGGTCAATGAAATCCTGCTTTCGTATAATCTTCCACTGCATGGGGACATACAGGTCCTTCAATCGATGTAAAGAACGAACTCTGTCATGCTGCTCCAATGCGTATGGGCGGAGGCCATTGTTTTCAAGTCGCATGAAAGCCAGCGACTTGGCTTAATTGCACAACAGCCGGGAAGCACCAGCCCGCACGGAATATGTTTTAACCTAGGTGTTTGCCACTATCAAATCATACGTCCAATTGAATTATATGAATGGTTAATTCATGTAATATGCTAATTCTGTCAAATTAGATACATGAATTAATTATCTAAATTATCGTCTTAGTATATTTAAGAATTTCTGACGTAAAATAGATGCCATAAAAGATTCTTCTGCGAACGTTGCAGCTTTTATAAAATCATGAAATCTATATTTCAAGGCGTAAAAACTACAAATACGATGATAATAATGTAATTAGAATACTGTGTACTGTCGTTTTGTAAATATGTGCCACTGCCAAATGTTGGATGAGCAATGGCTCTCAGAATACAGAAAACGGAGGCGCGGCAGGCTCACAGAAGGAAGTGATGGTGAGTTAGATAATACCAAATTGGTAATAAGTTGTCTTAGAAAGAGAAGAATGGAGAACAAAAGGAACGCCTTTGCCCCGCATTGGAACAAGCTCATAAAAATTACTGTTAACATAATAAAAGAAACGTCAGAGCGCTATTCGATCCCTACAAAGGATAGACATTTGTTTGGTGAATGAATGTGGTATTTGTCTGTATTGTTTCTAGGTGAACATCCTTACTAATATTATAAATGAGAAAGTGAGTTTGTTTGTTTGTTTGTTATTCCTTCACGGCTTGACTAAGCAGCCGATCATTATGAAAATTTGCATACATATTGTCAGGGGTACAGAGCCCAACATAGGCTACTTTCTATCCCGTGAAAGTATGTCGTTCCAATGGGAAAATATTTTTTCTACAATAGAGGGCGCTGTATCGGCCAACAGATGGCGCCACAAGTCGCGCTATGGGTTGTTTTGTTGTCAAACGAGATCTACGTCATAAAATTAACGCGAGCGAAGCCGCGGTGATAAAAAACAGGAATAAACCTAGCTAATCTTACCAACCAGCGCTGTGTGAATTGTGTACAACATTAATATAATATTACTGTTAAGTTGGAACAATAGAATATTATTATTAAAATAATGTAACTCGAAGTTGACCGTACTCCGAGCAAGCTTATTGGTTTTTGTTTGTTGCCCAATTACAGTGATTATGAGCTAAATAGAACCTGAAAGCAATTAGAGGGTTATGCAAACATTTCTTGCTTACATCGCGTGTGTTTACCATTTGCAGACATTCTAATATTTAGTTTTGTACTTTACCCGTATGCACTATTATTACACTTGAGCTAAAAACCACTCTATCCTACAAACGGTAATACGATAAAATCGGTAATTATTGTATACATTTTTTCAATTGCAAAGGAAATGAGCTTGCTACATGTTGCTACCTTCTTTTTTAACCCCCAACGTAAAAATGAGGGTTATAAGTTTGACGTGTGTATCTGTCTGCAGTATTGTTGCATCCAAACGGATAGTCAGATTTTGATACAGTTTTTTTGTTTGATAGGCCTACCAAGTATTAATTTATTTAGGACAACAAATATTTTTGTATTTGAACATGACTATTTGTCTAGTATATTCATATTCTATAATCTAATAAAAAGGCTGCCTTTATTGCATATTACGGTTACCGAAAAAACTTCCCTATAGCAATCTGGACGTGAAGGAAAATCTAACAATAGCTCCCAGTTGAAAATCCGTTAAGTCGTTTATGGCAATGCTATTTACATGCCCAAAAACATTATCTACCTTTTGAGGTAGGCGAATAAATACAGAAAAATGGGTAACGGTCGATCGTTAAAGTCGACTGTATGAGTTTTTAGGGTTTCGAAGTAAACATAGGAGTAGCTCGATGGCTTCGCTGTGTGTCGCACTCTAAAGGAAAATCGGTGTTTGGATGGTTTTTATTCTCGAGCTGTAATTTGTATGATGGATGATGTTTCTACATATTAACTATGCTTACATAATGTTAGATTAAAATTTTAAAAATATATTTTGTTGAGGTGCCTCCCCTACATGTAAAGCAAGCAAAGTGTAAACGACGTTTCGTTGAATTGGCGTTGAACAGGCTATGGTGACCGCTTACCATCAGGCGGGCCGTGAGCTTGATTGCCACCTTAGTGGAATAGAAAAAAATCTACGTACGAAACCCTCGGTGGGCGAGTCCGACTCGCACTTGACCGGTTTTATTTAACATAGATCTAATCTATGTAATAAGAATAACAGGTGTTTCTTTTGTGATTTTGCATCTGCCAGTGAGAGCCTTGTCCAGTGTTTCGTTCTCTCTGAAATACAATTAATCTCTCTGCTAATGGAATACAATCTTTTTTCAAATAAAGACAAAAGAGCATATGTTTTGTACCTCACATTTTATAATAGTAGATTTTACAACAAGTGCACAAAACGAATCATTTCTATCCGAGACTTTTAGCAGCCCGAGCCGAAGGCGAGGGCTGATAGTAATGTCGAGGATAGAAATGGTTTTGTGGACGAGTTATAAACTCTGCTTTTCACTTCGTTTGCGAGGAAATAAATAAATAAAACAAGACCTGTTTCCCCTTTCCCGCCGCTTTTTTTTTAAATCTTACGACTTTGAAATTAGGCTTGGGCTGCAGATCTATACAGCCTACTATTAATTAATTTTGTAATAAAATAATTTTCTTAAATTAATTAAATAACCTACCGTACTTTAATTTAAATTTTAATATCTTTTATGACTTAAAAAACACATTAGGCAAATAAATTAAAGTAAATATTATAAAATAACAAATTCTATCTCAGAACTTTTTGTTGTGTTTGGCTGTATGGCTTATTTCCTTTGCCTTAATATAGATACATTTATGAGTAGATACGTTTTTGCCCTTGTGCACAAAATTCGATTTTGTGCAGCCTATATCCTGCGCAAATAAGCATTTTCTGAGCATGAGAAGTGAAAAGCATTTTTATTGCATATCAATTACACTACACTCGCTTCATCAGAAAATCAATATCATAATTTTTAACACAAGTAAATACTCGTAAAAGGAACGAACAGTCACTTTTTGGCCATATACTTTGAGAGATAAATTAGTAAGTAAGTACTTTGTAAAGAATTAAAACATTGATGGGTAACTTATAAATTCAGGAAAAATTATGCTTTTAAGGTATTTTGGTGAATCAGAGGAAATCAACTGTTTAAGAAGGTAAAATCTCGGGTTGTTTTCTCATCAAAGTTACAAAAATATTAGACATTTCTTTTGTATCATTATTTTTTAACCCTCAACGCAAAAAGAGGGGTGATAAAAGTTTGAACACCATACTATTGTTAAAAACGTTTACAAACATTTTTACACAAATACAACACAAACATTAATAAATGTTTTGATTACCTACTCTTACAATTTTACTGAGAAATACATATTTACAAACATTATTTACTTAACATCAAAATATTTTCTTAATATTAATAATGTTTTTAAACATTTTTAACAGCCAGTGTCTTTTTAAAACAAAATCTATTATAAAAGAAAGTCGTGTTTGTTACAACACTTATAACTCGAGAACGGCTGGACCGATTGCCATGGTTTTTGATTTATTGGATTTGTTTCCGTCCCGAATAGCAGAATACATCTTAAAAACAATGAAAACTCGATTAGGGGTAGGGTAGGGGTAGGGTAGGGGTAGGGTAGGGTAGGGTAGGGGTGGGGTAGGGGTAGGGTAGGGGTAGGGTAGGGGTTTTTATTTTTTTATTTTTTTTTATTTTTTAAATATAACTAGTTAATTTATAACTAGTCTTCTTTTCTCTTATCGCTACTGTTTATAATGCAGCGCTTGTTTCTTTTGTTTCATTTTCCTTTATTTATTATGTTTCTGTATTTCTTTAGTTTATAAAATATACTGTTTTCTTTTGACTATATCTTTATTATTTCTATTTGTTTCTTCTATGTATATTCCTTTGATTATTAACTTATATCTATTTATTTCTTCTATATTCCTTTGATTATTAACTTATATCTATTTGTTTCTTCTATATTCCTTTGATTATTAACTTATATCTATGTATTTCTTTTATATTCCTTTGATTATTAACTTATATCTATTTATTTCTTCTATATTCCTTTGATTATTAACTTATATTTATATATTTCTTTTATATTCCTTCTATTATTAACTTATATCTATATGTATATTGCTTCTAATGATTTTTTTTTTTTTTTTTATTTATTTTTTTTTTTTTTATTTTTTTATATATTAGTATTTTAGGACTGAGCCGTTTGCCTTTACAGCCAGTTTAATCACTTTTTCAGAGTAATTCAGGAATGCAATCCGTTTTTCTTTATTATCCAGTACTTCTGCCAGACTTTCTACTGTTAGCTTGCTTCCGGTCTGTGTCTCATACTGCTGGCGGTGTTTTTCGAAACGCGGGCATTCCACGATGACGTGCGCGACCGTCTCGGGTGTCTGATCATCGCAGACGCAACCAGGGTCTCCTATCAGTTTGAACCTGTGCAGGTACTGTCGGACTCCGCAGTGACCTGTTAACATTTGCGTCCTTATCTGGGTTGTTTTCATTTCTTTTAGGATTCTGTAAGCCCTGGTTGCGTCTGGGAAGAACAGTTTTGTCTGGGATGCAGTTGATGACTCACTGTAGCGGTGCTGCCAAACTTGTTCCGTCCTGCCGCGCACCAGACGTTTGGCGTGCGACAAGGGGACTGCGTCATACTTAGGGGCCAGTTTACTTTTTAGGGCAGTCTCTTTTGCAAGTTGATCAGCTCTTTCATTTCCTATGATTCCAGCATGAGCCTTTACCCAGGACAATTTCAAATCTAGGTCACTGTCTGCAACCACGGTGCGCACGTTCGCCGCTATAGGGTTGTCAGGACTCGGGTTGCAGACAGCTTCCAGGGCAGCCCGAGAGTCGCAAAAGATCGTGCCAGGTCGTTTGACATTGGCGAGATAGGTAACTGCTCTGTTTATTGCCGATAGTTCAGCCTGGAACACAGAGCAGTATCCCGCCAAAGGAATCTTCATCGTGGTCATCTCTTTCCCCTTCGTCCAGCACGAAACTTACTCTTTCCTCTATTTTACTCCCATCCGTGTACAGGTGGATTCTGTCTTCCATTAGCTCAGCAATCTCTTCCTGTGTATTGATTACGTTGTATGTCAGTGCTTTCCTCTCCGATGGATGAGGATGCCGAGACATCTTTGTCCTCCTCTCAAGTTCACGCCCAGGGAGTTCTCGAAGTGGTTTTCCACGCTTAACCTCGTAGATCTCTGCATTCTCCTGAACACGTAGATCCAGAGGCAGAATTCGCGCCAGGAGAGCGCCAGCCATCAAAGATGTCGTGCGATGGGCTCGACAGATCTTGAGCGCGAACATCCTAGTAATGCGGTCCAGATGTTTTTGTGCGTATTTGCGGTCCGCTACATCCGCCCAGGCGCCAGCTGCGTAGAGCACCTTCGGCTCAATTACCGCCAAGTAAAGTAGCCTAGTGACATCCGGATTAAGGCCCCACTCAATCTTCACCGCCCTGGAGATCATCTTGAACAAGTTCGTGCACTTTTTCATGATGCCCTCCAGGTGCGGCCTGAACGTGAGCGACCTGTCGATCGTGAGCCCCAGGACCTTAATCACGTCTGTCAACTTCAGCGTCTGATCTCCCAGTTTGAATTGGGGTGTTGTGTACTTGAGGCGGTTAGTGAGCAGCATAGCCTGCGTTTTGTGACCAGCAAATTTCATTTTGGCCTTCTTGCCCCAGTCCTCAATCAGATCCAGCGCCTCCCTCACTGTTTCCTCGAGGTTTTCGGTGGAATCAGCCGCCGCTACGACCAAAATGTCGTCGGCGTAAGCCTGGATCTCTGCTTTTAGGGAGCTCGCGGTTTTCAGAAGAGGATCGAGCTGTATGTTCCAGAGTAGGGGGCCGAGAACCGACCCCTGGACGCATCCTCTGCTAGGTTTCCTTACCACAGTTTCGCCCATGTACCTAAGGTCTACGGTCCTGTTTGATAGGTAGCTTGTTATAACTCTGATAGTTTGCACATCAACCTTCTTTTTGTGTAGCTCCATGATGATGCCTGGCCACCAGCAATTATCGAATGCACCTTCGATGTCTAAGGATATCATGGCCACGAGCTTCTTTTCCTTTATTCCGTCTTTAACTGTAGTGAGTGCATCGTATAGAGCGTCCTCAGTGCTGCATTGTGGTACGAAACCATATTGACGAAGGTCCAGTTTTTCTCCGTTGCCAAGTGTCCACGTTAGCCTCGTAGCAAGGAGTTTTTCGCAGACTTTGCTCAGCACAGGCAAGAGTCCGATAGGCCGGTATGACTTGGGTGTTGCGTAGTCATCCTTGCCCGGCTTCGGGATCACCTTGATTCTTGCAGATTTCCAGGGTGTAGGAAAGTGTCCTAGCCGCAAGCAGCTGTTATAGATGGCCAACTGGATTTCTGGGAATACTAGGTGACCCCTCAGGCAGATATCTGAGGTGAGTCCGTCTTCCCCGGGAGACTTGCTGGAGTTCATCTGACTATATACAGTCTTGACTTCTTCTAGGGTGAACAGTGGGCTGGTTTTCGGGTATTCGGAGTCTCTACTGATCTCGCACAAAAGCCCCTCCGTCTTTGTTCTGACTTCACGATGGTATTCTGCATCTTGCGTAGGATCGTCAGGTGAAAAGAAGGTGTCGGCGAGTATTTGCGCAGATCCTGCAGAATCCAGCACATCGCTGTTCGGGGACGCTCGTAGTAGCGTATCGGTGTCATGACGTTCACAAAGCTTGAGAACCCTGTACGACCTCTGCCACACTGTCTCCTTTTTCTCAGTATTGCAGAACTCCTTCCAGCTGGCAGTGATGGTAGTCTGTATCAGAGATTTGTACTCTGCCTTCAGCCGTTGGTATTGGTTGACTAACTCAGTTTTCCTTGCTTGGTTTGCGTTCTGTATTCTTCTTCTGTACCTGAGCACTTCTTTCTTCTTTTCTGCTAATTCTTTCGTCCACCATACCACAGCTTTAGGTTTGGCACCACTCTGCTTCACGGGCATGCTAGCTCGACTGGCTTCGTTCAATATCCTGGTGTAGTTACAGATCAGCTCATCCAACTCTTCCGCTGTAGTCATCTCCAGTATTTTTTCAGGTGTTATGTTCTCCTGCTCGACTCTATGTTTAACTTCTTGTCTGAATTTGGTCCAATCAGCTTTTTCTGTTTTGAAAATTCGTGTTGAGCTACTCTCTTTTGCTGTAGTTTGTGTGCTGTTCGCAACAGAAAAAGTGATCATACGATGATCGGATAGTGTAACTACCCCTGGATCCACCCGCCAGTGTCCAATCTTTTCAATGAGACTACTGGAACACACCGTGACGTCAATTATACTTGTGTATAGCCTGTCTCCTCTGTGAATATAAAACGTCGGCGTGTTGCCTTCATTGAGGACGTGAAGATCGAGCTGAGACGTCAGATCCATGAACTCTCGTCCCCTCCGATCGTCCACGTCTGATCCCCACCAGGTACTGGCCGCGTTTAAATCTCCGCCTACAATTAGGTTAGGAGTGTCAAGTTTTGTCACAATGTACTCAATTTTGGACAGGTCATCCCGTATGTCAATGGTCTTGTCTAGGTACAAAGAAATGAACCCGATTCTGGTACCGTTCACCTTGAGGATGCAGCCCACCATCGATTCGAAAACCAAGTCCGGGTTTTGCTCAACTTCAATGTTGGCATCCGTAATTGCTATAGCCGCCCGGACCGGGTTATTTTGATCGCTGGTGGTCTTCTGGATTATCCTCACGTTGGACGCTGTGACGTGGGCCTTCGCCCCGACATAGGGTTCCTGCAGAAGAATAACGGAGATGCGTTTTTCGGCAGCCGCCTGAAAGCATTCCTTGGTTGCAGCGAACCCTCTACCCAGATTGACCTGTCCTACTGTTGTTTTACAATTTCTGTTGAAGGTCTCCGTGACAACTGTATCTTAACAAAAGTAGGTCACCGCAGACCGCGCTAAACGGTCCCAGCGTTGCCACTCCGGGCACGAGGAGCTGAAGGCGGGATGCGCGAAACTGCTGTGGCCTGTGATCCTGCAGTTAATGCAGCTGGGGTCTGCGCTGCGTTCTGTGCAGGCACGAGTGTAGGGTAGGGGTTGGGTAGGGTAGGGTATGGGTGGGGTAGGGTAGGGGTAGGGTAGGGGTAGGGTAGGGTAGGGTAGGGGTAGGGTAGGGGTAGGGTAGGGTAGGGGTAGGGTAGGGGTAGGGTAGGGTAGGGGTGGGGTAGGGTAGGGTAGGGTAGGGGTAGGGGTAGGGTAGGGGTAGGGTAGGGTAGTGCCTCTAAGGCGGAACAAAGTTTGCCGGGTCAGCTAGTATAATAAATATTACAATGAATGAATTCAAAATGGCTGATGAGATGAGATACAGAGAACATACGTATTGCGATGACGCTTTTTATTCCGTTCAATTATTGCGATCAAAGTCAAGCAATAAAGTTTTTAAAACAATTTATTTTATTTTAGTCCAACATTAAACAAAATATATAAGATATGAAAAAACATTTTAACATTTTCCAGGCTTGTCTCATACCTCAGGTGGCTTTCCTTTTTACACCTTATCCTAGAATCTAAAGTACTAAGTAAACATTCTTTTAACACAGGACTGTCCTTGGTAACGGTTCAACAGTTTTTTCTTAGTCTTTTTATGAACTCATTTACGAAGTTTAGTAGGCAAGTTTGTAGCAGTTTAATGCCCCTGACTTAATTTCCACTGTTAATTTAGGAGTTGGAAGTTAAATGCAGGCAGACCATTAATGTCGACGACGGACCCGTTATATGAGAAAACTTAGTCTAGACATGAAGTTACACGAAATTTATCACTTGATTCCCATTTCGGGCTTAACGGATGTACTACATATGTATTTGTAAATTATTGCATGGTTGAATAAGTAAATTTAGCAAGCCTTAAACCGCATTTACATCTATAAAAAATTGCATGTAAGTACACTCGTGGCAGCTTGCCCAATAACCTATGAGAGTTGTCGCGCCAGCGAACATCTTGCGAGAGTTCTCACAGAATCGGTTCAGTTGCGTATTATGCTAATATTTCTTGCACTCACTACTGTATGTAAAAGCTCACACGACCTCCGTAAGTAGCCTATGTTGACGACCTCCGTGGCGTAATGGTTACCACGCCAGACCGCCACCCAAGAGGTCCCGGGTTCGATCCCCGGTCGGGTCATGGTGAAAAACGAACTTTTTCTGATTGGCCTCGGGTCTTGGATGTTTATCTATATATGTATTTGTTATAAAATATAGAGTCGTTGAAGTTGAGTTAGTATCCCATAACACAAGTTTCGGACTTACTTTGGGGCTAGCTCAATCTGTGTGAATGTGTCCCTATATATTTATATTTATATTTATTTATACACAAGTTTGATCCTAGCTTACTTTATGACAAGTGGCTAAGTGTCGTGTGTTTGTTTATTTATATTCTAACTAGCTTTTCCTCGCGGCTTCGCTCGCGTTTATTTTATGGAATAGATCTCGTTTGACAACAAAACAACCCGTAGTGTGACTTGTGGCGTAATCTGTTGGCCGATTCAGCGCCCTCTATAGTAGAAAAACTATTTTCCCATTGGAACGACATACTTTCACGGGATAAGTAGCCTATGTTGGGCTCTGTACCCCTAACAATAAGTATGCAAATTTCCATTATGATCGGCTGCTTAGTCAAGCCGTGAAGGAATAACAAACAAACAAACTCACTTTCTCATTTATAATATTAGTAAGGATATTCGGTCACATAAAATTACTAATATACCATTGTCATGGCACTGATGTATTTTAGGTACAATCCTGCACTTTACTCCCAATTATGCACCATTTCTATTCAATTTCAAATCAATATCGTGTAGTTATACCTTTTTTTTTGTTTTTATACCTACGTATGTTTATATGTTAAACTGTCATAAACCCAAAATATTAACTTGCACGGCATTGTTAACGAAGATACGAAACTTTTGAATGTTCAATCTTTCGAATAGACGCTTGTTCACAGCGAAAGGTTAATCACCAGGAAGTTATCTAACTTACCTACCGTAAAATGTGTGAGTTTTCAATGTATTTTTTTTGTGATTTGACTTTTCATTGAAACGTTTTTTTTAATATCAAGCGGAAGGCCAACAAGCAAACGTGCCTAATGGAAATAAATAGCAATGGACTACCAATCCGTTGCCTAATACAAAAAGGGAATATGGAGAGAAAAGAGAAAGGAGTTGCGCTTCCGAATCTTTCACTCACTGATCGAAACGTATTGCTACTTCACATTGATGTTCAGTGAGAGGGAGGTACTTCACTGGGCGAGCTAGCCTATTTCATAAATGCTCTACCCCCACAAAAAGAGGAAGTGGGTTAAAAGATTTTATGTTTCATAAAGTACACAATTAATTTTATGAACGTAGTCACTTAATCAACTTAATCACAAGTCCATTGTGAAAATAAGGTTTTCTCAGAGCATTTAAAATTGTTATCATTTCGTTACTTATTATTTTGTATGAGTTACGAGGGGTTAGTCAAAACAGGCATAAGTGCTTTCTTACTCTTCCGACGAGAAACAATCCTGAACAAACTGGATATAGATGAAATTGTTCTATTTACGTCAAGTTTACCATAACAAAAGCTTGTGATTTTCGTTTGACGTTTAACTAGAAAAGCATTGTCTTGGTTTTACCTTGTTTTCAGTGTTTCGATAAAAGGTATACTATACAGCAGTATGCCTTCACGGTCCATCCGTTTGCATTATACCTAGCTAGACTGAACAGGCAGCAGCAATATTCTTATAATAAAAATACTAAAATCTAATTGCAAACACACATGCAATCTTGCTCTATCACATTTTGTAGTAGCGAGACAACTGTTCATATAACTGTTTTACTATGAAAATAGGCTGAAATTTAACAAAGGTTTCTTTTGTGACGTAAGCAAGTACAAAGCAGCAATTTTTAGGAATCCTCATGACAATGAGTGTCGCAGACGTCGTATTCCCACAAGATCAGCATTGTAGCATGTCATTTCACAGTTCATTACGAAATGATAAACAATACAGGTGTAAATACAGAAAGTATTAAATTTCAGCAAAGTAAGCGTAAAGTTACGAGCAGTTCTCACGACAAGTGATTTACGAACAAAAATGTACCTAATGTTAAACGACAGTCACACGTCGTATGTTACAGATAATACGCTGGCGTGGGAGACAAATGCTCTTAGCGTGGACTTGACACGCGGTTGTAAAAATAAATAAAGGGACCGCGCTATGCCGCTTAACTCTTTAAGGTCTGCACACACGAACGCCTTTTTATAGGCCTCAAAAAGCTTGGTGTTTTTTTCATATTATTTATGTAGTAGATAGATTAGCGGTGTATTGCAGAAATAGGCTTTAAAGTTATGGACACCGTTTTTATATTTTTTATTCAGTAGATAGATTAGCGGTGAGTTGCAGAAGTTAAGTTAAAGCCAAACTATAATTAAACGCTTTAAATTTAACGCGGTTCTTGTCTATTATATAAAAAATGAGCTAGCTAGAGACTTACGTGATATTAATTTAAAAGTGTTTTGTGCAACTCAAGAGAGTGTTTTCTTTGTGGTAAGTTAGGCAGTTAGACATTGTCTATTGCACATTATTTATTTAAATACATAATAAATAATAAACGGAGCACATATTGTTTTTATTAAATAATTAGTTAGCTTACTAGTGAACTTCGTTTGCGTGTATTTATTTATGCACAGCAACGCCATCTATATCAGACTTTTGATCAAATCCTACGGGAATCGCGAACTTTTCGGGACAAAAAGGACCCTATGTGTTAATCCAAGGTAGCAGCTACCTACATACCAAATATCATAAGCTAGCTTTTTCCCGCGGCTTCGCTCGTGTTAATTTTATGACTGTATAGATCTCGTTTGACAACAAAACAACCCCATAGCGCGACTTGTGGCGCCATCTGTTGGCCGATACAGCGCCCTCTATAGTAAAAACAATATTTTCCCAATGGAACGACATACTTTCACGGGATAAAACCCCCTGACATTATATATACAAATTTTCATAATGATCGGCTGATTAGTTAAGCCGTGAAGAAATAACAAACAAACAAACAAACTCACTTTCTCATTTATTATATTGGCCAAGCCATTTGAGCGTGAAGAAGTAACAACCCACAACTCTCGCCTTTATAATATTAGTAGGATTACAAGTTTCATAACTATGCCTACATTATTAGCATAAAAATCTTTGTTCTTATTTCTCTACCGTCTACCCTGGTCACCTTTTTCATTGATATACTGTAATACACAAGGCTTTTGGCACTTGTTTTTCCTTTCCCCATTCTAACTACAGATGGCGCTGTTAGGAAATTATCGAATACTGAATCGCGCTATGGTTTGCACTTTAATAAAAGCTAAGGGCTCCAAATTGAAAGCACCCAGTACTTATTTACTCCCTTGTAGTTCCTGCTACAGATGCAGACCTACAACAAATTTTTGTGAATCCTTTATGGATTTAAGTATAATTGTTATTATTAATTTCGTTAAAGACAAATTAGACGAGCATTATGCCGATTTGTCTATGTCACAGTGAAAAAATCCACTAGTACTTATAAACTTTTACTTGCATACAAATTTTCATCACAAAAAAAGTTGTACTGAACGGGAATTGAACCCATTTGTTAGGACTTTTCATCGTCGTAGGAAGAGTCAATACCACCTTCACCACTGGACTGACATTTAGGAAAACAATAATGTAATAAATTAACCATATTACATTATAAAACAAAACAAAAATCTACGGATACAATAATATTAAAAAAACGGTATAAAATTGTGTCGTGTGTATTTGCTTTCATAGACGTACAAGTAACAAGATAACGTCAGGAACAAACGCAAACACGCTGGATTGGGGAGATAAAATTATATACCATGTTGTTACGTAAATCGATTTTATGAAAAAAATTATATTCTGCATTAACCTTGTGGGTCGGGGACATATAAATGAATCCTTTAATATCTTAATATTCTTAAAGATGCCTTTTTGTTGTTTGATCTATATTTTTTATTTTATGGTTGTCAGTTATTTTTAATTTCTTAAAAGTAAACTGGAAAAAAACCATTTTCTTTATAACTTAAAGTTTTTCCATGTTTGGAATTAATTAATAATACTGTGTTTGCAACTAGCTGGTACAGCTACGCTCACGATAAGTTTTGATTGATGTGTGGCTGTCGCGTGATCGAATTCCTTTGAGAAAAGTGAAAACCGAACCATCCAACGATATTATGTCGCTATTTGTTAAAATACGTCAACTATTACTATGATTTGAAATGGACAACGCCATGAAGCGCCATATTAAAAGTAAATAATCTTTTTTTTTGGATTTCCCGTGGGGCAGTCTAAGTATTTTCGATGTATGACGAGGTCAACAACCATTACGCCACGGAGGTCCGTGGCGTAATGGTTACCACGCCAGACCGCCACCCAGGAAGTCCCGGGTTCGATCCCCGGTCGGTTCATGATGAAAAACTTTTTCTGATTGGCCTCGGGTCTTGGATGTTTATCTATTTATGTATTTGTTATAAAATATAATATCGTTGAGTTAGTATCCCGTAACACAAGTTTCGAACTTACTTTGGGGCTAGCTCAATCTGTATGAATTGTCCCTATATATATATTTATTTATTTATGAGAAGTAAATATTTATAAATCAACTAGCTAAACCCGCGCAACTTCGTTTGCATGTATCCCGCTTTCCCGTGGGAATTTCCAAAATAGTCATTTGTTTCGGTTTCCTACACGTCATACAAATAATACATCCAAGTTTTTAGGTCTCTACGGTTAGCAGTTTTGGCTGTGCGTAGTGTGCGTTGATCAATCATTCAGAACAAGACATTTTTTATATATATGTATGGATTTCCGTTGTCTGATATCCATATCATAAGGTGTTTGAATCCCAACTAAGTTGAGATCAGGTACCGATGTGCGAAAAATGTAGTCACTAAAACATTGTTTCATATATCCACTAAAAAGTCATCCGTACAAAAATTAACAGATGTAACAAGGTCCTTAAATGATAATGTGTAAATAATTGTACAACTTCTGGCTGTATAATAATTATTTATAATTAAATATATGTTTTCAAATACATAATCAACATGATTAACAATCAGAACTGTATTAATTAAACAAATTACTTGTTTACCTACCGGCAATAACATCCATTATGAATATAATAGTTAGCCGATGCGGAAGCTATGTAGAGGATGTTATACATAAACATTTAAACAGTGTACCTAAAATAATACAATAATTTTGAATTAAACAGTGTGATTTCTAATTACAATCCTACTCAAGACAATGTGTTCCTACGGTGAGTAAGGTCTCCAGAGCTCCACTCTGTACAGGGTCGGCAACCCCCGGTATTGCAGCATCCATAGACTACGGTGGCTGCTTAGAATCAGGCGGGCCATATGCTTGTTTGCCACCTAAGTGATATGAAAAAAAAAAATTTTGCTTTTGTTGGCAGTGTGGGACAAAGAAATGTCCGCTGCACATCTTTGAAAATCATCGTACAGCTAGATACTTGGTTTTGTTTTCACAAGCTATGCTGCTTGAAATCGGTATACAACAAAACAAAATGGAGAGGTACACAGTAAGAAAGTAGGGTGCCAAAGTTCACCAAAATTTTCATATCCGATAATTGGTAACTCCGAGAATGTTTTTCCTAACATTTTTCATCCTAACAATCACAATTCCTAGCTCCCTGTTTCTAATGTTCATCTTTGTAATCGTTCAACTTTATAATGTCAGTTGCAATAAACATCTATTATACATAATCGACATTATCGATAAGTGGAGCTCGATGGCGTCGCTGTGTGTCGCACTCTAATATGAATACGCAAGTTAAGCGACGTCGACCCTAGCCAGCGTTTGGATGGGTTTCGTTATCTCGAGCTTCTCCGTGCTTCAGAGGGCATGATAAGCCGTCTGTCCCGGCTGTTGTCAATGGTTGACAGTTGTTAAGCCAAGTCGGTGGCCTTAGGGCGGTTTGAAAACACCGGCCTCTGCCAATCTGCATTAGAGCAGCGTGGCAGAGTACGCTCTAACCACATTCGATTGAATGGAGACCCGTATCCCAGCAGTGGGATGATTATGGGTTGATATGATGAATTGACATTATAATAATATACATTTATTTTAAAACAAATTCGTTTAGTTTAAGTGCATTAATAATTTCACATTTACTCTTGTGTAAAATTTCATCTTTCTAGGCTCAGTCGTTTCGGCAAAAAGAAAATCCTAAAAATAGCACCACTTTGTACCAAAAAAATCCACCACTTTGTGCTAAAAATATTTTTTTTGCGAATGGTGTTAGAAGCTCAACAAAAAAAGAATAAATGTAATCAGAAGTGAAACCCTAACTGCACTCCCCTTGAGAATTGTGAAACAAAATGCACATCTTAATTTAAAATTTAATAAAAACTACGCATCACGTCACGTCAGTAGTCGAGAGAAATACTACCACCGTGGTACAGTTTTCAATGCAAAGGGTGTTGCTCGCTCCCTCCGCTAGATGTCACTGTATCGTGTATTATCGTTCCTGAATCGCGCTATCAAAGTTTTTTCACTGTGAACGACCTATCCGTCTGAAATTTTGTTAGCCACCCGCGCTATAAACTACGCGCATTCGTAGCTGCGTAATTTCTAGCTAGGGTTATAAAATACATAAAACAACTCTTTTTGCTACATTGACCTACGCTTGCTTAAATTACCTACATTTTCCCATGGGAATTCTTCCTGTGTATCTCGAGAATTCCCATGGGACATAATCTGTACATACATATAGTTTCCTAAGGGGAATGTGGCTTAATTGAGAAACCCCTAGCGAGCGAGAGATGCCTTCTCGAGACATTTTTAAAAAAGATAGAGTTTTGGGCGCATAAAACTATTAGTTTTTAATACTAGCAAAACCCACGCACCTTTGTTTGCATCATTTTATTTTGATACATCCGTGAAGTGTGTTATCTGTCATTATAATAATAATAATATTTTTATAAATTTGTAGAGACAAAATAATTTCATAATGTACTTATTCTGTTCGTGATCTCGGAAAAACAGCTAAAATTCGAACTATAAAGCAGACTGAATCATATTTCATTGATAATAACCGTAAGTATAAAATATTCAATTTAATGTTATTTTACAGGGTTCAAGTTAAATTAGTCAATCGAAATGGCATATTATTATGACGTAGGCAACCGATAAGAAAGGATTTTTAAAATTCCCTTGGGGTAAGCGGAATACCTACACCAAATGAAGTTGCGCTTGTTTTTCTAGTTTTATACAGATATGAGTAAAAATGTAATGAAAATTATATTAAGGCGAAAGCGTTATGAAATACAACTGTAACTGTGTTACAAATAAACGTAGTATATTATAAGTTATTAACTGTTGTGTCGTTGTCTTTCTTGATGATAATTATTGTAGTGTGAAAGGGACAAAACATTGTGTAACTATACTCGAACTTATTTGTAACACAGTATGAGTTTAAAGTAAATCATTGGTCATTTTACTATGCAGCGGAAGTATTTATTGTTCCCTATATCGAGGTATATGTATGGTTCCCTATCTAGGCGGACAAGGTGGCAGTGAGTCAGGTTTTTAGCTGTTATGCCCCTCAAGTTGGCCTTCTGCTATGGACATCGTCGGTAAAACTTTAGGAAAAGTGATCATTCGGATTACAAATCGGTAGGAAAAACAATATCGGGTAAAGAACTTATTGACTCAGGAAAGTAAGCTTGCTTACCGCCAGATTTTTATCCGCTTTACTTTGTATGAAAACATCAACGAAAGTACCCCGTGCCGTGAATCATCATGTTTTCCATACTTCATTTCTACTTTCCTATTATCTGTGCAAAATGTTAGTAACATTTTAATATAATTATGCAGGTACCTAATAATTTCTTTCTCATTACCAAAGTTAACAAAAACCAAGTCTCTTTCCTCAGAACCCTTTTTAACCCTTTCAGAAAGTAATAAAAGAAAGACCTATAAATTGATACTGACGTTATCACGATTAAAAAAGATCGTTTGTTTAATTGAAAATTGTCTCTCGAGGTTCTCAACTTCTTTGCTGAGAGACTACATTAGGGGAGTAATCGATTAAACTTAAGAGAATTATAATTTTCTTATAATGTTACAGTCAAGAGGATAAATCCAGATATTATACATAATATCTGTTTTTTTTTAACTGTGACTACTTTTCTACTCGTTACTACCGAACAGAATAGGGAAAAAGGAAAAGAGAAAAGTATTAGCAAAGAAGAGATCTAGAGATTCTGCAAGAGTTTGATACCATACGAAATTGAGAAAAAATCTATTCGAGAGATTCATAATCGTATCTTTTAAACACACATTGCTATTTAGGTTTTTCAAACACCATCTAAATGAAAAGCAAAGTTATACATATCTTCGTTCAATTTTATTAGCGGCCTCTCTAAAGCCTTGTAGACAGTGATAGTTACAATAGGTACGCCGTCTCTAGGTGTTAAAAAAAGCTTGGTCGAGAGTTGAGCTCTTACCAAACAGAATAGGTTTGACTGGAGCGGTCTTTTCACCGAGTAACACCACCGGGGCTCGGATTTTTCCCGCTCAAAAGTTCTCGAATACATTATCGAAGAGTAGGATTGAATTAATGTTTCTCCCCTTCCGACATCGAATAGTACACAGTTACCGGCCTTCTGAAACTCATTATTTTAAGAAAGACTCCAGGAAAGATTCCTCGTGGCATACATTTAGCGCCTTTTCTTTTCGCCGTGTTCTCGCCTCGCCTCGATCCAATAATGTGAATAATATTTTAACGGGGACACTTTTTGACGGCCATTAGGATCTTTACGCTCCTACGGAGGGGCGAAACTGCAAATACGCACTTTAATACTGTCTATTTAATTTGGAATAGTTTGGAATTTATGCTACGTTTGCGTCTAACTTAGCTTAAAAGGGCACGTTGTTTTATAGTTGGGGTTAACAAAATTATCAGTAGTATAATTTGATCAGTTGTATTTATTTTGATCACCTACGTAGAAAAATGTTTTGTTGACACGTTGTGTGAGAAATACCATACTAAAAAATTCCATGTCACTATAAATCAGAGGAACATCGTAGAATTTTCCAGTTTTATTTTAACTTTTGATTTAATTTGTTTCAAGGCAACTCTAGATTTCCCTTGGGTAAACTAAGCTTCAAAATTTAGAGTACCAGTGTGTGGTCCCTAATGTTGATCTTGGGTGTAAGGGGCCGGCATTACTTTCTTGTGGCGTTACTATGAGGGTCTTCAAAAATAACTGAATTTTTTTGTCATTATTTCTCAATACTTTTGATGAAAAATCTAGAGATCAAAACAATTAAAACAATATTATTTTGATTATATTTCCAGAATTCCAATATCATTATCCTAGAAAATAACGTTAATTTTAATGCATAGTGTGCAAAAACAATATTATTTATAGGAGCGTACCTCCAAAACAACACTTCCGCACAACTTTACATGTGATTTATAATTGCAAGCATTACGTCAACTACAACTTTAAACGATGATACTTTTATACTTAACTAGAGAAACCCGCGCAACTTCGTGTGCGTTTATCCTGCTTTCCCGTGGGAATTTCATATCGGTTGCCTACATCATACACCACACTTTTCAGAACACACCCAAAAAATTGTCATATGTTTAGATTTTTTTTTTCTATTTTTATACTTCTCATTACAATCTTTGGAGTGGGCGTTTATGAAATAGGCTAGCTCGACCGGTGAAGAGCCACACTTATACAGAATATTGACGTGAAGCAGCAATGCGTTTCGTTCGGGGAGTGAAATATCCGAAATTCTTGTTTGTCCCCTTTGTGGTATAAAAAAAATCTAACTCATTCCTTATACTATTTCTCGCTATATCCTGTTTTTTCCTGTTATAGGTCGGCAACGGGTCAGGGACCCTAGAATCTATGTGCTCCATAGTCGACGGTAATCACCTAATCAAATGATCCATATTCCTGAGCTTGTTTTCCAACCACTTCCGTAAAAAAAATGTATAAGTATATCGGTCATTCAATACCTACAACCTCAGCCTACAACAACACTACGAATTAATAGAGCGAGTCGACGTAATGAGATTTCCTATAAGTGAGAAAGAGACAATATCGTATGCCATTTAACCATTGACCAATTTAACTTGAACCCTGTCAAATATTATAAAATTTAATATTTCATTACTTACTATTTATTATCGATGAATGTGATTCAGTCCGCTTTATACATAGTTAGAATTTTAGCTGTTTTTCCGATATCACAAACAGAATAAATAGACGACATTATGATTGAATATTCACAATTTATAAATTACATGACAGATGTTACACTTCACTTCACGGATGTGTCAAAATGAAATGTAATTGAAATCAAAAGCACTAAGGAGTATGAGTATTGATATCAACTCGAAGAAAATTACCCACAAAATAATTTTTTTTCAAGAATTTCAATAAAATAAGAATCACATCTTCCATCAATTCTCTTAAACAATTTTTATGCAAAATTTGAAGTAGATTGGACCAAGGAATCAAGTTGTCCCATAGTAACTTTACCCCCCTTTTTTACCCCCTTAGAGTTCGAATTTCGAAAAATCCTTTCTTATCGGACGCCTACGTCTTATAATAGTTCCACCTGCCAAGTTTCAGATTTTTACGATGAGCGGTTTAGGCTGTGCGTTGATTCTCAGTCAGTCAGTCAGTCAGTCAGTCAGTCAGTCAGTCAGTCAGTCAGGACAAAGCATTTTATATATATAGAAAGCATTTTATATATATAGAAGATTAACGTAGTTTTATTTCATACTTTTAAAGTATTTTTTGTCTGCCAAATAAAATGTAGTAGGTACCTATTATTAAAGTATTTAATTTTTTCTATGTTTAAACAAGGTTACAATTTTCGTAGTTTAGCCACGCTGATTGCAAAAAGAAAACACAATTCCTTAGATAGTACTTTTTGAAAGTTTACTTCTTTTTTATATCACAAAGTTGGCAAACAAGCATACGGCCCGCCTGATGGTAAGCATCACCGTAGTATATAGACGCTTGCAATACCGGGGTATCAGTGGAGTTCTGGAGACCTTACTCACCGTAGGAACACAACATGGCCGAGACCAATGCTATTTGGCTACGATGTAAGGTGGAGGTCCTTCCCCAGATGGGCTGCTCCAATTTGAGCTGATTATCCGCTGTGCCCTACCTCTCTTAAATCTGTAAAAATTGTAATTTCACCTAGTCGGTTTAGTCTAACCTTAACCACGAAATTACAAAAAATAAATATTGTATTAATTTGTAATAATTACTTGAATAAATAAATAAATAATTGCATATATTATTATATGTTAAAAATAAACAATAGATACCATGTAAAACAAAGGAAATGTTTTATAATAGTTTGTCTCTCGACCACCGTGATTTTTCGTACGGATATCGGATTAAATAGGTACAACAAACTTTACTGTTACCTGAATATAATAGTACTTTTATGTGAAAAGTAATATATGGCCTTGGTAAAATACGAACGTCAGAATATGATACCCACGGGATATCAATACTACCGAAAAGATGTAATAACGTGGTGGTATAGTAGGGATACTACCTTAGGCACCAGAGACCGGGGTTAGATTCACGCTCGGGGCAATATTTATGTGATAGCATTTTTGTTTGTTATCAAGTCTGTTTTCTATGTAGGTATTATAAGTATAGATTTACAATAAATCCGTTGACTGGTAATAAATAACACAAGGAGGGTAAGCCTAGCTCACTTTGGAGCCAGTTAGGTTACTGAGCAATGAAATCGCGATTTCAATCTCAGATCTGTAAAATTTCAATTTCAAATTATCAGCTAATCCTAATTCTGTTTCCGGTTAAGGTCTTACTTCCTAATTTTTTGATAGAAAATAAAGACTTTAAATTAGAATCGTTTAACCTTGATTCATTTTCTTTATATTCTATACTTAATACTCAATACTCAATATATTTATTGCACCAAATTGGTTAGCGCACAATCCGATATCATTTAGTTTAGTATTTAGTTCGAGCTAGTACCTTCAGACTACCAAGAACACTAAACGTAATAATCCAATATTGTTATATTGTATTGTATATTGCATTGTAATATATAATGTAAGTTGCGTTATTAGTGCTACTTATATTCCACCTAATTTAAATTCGGACGATTACGCCACTTTGATTATTTGACGAATATCCTTCACTTAACATAATATGTGAACGATTTTTGAATCGTTGGAGACTATAATTTACCATCGATGGAGTGGACATCTCGTCAAACATATTTGGAATCAATTATTCGTAGTAACTATCCTCAGCCTAACAAAGTTTTAATTAATTTCATTTCATTATTAAACTGCCAACAAATAAATATATTTAAAAATAAACATAATCGAATTTTAGACTTGTTTCTAACATTCATGATTGTTAGGGTGTCTGTGTCTGCTCTCTAATCCACTCGTGCTTGTCGACAGTCACCACCCGCCTCTCTGCGCATTGACGGGTACACCAAGTGACACAACCGATTCGTAGCAATCCTAATTTACAGTATAATTACAAAAAAGCTGATTACGATAAAATTAACGAGGAAATATTTAAAATGCGACTGGGACACAATTCTACGTCAGAGAGGTGCGGAAGACGCTGTGGCGGCTTTTTATGAAAGCACTAACTTCATTATAAAAGAATACGTACCAACTAGAATAGTAAAAAATTAAATTTTTCCCGAATGGTTCTTTCCTTCTTCGATACACATTTTTAAGAATAAGAAACAAGTATGGGTTATGTGGAAAAAGTATGGAAATAAATGCGATTACGACATCTTTAGCATTTACAGAAGATATTTAAAGTTTTGAGTAAAGAATGTTATAATTTATATCTTAAGTCTTAAGAGGATGGAATACAACATAACGTTAAAAAGTTTTGGACATATATACATACATAATAAAAAAATATTAACACTAACATAACTAATCTCTTATCTTAACACCACAGCCAACGATCCGAAAGGTGTAATTTTTTTCCGACCTTCTTTGACTTGAGTATGCTGTACCTGTATGGAGCTCCTACTATGCCAAATATGTAGACCAAATTAAAGCTGTCCAAAAGAAATTTCTACGTAGCATGCACTACAGGTGTCATTTCGGACGTTTGCCTTATGACCTATTATTAAAAAAAGTACAATCTTCTAACATTTAATAATGGACGCCTAGTCCTCGATTCGCTATTTCTATACAACCTCTGCCACCACAGATTTGACTGCATTCAACTTAATAATCAACTCTGTTACGCTGTTCCTTACAGAGCACATTCCCGTAATATTATTCGTTTGTATGCGACCAATCTCTGTCGCACTAATGCAGGTAAACGATCACCAATATATCGAATAGTTAGTTCGTTTTAATTATTTTAATTCTATAGTTTTTTTATACAACAAAGGTGGCAAACAAGCATACGGCCCGCCTGATGGTAAGCATCACCGTAGCCTATAGGCGCTTGCAATACCTGGGGTACCACTCACGCGTTGCCAACCCTCCCAACCCCTCAAGTGGAGCTCTGGAGACCTTACTCACCGTAGGAACACAACATGGCCGAGACCAATGCTATTTGGCTACGATCCCCCGGTATTGCAAGCGTCTAAAGGCTACGGTGATGCTTACCATCAGGACCGTATGCTTGTTTGCTTGTTTAGTAGTAAAAAAGTATTGCAACACATATTGTGCTAACTATTTGTTAACCTAAATAAATGAAAAAAATATATATAAAAAAGATTTTTTTCAATAGCATAAATTGCAATTTACTTTTTCCTTTGTCTTTACTTCATACTAACTTCGCTTCGGCCAACTTCGCGAGATGGTATAAGGAATGTATAAGCAGATTTCTATATAACATGTAAATTTTAATTCCAATTTATAATATTAATTATTATTGATATTTATATATTTTTTTGTTATCGATTATTTATATCATTTATAAACGCCTTGGGCAGATGTCTGTAATGTTCATGGAATGTAAAAATCATTTTTTAACTTTTTTTATATATTTTACTAGCGAAACCCGCGCAACTTCGTTTGCGTGTATCCCGCTTTCCCGTGGGAATTTTGGAATGTATGATATCTTTAAAACCTTCCCCTTGAATCACTCTATCAATTAAAAAAAACCGCATCAAAATCCGTTGCGTAGTTTTAAAGATTTAAGCATACAAAGGGACATAGGGACATAGGGACAGAAAAAGCGACTTTGTTTTATACTATGTAGTGATACATAAAACAAGCGCTCTAGGGTGTCCATTTTGCCGTTACTCTAAGAGACAACACGAAGACGTATGGTGCAATATTGGCGACCTATAAATATCAGGGATAAAATGTTTGAGATTCATAGATTGTAGCCAACTCTTTAACCCCAGTGAGACAACGGTGTGACAGTAAATAGTTTTAAGAATAATGTCTTTCATTCAAAACCATGTAAGCATGGTTTTGAATGAAAGACATTATTCTTTTATTATCGAATCGCATTCATATGTTATTTTTGCTTGGTCGCTTGGTTCGTTCCTGCATAACATTGTAATGTTTAAAATATTTTAATAAATACACGGTGAATGTCAAAAGAAATATGCCCTTGTTATGGGTCCGGGCAGATATGTTCCATAACGTTTTGATTATTGCATTTAGCTTCTCAAAGCACCTTTTTTTTTTTTTTGTTTTTTTTTTTTTGTTTAAAGTCAGGAAAATGCATTACTGCATGTCCCGCCACTTGGGGGAAGCGACGGGGGTCTGTCGGGCTCGCCTCTCTAACCAATGAGGGATACCGACTAAAAACCTGACTGTCTGCCACCTTCTTCGCCTTCACGTGGCGGGGTCGCGGGCACTGATGATACTTCCGCAAACATCGCCGTTCTATGTAGCATGTTTGTCCGAGCATATACCTACAGTTCCGAATATATTTCTTACGATTTCTCTCCAAACTTCTTAAGTGATTTTATGTTTCATTTGTCCAAAGTCCAAACCGTTTTTAAAGCTGTAGTCTGTGGACGTTCGTACTGCATTACAGAAATACAAGATTTGTTTTTTAACGCACCGCAATAACAGGAATGATAAACAAAATCAAAAAATTTACGTTGATTGAGCATTAAAATATGACTGCAGAATTTCTACATTGAATGGGGATTTTCACGCGTTGCGTTGACTTCAAAATCCGTTCATTTAATAGTTGCTAATCATCGAATAAATGATATGTGAATTTTCATCAAAATAATTTTATTCCGGCTAAAGTGCTTAATGACCTATTATAATTAGACAAATGAAATACAGACATAAGCTAGCGCTAATATAATAATGATTGCTAATATGCAATCAAAGTTATTGATTATTCTCACACTGTAATGTAATACGTAAGTTAACAATTCAAGTAAGCCAATTCATGGCTGTAGGTGTACATGACATGACACGTGTCGTGATGGCAATTTAGCTAATAATATCGTACACGAGAATATATCGTGTATATATAGAAGCGTAATGGGCCTACTAATGAAAGCACTTGTAACAAAATTTGCTTGCAACATCGTATAACAGCAGCTTGTAATAATGATAATGATCGAGCTTCTCGGCAAACTTATTAAACGTTTCTAGGTAAACTAAATACATACAAAAAGTGTTTTCTTATAACGACTAAATATTGTATTTATTAGTGTCGATCGAACCAATAACAGAAGAACCTAAACAAACGGTAAAAGTTATTTTTTCGTATTTGTAACGCAGACACTTTTACAACGTATTTTAATTTTTATTTCACTACCAACAAAATATCAGTTAAAATGCCACTCCCGGAAAGCTGAGTGTTGAAATAGGATCTCGCATCATAAATGAACCAACTTTCCTAGAGAAAAATAATTGTTCTCGAAAAAAAAGAGGCGAACGGGGTACGAGATCTGATTGTTTCTAATCCTACTAAGAGTTTTATGGATGGACGTGTATATTTCTGGTACATCACACATAAACACCTTGATAGATTTGCCTAAAATTGTTGTACATTATAACCGGCATAAGATACACTGGGCGTCAAAAATAAGTAGTACAGTTTTAAAATTCCAATTACTCTTAAACTATAGAAGTTAGAGTTTTGAAATAAAAGTCATTTTATAGCAAATTTAACAAAGTTTTCTTAAAATAATATTTTATTTAGCATTAGTAAAATTTTACACTGAAAATTAAGAAAAAACTAAAAAGCTAACCATTTTGAAGGAACTATCAAGAACTTAATTTTTACGTTTTGGGCCTTGTTCCCACTTTGGTAACTTGTGTTACCGCCTCGGGCTCTGATGACAGCTTGGAGCCGGTTTGGCATGCTGAACACAAAGTTTCGGAGGCGGTGTTGGGGAATATTCACCCATTCTTCTATCAGGGCCTGTTTTAGAACCCTGAGGGTGGCGGGGGGTGGTCTGCGTCTTCTGACTACCCTCCCAAGCTCATCCCAGGCGTGTTCAATCGAGTTAAGATCTGGGCTTCTTGATGGCCAAGCCATCAACCTGATGCCAACCTCCTGAACGTACTCTTGTACGAGGTGAGCGGTGTGTGGCCGGGCGTTATCATGCATTAGTATCACTCCATCACCCATATTTACTAAATATGGCCCTGCATTCTCGTTAAGGATCTCTAATGCATATCTTTCACCAGTCAGAGTGCCATTTTCTATGACCACTAGCTCTGTGCGACCCTCTGAAGAGATGCCAGCCCATACTTGTACAGAGCCCCCACCGTATTGAACTCTTTCCGAGATGCAACCTTGAATGTATCGTTCACCAGGTCGCCTGTATACTCTCCGCCTTCCATCGGAAGTGAATAAAGAAAACCGAGACTCATCTGTGAACAAAACTCTTGTCCATTCTTCTTCGCCCCATTGTACGTGTTGACGGGCGTAGGGTAGTCTTGCTACTCGATGCCCTGTCTCAAGTTTGGGGCCATTTGCTGGCCTGTACCACTTCAGGTTGGTTCAGCAAGTCTTCTCCTCACTGTACTCTCACTAACGTAGTCTCTTCGGGTCTGAAGAAGCTGTTGCTGGACCTCGACTGCATTAAGGTGACGATTTCTTAACACGTAGAGACAATTAAGCGGTCTTCTCGGGTACTAGTGCACCTGAGTCTGCCATTACTTGGTCTCCTTAGATGGTTTCCAGTCTCTTCGTACCTTCGCTTTACTTGTTGGATCGTTCTTAGAGTTACACCCACCGTTCTTGCAGTACGACGCATACTGATGCCTACTTCAAGAAAAGTTATGATTCTTGCACATTCTTCTGGTGAAAGAGGCATGCTTAGTAATGTTTACTCGCTGACGACACATTTCCTTTCGAATTGCAATTGATTTATCAGCAATAAAGAAAACAACAAAAAACAAAAGTACAAGCCAACAGGTTAAAAAAGAGTGTTTTTGTTTATTAAGTGTTTTTTTCAGTCAATCTTTAAAAAATGATATTATGCATGAAGTTTTTATTAAATGAAATTAAATTGTCTTTTAACTTTTTTTTATTTCAAAGGTCTAGCTTCTGTAGTTTAGGAGATATTGCAATTTTAAAAATGTACTACTTATTTTTGACGTCCAGTGTAGTTTTTATTACGGATATCTATCTGTACAAAATAAATGGTTTTCTTTCTTTCTTATCTGTCGAACTGCGGGCATAACAGCTTTTCTATTTTAAACACCGAAACCGCTAGTTGAAATCTAACATCTGTAATATTTTTATTAATTCTGGTAGGCGTCAAATTCAGATGAAAAGGTTTTGTCTCGTAGTAATCCATTATTTTAAGACAAAACGAGATAAGTTTTAACAGCGAAATGGTGGGCTTGGATTGCCCTAAAATATTCTATTTGACAAAACTTTCGCAAAATTGTTCTACTTATACATGTACACAGGAAAGTGTAGTATAGTTTTATACAAGTTTATCCATTAAGCCGGCACGAAGAAAACTTTTAACGACATTTGGAGCTTAGAGGACTAAACTGTGTTATGAGTATCACAATCTGTATGTATATTTTAAAATGATAACAGCTTACATTAATCCAAGCAACTTGAGCGTTACCTTATTATCCGGTGTAAAACTTCTCCAGGAGTCTTCATCCAGACAAACCTGTTAAATATTCCCTTAAGGCTTCAATTATTTAATAATTAGTAACGGCAGTAACATCAAGTTTCTAACTAAATATAGTCTGTTGCAAAAGTACTTCTAAATTACAAAATATCAGTGCTAACTGGAAGCATAACTGTTTACGGAGTTTCTTGTTGAATAATTCTATCGCGACTTGCTTTGTATTCAACGTCAGTGCAATTCAATCGTAATATTTTTTCACAGGATCAGTAAATAACAATTCTTGTGAATAACAAGAATAGTAAATAGAAGCATACAAGAAGACTGTCTAATATATTTTACGTTGTAGACTTCAATCGAGTTATTATAAAGGAATATTGTTGTGTTTACCATTACAATAGAACTCTACTTGAACTCTACCAAGTCTTCCTAACTAAAAATTAATTTTTTTAGGACTAAACAAACAACGCCACGCCATGATTGTCGATCAACCCGCATAGACGACATCCGTGGCGTAATGGTTACCATGCCGGACCGCCACCTAGGAGGTCCCGGTTCGAATCCCGGTCGGGTCATGATGATGATTATATATATACTTATATACACATACATATACTAGTTTCTGCTAACAATAAGCATATTTTTCTTTAGAAACAAATTCCGGTTTGGTCCGGTCCGGTCCGCTCAGTCCGGCCCGGTCGGTCCGGTCCCTCTAAGGAACCTACATGCCAAATTTGGAATCTATAGACACAGCGATTTGGACTGTGCTTGATATATCCTCGCAACGCAACTTTTGCGTATATCTCTCTTTCCCGTGGAAATTTTGAAAAATCCTTTCTTAGTACACCCCTAGAGGTCAAATTCAAATTCAAAACTTTTATTCAGAGAATAGGTTTTCACGAACACGTTCTCTTGTCAGAGTATACAGTCGTAAGGTATGATAAGGAACCAGCATTCCAAATTTGGAATCTCTAGACCCAGCGGTTTGGGCTGTGCGTTGATATATAGTTAAGTCAGTCAGTCAGGACTTGGAATTTTATATATATTATATATGTATTTATTTGTTATAAAAGATAGTATCGTTGAGTTAGTATCTCATAACACAAGTCTCTAACTTATTTTGGGGCTAGCTCAATCTGTGCGATTTGTCCCTATATATTTATTTATAGAAGTATTACAAGCACCACAACTTGCGACAAACATGACATTTTAACTATTATTATTTCGGACAACTACCCTACTGCTTCATATTGAAGCTCATCAGATTAGGGATGAAAGAGACTCAGTGTTTTAAGGCTTTTAATAGACTCGCCTCCTTTTACATGACTTCGCCTTAAAATAAGGACTCCTTATAAGACCGAGTCTCTTTCATCACTACATCAGATAGGTTGCTCTTCAGTAAAATCACGATTTTAATTCAATTCGACAAATCGTAATTGGTACTCTTGAAACTTTATACTTTACTCTTTGGTTAGCATACAACCCGATTTCATTTGATATTTTGTTGGAGATGGTTTACTTAGTCAAGAGTACCAATAATAAGTACAAGTAATGTAACAATTTAATGACAATCAAGCGGAATTATTTTGAAGAGTAAACTTACAAGTATTAACAATGTATTTGGGTGGACTCCATTAATGTAGATAGATAGATAGAATATGCTTTATTTGCAAATCACAAAAACAGGACATAGTATACATAGGTAAAAATAAAAACAATAGTTAGGCTAAGTACTAATAATACTAATATAGATAGTAAGAAAAATTGTTACTAATATACTAAAATTATATGAGCTAATTTTTGGGTACACTACAATACTCCGAAATATGAAACTCCGATTTTGAAAATTCCGATGTTAAAAATTCCGATTTTGAAAATTCCGAATGCTTCAAAACTCCGAGTATGACAACCCCGATCTAACAAAATCCTGATTTTTATAATTCCTACATAACATAACGTCTACCGTTTACAATCACGAATATGAAAATTCCGAATTTGAATACACCTATGAATGAAAATTCCGACACGACAAAAAATCGATACATCAGAAGTACGAACTCCGATGATTAAAATTCCGGTTTTTGAAAAATCCGAATTTGTCCTATGGAATCATTCAAACAAAATAAAAGCGCGAGTCGGACTCGTGCATCGACGGTTCCTTACAAACCGTATAACTCGCGGTTAATTTACCAACTGCATTTTTTTTTATACCACAAAGTTGGCAAACAAGCATACGGCCCACCTGATGGATAAGCATCATCATAGCCTATAGACGCTTGCTGGGAGCATGACTCACTCGTTGCCAAAATGCCAACCCTCCCAACCCCCCCCCCCCCCCCCTGCAAGTGGAGCTCTGGAGACAAAGAGAAAAAGAAATTAGGGATCTCTATTAAAATGCAGTGTAAACATAAATTGACTGTTTTCGATCGTTTTCCTTTACTGGAGTTGAGTTGTTGCTTACTTCTTAGATTTTTTTTTGAATAATATTTTTAATTTATACTTTATTTGAAATACAAATTTTTTTATTTTTTATTTTTAGGAAAAAAAAATATAAGTTTTTTTTCAAAATTAGTAATAATAATAATAATACACAAAATAAATATAAATGTTTATTATATTTTTTTTTTTCTTCTTTTAAAAAAAAAAAATATACATTTATTTAGATTAATTTTAATAATCTATTTTATTTTAAATTAAATTAATAATTTATAAAAAAATACCAATAAATTTTTTTTATTCACACAGCGTCACCTGGTGCCAAAGTAAGCTAGGCTTGTATTATGGTATGGGTATCATGTCATGGCAGCCCCACCGCCCGGGGAGCACACAGTGGGGACTGTGGAACTTACCACTAAAAAACTGACGGGATGCCTCTTGCCCTGTGTGGCGGGGCACGGGAAACTGGGATACAACCGCGACCCCGCCAGGGCCGTCCGGCCAAGGTACCAGCCGGACCCGCTCGCCCCCGATACGCTCCGTCGGCAGTACACCGCATCCAAGTGTACTGCCGACACCGAGGACCATCGCTCCCTCAAGATGACGGGCTTTCCCCGGCCCGCCGTCTCGGCTGGGCTATGGTCTCCGCCCTCCGCCCACTCGGCGACCGCACCCACTGTGCCGACCGCCAGCCAACGGCCACACCACACTTATTCAGCGTGGCGCGGCCGTCGGCTCCGCTTGTGATTTTTATAGAGGTTGTCTTCCTCGCGGCCCGGGCGGTTAAGCCAAGGCCCGCGGCCCGTAGGTGGAGGATCCACGGGTTACGGTATGCGCCGCACGCCGGCTGGTTAGGCCGGCGCCCACTAGGGCGTCCGCGTCGACCCGCGAGCCGAGCGCAGGGAGTGGACACACCCGTCCGCTTGCAACCCGCACCCGGCGAAACGCATAGACCGGACCCCGCTCGTCTCCCTCAACCCGCGGCTCGCCACAACTCGAGCGCAGGGAGGACCCACGTGTCGGGACTTCAGCCGCGAGTCTGGCTGGACGGCCCTGGCGGGGTCGCGGATGTATCACAGTACCCGTGACCCCGTCATTTAGGGGGCGAATGGCCTGTTTTTTTTTTGTAGTAAGTCCCACAGTCCCCACCTCATATTCCCCGGGCGGTGGGGCTGCTGCAAAGCATTTTTCTGACGAAAAAAAAAGTAAATACCTATAATTATAATACATAGAAAATACCCTGACTCAAGAATAGCACAAATGCCATCACTTAAATGTTTGCCCCGAGCGGGAATCGAACCCGCGTTCTTGATACTAACTCGTTTTTTGAAGGATTTTGATTTTTTACACTGAAAATCGGAAATTTGAAAAATCGGAGTGCCGTTTTTCGGATCAAGTAGACATCGGATATTCATTTTTTCGTTATTATGGAAATCGGAAAGAAAAAACATCGTATTTTTGATATTCGGAATTATCAAATTCGTATTTTTAATTAATCGTAATTTTATTTTAAAGGAAATATGAAATTCGGAATTTTGAACATCGGAATTTTCAAAATCGGAGTTTCATATTTCGGAGTATTGTAGTGTACCCCTAATTTTTGCTTGAATTAAATTATTTTTATTTTTATTTTTATTTATAGGTAACTTTCAGACTGGTGAAATTGCAATGAGGCGGCCTTATTGCTAACAGCAATCTTTTCAAGGAAACCTTAAGGTAACGAATTATCTAATTAACATTATTCTATTACTCCTTGTAATAAACGATTTAGCTGGTAAGCACTACTTCTATTTACGAGAAAACCGTAATTCCATGATACGTCTTCCTTTTAAAGTAATTTTAAAGGATAGGAAAGTAGACTCCACTTTGTACAGTAAAGTTTAGTTTATTAATTCATGCACTAATGTTCATTTCCAGTTTTCAACATGTGACACACTTTACTGCTTTTTGTATGAGCAAAGTCTTTCCAGTTCTACGCAAATGTTGGCTGAAAGCCAAAACAACATCGTAGAATGTATCGCACGAATTTTTGACCGTATCATGTTATTGATGAAAAGATGTAAGTAAAAAGTCCCGCAAATAACGGGACAGACGAAATTCGCATGTACTTACCTGATTTATCTGACAAGAGAAAGTAGCTGAATATTTGTTTTATAGATAGGTTAACTTATCAACCTATCTATAAAACAAATGCACATAATATAAAACTGGACAAGTCTTTATCATACTAATATTATATATGAGAAACTGAGTTTGTTTGTTGGTTATTCTTTGTATAGTACATACATATTGCCAGGGGGACAGAGCCCAACATTGGCTATAATTACGCGGGCGAAGCCGCGGGTAACAGCTAGTTTTTTTTTACCTGAAGAGGTTTGCGTTTGACCACAGCGTGCCTGATGGTAAGCATCGCTGTGGTCTACGAGGTAACACGCTCACCTAGAAAAAACCTATTTACTCGAGAAGACCCCTTGAAGACCCCTGGATTGTATTTTTCAGGAAACATCGATTCCGGTAGAGAGTTCCAAAGAACTGCAGTCCTTACAATGAAGGATGAAGCAAAGCGCTTTGTGCGCGTCTTTGGAATCTCCACCGTAAATAGATGTCTTCCGATCGATCGATCTGATCTTCTTGTTGCTAGTTCTTTATACTTCCAGCCCGAAAGGCTAAACTCCTACCTACCTTATAAGCAACGTCAATCTAATCATGAAATTCACTCACCATCGAAAACGGAACCTTTCCGATTCATTTTTCGATGCAGAGTCAATTTCATTGCAATTGCGCTCTTTGCAAACGAACTGGTGTGCAACCTTTGCTTTAAAATTGTAGCAACATTCATGTCGCTAGATGTCGTTCACTGTTTCTATATGTTTTTTCACCGAGAATGGCCTTCCCGAGACTGCATCGAACTGTGCTCTTGTCAACAATTACGGGGGCGAGTTGCTGGTACGTGAATGAGTGCGATTAACAAGAGGTTAGGTTCTCCATGGTTAGAATCACTTTTGACACTGAGTATTCCTGATCTTATCTAGTGTCTACATCATAATAAGATTCTGTAGGCATACAAAATTTCAGGTCTAAAGAGAGACTTACAAGGTAGGGTAGAGTTTGGGCGCCTGGGGACAAAAATGTCTTGAGAGACAGACAACCAACTACAAAGCCATCTTGTTATGGTTCTGTTTGGTATGAGACCCCAGGAAAATAAAAGCTTAACCTTTGTGAAATATTCCTCTGTTCAAAAGAACATAAACTTTCATTGTATTTTATTTTATTATGTTTTTTTTTATACCAATAAGTAATTAGCCTTTGGGATTTTCAATGATTATAGTAAAAAAAATATATAATAATATAGTCAAAACCGGGCAAGTACGTGTTGGCCCCTCACGTACCTTGTACAACTCTACCCTACCATGTAAGTCTTTAGACCTGAAATTTTGTATACCTACAGATTCTCATTATGATGTAGACACTAAATAAGGAATAGGGTTGGAATTCTTAAAATCACCTTGAAAAAGCGAGCTCCACGCAAAAGAAACTGCTCGGATTTCGCTAGTTGTTTTATTTTAGCGTTTGTTTTAACCGCAGAATGTAGGGTTCCGTATTAGCTACGCATTGCTTGCTTACAGATGAGTACAATGACATTTTTGTACGTTTTCATTTTTATAAGTTCGTCGGCTATTACTCGGTAAATAGTAGAGCCTACTTAACCGTAATAGTTTTCATTGAAGGTTCAGCATATATATGGACTACCATGGTTTTTTTTTTCAAGTTTCTAAACACAAGACTTTCGGAGATAGAGGTGGACCACCATACAAAACGAAAATTGACACGATCACTGTATCGAAAAATGATCTTTCCACACCCTCGTAGTTTTGAAGAGACCTATCTAACGATACCCTACATCAACGACATGGGGTGGGTAAGAAAAAAAAATCATCTCAACTATACATGTAGGGGAGGTACCCCCCAAAAAATTTTTTTTTTAATTTTGTTCCAACACTTTGTTAGCATTGTTAATATGTGCATACGTACCAAATTACAGCTTTCTAGCATTAAGTGTCTAGGTGCCAGACCGCGGACAGAAAGACAGACAGACGAACATGGCGAAACTACAAGGGTTCCTTGTTAGTTTACTACATAACCCTAAAAAGTATATAAATTATTTATTCGTTTGCCTTAATTACCATTGGTATCAACTGTGAATTAGGTGGCGTCAATGTTTTCAGGAAACCGAAGATTTTTTTTTTATTGCATTATGATTGCTGGCAATAATTGCAAGAGTTATCTTTCTTTTTAGGGTTCCGTACCTCAAGGAAAAAAACGGAACCCTTATAAGATCACGTTGTTGTTCGTCTGTCTGTCTGTCTGTCAAGACATTTTTCTCGGGAATACAGTCCCATGAAGTTGTGAACAAATCTAATTTCTGAGTTTACGTAAAAAAAAAGATACGTAATTCAACATTCTGAAGGAAATCAAAACGGGGCTGTTGGGGGTGCTGAGCTGGGGCGTCTGTGTGTCTCTCTGTCTGTCCGTCTGTCTGACAAGACCCCTTTTCTCAGAAACGTATGAAGGTATCAAGCTGAAATTCATATCAAATACTCAGGACTACTGTCCCTAGGAGCTGTGAAAAAATCAAATTTCTTAGCCAACGCAATCAAAAGATACAGTCGTTTGTGCCGCGTTTTCGACGCATTTTCAACACTCGCAAGGGAATCAAAACTTACAGGGTACTTCCCGTAAACTCAGAATCTTGAAGTTTCGTACTTACAAAGCAATGTCTTATAGTACAGATAAAGGAAAAATTGCTAAAAGTATACATTTTTGGTTACATGGTTACATCATATAATAAAAAGCTAAAATGGCTTCTCATTCGACAGCGTAGAGACCTGCACACTCTTTCATTCCTAGGTAGGTATAAAAGTATACACTATACTCTTCAATCCTTGTTCTCCTTCATATCTCAAAGATTGTTTTAATTTCTGATCTTCCTCTCATAGTTTATGACTTCGCTCCTCTGAAAATCTTACTCTCCTGTTTCCTGATCACTCTTCATTTTTCTTTGATTAATCTTTCACCATCCAGGCTGTGAGACTTTGGAATAGCTTGTATCCCTTAGCTAAGATTTTGTAGGGTTTTAGGCAAGGTGGAGGAGTAATTAATTATTAAAACAACTGTTACAAGGATGCGCACACGTTTTGGGTTCGACATATAATTGGGAACTGTCAGAAAGAAAAATGACATAACAATGACACTTGTTTGTTGGTGTTGCCAACACTATCCACATTTTAAAAACCTAGTCAAAAATCCCTTTATTGCTACTTTAATAATATTTTTTTTTATTTTATAACGTTCTTATTAGTACCTATATGCATCCCTTGATCTGTGAGTATATACAGCTTTTTCTGTGTCTAAATCCTTGTTTTTGGTATGTGTATGACATACAAATTTATCGATTTTTAAAAATGAGAAAGTGAGTTTGTTTGTTTCTTGTATATATACCTACAGGTTTGTACGGAACGCTCGGTGCGCGAGTCCAACTCGCACTTGGCTGGTTTTTTTTTGTTTGTATACGAGCCGATTGTAAGAGGGATCGGAACACTGTAACAATAGGGTATCCTAGTAAAGGTTCCGAATCCAATCCCTCACAATGGCGTTAAAACACTGTATACCTTTTCATGTAATGATCAATATTAGTATAGTGTGGGAATAATAATATGATTTTTATTTTAGGTGAAGCAGATGCGGGCAGATGTGCCAAAATGTACGACCCTGTCCATGTGAAGTGCATTATAAATGACAAGAGTTCCTAATAACCTAATGTAATTAATCGATAACATCGGAAACTAAAAGACCAATCGGACCGACCAAACTCAACACGTGCCTCTAGGGAAATAACAAGAAAATTAATCTTAGAGAGTTAACTATGTCTATGCCAATATTACGACAGTGGTACAGTACGCTTAATATTCCGACAGTAACTAACAGTAATCAAGGAATAGATATTTTTTTGGATAGTTTAAGATGTAGAGTCACTTAGGCTACTATATTCCGGAAAAACAGCTCATTCCCACGGCAAAAGCAATAAAAAAAATTCAGCGGTGCAATTACCAAATGACAACAATTATCTGCCAACAGATGGCACCGTAAAATTATACAATGGTTTGGTTGTAGCTTTTCATAAATGACTTGATTACACAATATTTTTTTTTTTTTTTTATATATGTGGTTTACTAAGAATTGGGAACTTTTATCCTGGAACATAGAAAATAAACGAATGCCTCACACCAATATCCTGCGAGGGTGTTATACGTTTCCCATCGAATCAGCGCGACCGAACACCTTACATATACTTAACTTAATGGATTTTTATTATTTTCAACGGTGATCACAACCTATACCTTTATTATTTCTACTGCGGGCTTTAAGGAAAACAGTTTCTATTAATGCAAGTATCCGAAGGCACTATCTTCTTAGATGAGAAAAGTTTACAACGCGCTGAAGCAGATTGGAACAATTTAACTAAGGCAGGATGAAACTAATTTGTTTTAAATACCCTATAATACATTGCACCTTGTTACTAAGTTACTCTCAAGTAAAAATACGAGACTGCTCAATATTTTTTCTACTTACTTAGCTCTATTTAAATAAGAACTCCTATACGTAACGTACAGTGAACGGCACAAATATGTTAACATTGCCAACTTTGTCACTTTGTACTTATATCATTTAAATATGTACTGAAGACGATGTGGATAAAATCCCCCAAATATATTAATGAATGAGACATATTATAAACCTCCTACCTCATTCATTGGTGCAAAATGCATGAGAATCCGTTCAATGGATTTCAATTTTGCTGTGTCTTAATTTCACAATGAAATCCAAAATAATCTTATAAACTGAATTATTTAATTTGCGAGTTACAAACTAGTACAATAAAATATTACAGCTGTTATGACGTGAGATAATATGAAAAGATGGAACAATATTGTTATTCAAATTAAAAAAGATTGAAAAAATGTTCAAAATAAGAAAAGGATCGCAGAAAACCCGAGAGACGTGAGGCAATTGGCAGCTTTATTGAATGGAACAGGCCAGGCGATACCGATCGCTAGGGTATATAAAAGGGTATGTGAAGCCGGGTACTCACTATATTCCTGAAACTCTGCGCTCCACACTTCTGCAACATTGCACACTTCGCGATGGCGATCCAAGCCTTCTCGGTTTTTAAAGCGAACACAAAGTGGAGACCGTATATTGTATCAATTGGATCAGTTGTAGAAGCGTTTAGTTGTAGCTGTTGCGGATATAGTGGGTACCCGGCTTTAGGCTTAAGGTATATGCAGAGAAAGTTTGGGTACACGATCGTCTACATAGTATAAGCGTACTTACTGATCCTCGAAATATAAATTGTTACGAATTTTTCAATAGGTCTTTTGACTAAATATGTAATACTACTTTATCCTATCAACTTCGTCTGCATTGTTTGTATTTCTCTGTGATATTTAGCCTAACACGTCGACATTATGGGCTGTCAAATACTAAAAGACAGGTGTATAGAAGGGGGGATGAATCTTTTACTTATGCCTACGGGCCATACTGATTACTCAAATAAGTTCTAAAAGCCAAAACCATTTTAATTCTTCCGCCATTATCTGTAATTATAGCTAAAGTCGCCCAACACGCGATCATAATTCCTGCTTAATCGCACTAGCATTTTTAGTAAATAAATCCGATTAATTATCACAACACATTTTAATACAATCATCATCATCAAATCACAGCATTAATGCTTGCGGGCTAGATTGCATGCGAGCCATAGTTTGGAGGTCTCCAAATTCCTGTTCTAGAGAATGCATTATACCACGGATCAACGAAAATTTACTATGTAATTAAAATTTCAATTCTGTTAATATTCAATTTAAAATTAACAGCAAATCCTAATTCCTTGAAACTTTATGCTTTACTAACTAATTTGTTAGCGTACAATCCGATTTCATTTAGTCCGAGCTAAGTTTAGTCTCTCAAGAGTACATACTGAAATGTAACAATCTATTAATACCGATCGCTGAGGATTCGTTTCAAGAATAGCCTAGATGGATCGAAGGACGGAAGAGCTTGATATTTTTAAATCTATCCAAATACGTCCTGGATGAAGACACCAAACCAATACGGTAAGCAAAGGGTTACCATGTCTGTCTGTAGTAAGTTGTTAATCTATGAATTATATATAAATACCTTATTTTTCACGTCTTATTCAGTAAACATTGAATTTATGTCAGAAAGTAACTTAATTATAACCTTTCGGTTTGTACGAGTGAAAATGGGAACTCCCAGCGAAATAGCTAAGTTAGACTACTCTAATTAGCATAGAGCTTTTTTGGGTAATTGCCAAAATTTTAACAGCTGACAATTTGTAAAATTATCCATTAATGGTAGAAGTAACACAAACAGAATTTAGTTTTTCAATTTCTACAATCACATACTTAGCGAAATCGGTTCAGCTGTTCTCGACATTGAGCGAATCATTTTTAACCCGCTTTATAATATTAGCTCGCTATTATAGATTGGCGGCTGCATTTCAAATGCAAAATTACACTACATTTGCACTAAATTTCTCATTTATTAACAGGTTTTACAAATTATTAGTTTATTTACATGCTCGGTTCACAGCAGCATCATAAATACACCAAAATGTGTTATAGGGACAACACTTTCTTGCGACCCTTAATTTAATTGGGGCTTAACCCGACACGATGGCAAAGTTTCGTAGCAAACTAAACGAGACCTTTGCAATAAATTAATAATAGTAAATGGCCAGAATAAGCAAGTCATTTTATGTGTATGTATTGGTTTAGGCCAACTCCCTCTGATTGAAGAGCTGGTGGGCGAGATTGCATAATGACCAGTCGAGTTTAATTATAAATGCTAACGAGCCCAACGAGATCAGGAGACGACTCCTCACTCCGACTTTGAACTAGGTACTCAAAACTTTAGCTTTAGGTTACGTCTATTTTCATATCGGACAGCATTTAAATTACTTTCGAAGAATATAGTGGCTGTACTTTCGTAGGAGTTGTTCCAGTTTGATTTAATAACATCGCGAGATTGATTATGTTATGTAAGTCTTGAATACATCATTGAAAACAGCATTAACCATGTTATTTTACGTCGTACGGCAGGCAAAGAAAGCGGATCAATTGATGGAAACGGCCACCTATGAACCTCAGAAGGTTACCGATGTGCTGGCCGCTACAAGGAAAGTAGTTTTTTATCGCTATGATCCTCTGCTACTACACGGAGCAGTTGAGGGAGAGGAAGGCTCTCACCGCTTAGAATTTACAATATCTGCCTATTTTATTGCTTATAGCCTAGTTAAAGAGTCTATGTACTTCTATATATATTATATTTTTTTTATTTCATTTTTATTACAAAATCCACAGCTATATCTATAGCTTTATTCTTTACATATATTTAGGCTTGCATACATACAAATATAACAGACAGCCAATGACGGATTTACATTATATAAAAAGAAACAGTAATATAATAGGCAAACAGCACAAAGCAAACATGCAGTGATAAAAAAAATATGTAATATATGTAAAACAGTTAAAAACCAAGAAATGTGTTTGAGGGCTTCAAATGACAAAAAAATAAAATTGTGCAAGAAGAGACAGTATTATGTTTACATTCCTCTTCTATCTTTATTTAATATTTTTAAAATAGGTACTCTTTTTAAAATTTATTTATTTATTTATATATTAAAAATTAAACAAAATACATTACAAGCAGAAAGTTATTTATTTATTTGGATAACCTTGAAAAAAAGTTCCACGCGATGTAGGTGTAAGATATTTAGTTGCCGCGTAATTCTCAATATGTATATGCTTGCGGATACTGTGGTTAGATGTAATGCATAACAATTATGCACACACATATATTATGTCTATTAACAAGGTGCGAGCTCAAACATATTACGCTGTAATATGCCTGTGAATCACTACGTAACATTAACAATCAATTTTCATAACAGCAGTATCAATAACATTTGATGGCAGGTAAATCTTCAAAGGATTTTTTTATGTCATACTACAGACAAAGAAGCATGCCGTACACCTGATGGAAACAGGTTACCGCCGCCTATGAACATCAAATTGTCTGGACATCGAGTAAAATATACTTATAGAAAATATTGCGTTGTGCGGATTATTATAACACCGACTCTACACTCGCGCGAAGTAGACCGGAGTGAGGTGAAGGCATAAAGTTAGGAGAGAAAGGAAAAGTTGAGATAGAATAGGACGAAGAGCCCGTTCACAATCTCGTTTTAGCTCAATTTCCCGAGAGTATAGAGCTAGTCTTATGACGCGCCGGTTCTTTTGTTTTTCTTTGTCTTCTCGTGCCTAACTTCACTTCACCCTGGACAACTTCGCGTGAATTTAAAGCGACATAATACTTCCGCACAACGCAACATGTTCTAAACCCTAAAACTACTCTCAGTCAACTCTCATCGCAAAAAAATATATCTTATTTGTCTTCTGAATTAAAAACACAAACAAGTAGTTGCATTGCGAGAGCAAATTTACGCTTCCTCTATTTCAAATATCCAGCGGCTACAATCAGAAACAGGAAGACATTGTTGTCTTACGGTGCGCGCACATGGTTGATGGACAGTTCCGATGCTCTTGCCACACTGCCTTCAATTTTATGCACTCAATTTTTTAGCTTGCTCCGTTGAAACATTGGTGCAGTGAATTGTGTTGTTTTTTTTTTAAATCTCGTGCTCGGATATGTATTTTTTCCAAACGAAGTTATTGCATACTTTTGTGGAGTGCTTGATCTACCTTACTGTTATGTTGTCACGGTTAGACCTCGGAGCCGATGTAGGTGCACGGGAAATAATTGACAAAATTGTCCGCCCGGAGTAGTCCTTCGGCACCTGAGGGCTCGGGCACAGACGCGTGGGTTCGATTCCCGCTCGGGGCAAACATTTTTTTTGGAGTCTGGGTGATATAAGTAGGTATATGTACAATAATACATCCGGTGTCTGGTACCCATAACACAAGCAGGTTTAACCTAGCTTACTGCGGCCAAATACTAAAGAAACTCTACCGAGTTAATACGCACAGCTCTTGACGTTTCTCATACAATGACTTGGCAACCTCCGTTCACCTCATGCCGCTAGGGGCGCTTTAACATTTTGCATACAAAACGCACAAAAGTTTGAAAATCGTTCACCTCATGCCGCCCTCATGCCGTAGGGGCGCTAGTGTCGCCTCTTGCCCGAATTCTTCCGGAGCTGTGCATATTAACTCGGTAGAGTTTCTATAGTATTTGCTGCGGCCAAGTGGCTCGACATCGTCGACAGGTATCGACATTTCGGATAGTGTGCGGTTTCGGAGTCACCTGGAAGGCAAGGCTAAACTTGCCTCAAAAAAGCTCGGTATCCTTAACCGGTCCAAAACGATACGGCACCCCAGAACAGAACAGCGGCTTTTGCTGTACAAGGCACAAGTGCGGTCTCATATGGAGTACTGTTCGCATCTTTGGGCCGGTGAAACTGCCGACTTGCTCAATCCTCTTGACTCCATTCAGAGGCGTGCCGTAAGACTTGTCGACAATCCCATACTTTCTAGCAGGTTAGAACCACTGAATGATCGAAGGGATATAATATTTTTTTTTAAGTTTGAGAGCTACCCAAAAAGATGCACAGATACAAGTCAATCTACATTTCTTTTTTGGGTTAAAAGGTCTATAAAAAAACATATTTTTATACTGTGGTGTCATTTTGTAGCTGTCACTCATAGTGACGGGTCTCTGGAGGTGAATGTTTTCCATTTATGTAACGCCAAAAATTGTTTAGATATTGATTGCCATGTAAAAATAATATAAAAATTGCTTTGTATTTTTTTCCGGCAACAGTTTCAAATTGTTTTAGTCTCTCATGGTCTTTTTCCGCTGTTTCAGTAACGAATTTTTTTTTCATATTTTGTTCTTTTTAGGGTTCCGTACTGCAATAGGAAAAACGAAACCCTTATAAGATCACTTTGTTGTCCGTCTGTCTATCTGTCTGTCAAGACCCTTTTTCGCGGGAATGCGTGGAGGTATCAAGTGGAAATTTGAACCGTATACTCAGGTCTACGGTCCCATGAAGTTGTGAAAAAATCAAATTTCTAAATTTACGTAAAAAAAGATACGGCGGTTTATTTGGCAAAAAAACGCATATTTCAACGTTCTGAAGGAAATCAAAACGGGGGTGCCCATTTGTATATGTTACCGTTAGAATGCAGTCATACGTTAATATGTCCATTAACTTAAGATTACCTAAATCTGCAGATTTTCTTAATAAAATTTTAATTAAAAAATCTCATTTAGCACTTTTACCTTTTATAATTTGCGTAATAACGAATTCAATTGCGGAAGATAGTGACACTTTTGTAAACATTTTTATAATTTACGCTAGGTCGACGGAGCCCCGCCTCCTATTTCTGGGTGTAGGGTCACAAGGTAAACCTAACGAACGTACTGTACATTCCGTTTTGTCGCAGTTTGTTAATTCTAGTTCTAACTAGGAAAACGTGTTTCTCCGAAGTACGTTTTAACTAGCACTAGAGAACAACGAAAGTAAGCCAAAACGGAATGTGTGACAGTAGGTTCGTTAGGTTTATCTTGTGACCCCACGCCCATAAATAGGATTATTAGATGTTTTATTCAAACTAGAACCTGTTTTATGGAATTTACCGTATGCCTGGTCGTTACTCCATAGATTACCTAGGAAGTCTGTATATTATCTAGTTGATGTAAGAAGTGAATCATTTTTTCCAACCTCATATGCTAGAACCAAAATGGTCGCGTACTGCGTGGTTCCCGCGAACCCTGAAGTGCTGAAGCCGTGGAATGAGATCCGCCGAGGTCTTTTCTTTAGACTTTGTTATGGAGTGATATATGCGCGAGTGATACTCCCGATGTTGCAAGCGTCCATAGGCTACGGTAACTGCTTACCATCAGGCGGGCCGTAAGCTTGTTTGCCACCTTAGTGGTATAAAAACCAGAGCCAGACCGCCACCCAGGAGGTCCCGGGTTCGATCCCCGGTCGGGTCATGATGAAAAACGAACTTTTTCTGATTGGCCTCGGGTCTTGGATGTTTATCTATATATGTATTTGTTATAAAATATAATATCGTTGAGTTAGTATCCCATAACACAAGTTTCGAACTTACTTTGGGGCTAGCTCAATCTGTATAAATTGTCCTTATATATTTATTAAAAAAAATAAAAAAAAATGATTCCTACTTACGGAACCCTCGGTGCGCGAGTCCGACTCGCACTTGTCCGGTTTTATTTAAATTGTATACCTACTTTTTTAAACAAAACAACGCACTTCTTTACCTCGAAGTAGCAAGGAAACTCTAAAATTCAGAATAGTAGAGTTAGAGGAATATCGTGTTAATTTATTCTACCAAAGTAAACATTAAAGTGGGAATAGTCGTACGCCACCTGCGTCTTCTATTTGTAGATAATGGATAAATGCAATATCTACGGCTCCCACAATAAGGGATCGAACACCCAGGTATCATAATACCGACGTAACAGCCATCAAATGTTGAATAGCTTATGCCAGAACTCTACTATTATTATAGGGTGGGACGCCTGCGGGGCATAGGCGGGTGTTCAAGTCGCTTGTTGGACTCATTACACCCTATTCCCGTGTGGATACGGTTGTTACTGTGGCCCCGATGACCTCCCCCCAGAAAACCTTAAACTCCTTCTGCAGAACTCCGCTATGCGACCAGTGTCCAGGTCGCATAGTTTTCCTTCTTCGATCCTATCGGCTTCAAAAGTCTCCGGCCTGAGCCTGCTGTAGTGTATGCACTCAGCCAGGAAGTGCTGGCTGGTCTCTTGGTCACCGCATTCGGGACAAGCGGGGTCTATGCTGTTGTCTATGAGGGACATATGTCGCCATGCCAGAACTCTAAATTGGTATATATAACCGGATAATCCAAAATACTGCCGTCTAAATCGCTAAACGTTGGTGAGATCATTAATAGATTAATATAACTAATGAATGTATATTGATAGAACAATTACCTAGATAGATACTAGAGCGCGCGCATCGCTCTTTGACCATTGTGCAAAGCGTAACCAGATGTTCTATGTGCTAATTTTTAGTTTGCTTCCATTTCGTCGTTTTTACAGCTCTGCACTGCACATTTCATCATGATTCCTTAGAATCTGAATAAATAACATCGAGAGAAACAGTCAGTTCATTCGTTGCTGGCTTCGTTGTTGCTGTTTTGAGTTCGTCTGTTTGTTCATACTCGTGCTTACCGTTCATACTTGCTCAACCGCGCTCTATAGCTTGCTTATCTATATTCTACGGATACAATACAATACAAAATGATTTACCAATATAAATTAAAACAAGGTACCTATTGTTAATTTACTACGAAATCCTAAAAAGATATAATCTTGAGACTTATTGTGAAATTCAGATTTAAATGGGTTGCTGAAACTGGCTGATAGACGACTCAAATTTTACTCGTGTTCTTGTCGCATTACGTATTATTTCATCTCGAAGTTTGCGCTAATATTACAAAGGCAAAAGTTTGTATGTTGTTACTTCTTTATGCTCAAAAGGCTGGGCAAATTTTTATGATATTTGGTACGTACCTTGAATTAACACTTATGGTTTTTATCTTGAAAAGTACGCGATTCCCGTAGGATTTGGTCAAGGGTGTGACAGTCAAATTTTTATGATATTTGGTATGTACCTTGAATTAACACTTATGGTTTTTATCTTGAAAAGTACGCGATTCCCGTAGGATTTGGTCAAGGGTGTGACAGTCAATGGCGCTTTCAAAGTCAAATATGTTTATTCAAATAGGCATATTAGAAGCACGTTCGAATCGTCATATTTTTTTCCTACCACCAGTTCAGACGGCAGATTTGTGCTAAGAAGAAACTGACAAGAAACTTAGCACTTGCTCTTTTAAAATGGTAATGATAAAAGTTACACATTAAACAGCAACATTTAAACAGTTAAACATTAAAACAGCGAATTTTTCTTACGATTTCGCGTTGTGAGCAATTTTTCCGCTAACTGAGTGTTTTCGGTCTTTGAGCGCATATACGCATACGAAGTTGCGCGAGTTTTGCTAGTAACTTATAATGAGATGTATGTACGTTACACCGATTTTTCCATTTCAACTTATATTTCTTAGATGTCAATGTCCAAAGAACTCACTGCTTTGATCTGCCTTACTCCTCGGAGATTGCAATAATGTTGCAGAAGTCGATATCCGGCCTGCAAAGCTCATATGGAAACAGACAGAGGAGTAAATTGGATTATCGGATATCATAACTTTGTAGGTAGAATTCAGACAGACGATTAAGATAAATAGATGTTTATCCTAACCATGTGCCCTCTTGGAACTAAAGTCGCCCGCACAATTTCAATAATAAAGGTATTATGTTAACCTAGTGTATTGCAGTGATAGAGCTCAGTTCATGGAATGAACTAGCTCGATACATAAACATACACAATAGCAAATTTTCATATTCTCTACGTCTTTTAATGTGAATTCCATCCTTAAGCGTTATGCCTGCTCTACACTCTCACGAAGTTGATCAAAGGGAATTAAGTTAGCACGAAATTAGACGTTTACGAAAAATAAAAACGAAGCAAGACAAAGAGTCTGTCCACACTCTCGTCTTGGCTCAACTTTTCGAGAGCGTAGAACCGGCGTAGAGCCATGAGTATTAGCAATTCTTTTTTTTATCGAGACTTCATGGAATCTCTTTTTAGCAAATCTAGAACCATTAAGTCAAAAAGTATCAAGATACGAAACCCCCCAAAGTATCAAAATATGAAAAAATATGATACACAATACCACATAACTTTCGTTGTGTTTTCAATGACGAAGCGGCACCACTTCATCCGTGGTTAACGCCGCGCCGCCGCCGGCGCCGGTGTGTTTGGTGCAGCGACGCCGTTGGTACTTCAATCTGTAAAACTCCTGTAATGCATTGTGGCAAGCAATTAGCAGTCTTCCTAGTCCGTGTTTCATTACGATTACAAACAAAAATTTAACTACGCCAGGGGGGTCCCACTCCGCAGTTTAGGTACGATTGACCTTGGGACCGGCCCGGCCGGTTAATCTCAAGGCTACCACCACTCGGCTCTCGCTCGTGCCGCTAGCTAGACGCATCGCGCGGACTCGGCCGCAGCGCGTGTCGAGTAAATAAAAAATGACAAACTATACGAAAACTAGGTACTACTGTTGTGTGCAAGGTTGTTTAAATAAATCAAAGGCGGAATCGGATATAATTTTTTTAAACTCCGTACGGATAATAAAAGGTAAGTTATTTTGTTGAGTATTAATCATCACGTAAATAAACTGTAACTAAAGTAGGTGAATGAAATAGGCACATACCTAACTGGTAATTTAATATTCAGATTAAATTCTTCTCTAAAAGAAGACAACCCTAACGTCGTCAGAAGAGGTAAGAAATACGCGATAGAAAGAGAGGCAACTTCTAGGTGATTATAACTGTAGGTTGTGTGCGCTGTGCGAGCTGAATTGCACCTTATTGTATCGTAGCGAGAGTCCCTATTTCTTTAATTGATTTTGCGGAGTGAATCTTCTGTACGTAGTACTATTATCTATTCTGTGACTACGCTCAGGAACGTTACACTCGCGAACGGAGTTGCGGGCACAACATGTAATATAGAAGATTGAATGTTGATATGTGAAACATATAAGTATTTTCAATAACAGAAAACTACATTTTTCTCGAGAGAGGATTGTATTTGAAATTCCGCGCGAACGAAATCGCACGTGAAAACTGCATTAAATGATATAAGGGCGAACATACATTTACCGATTCCCGTCCATCTAAACTATTTATACTGAATACATACGTACTGTAAATATGACGTAAGTACAACGAAATGACCCGCGATCGAATCGATTGGCTCCATTGAATTATTGAGATTGTTATTGGGTGAGCATGTCGTCTTATGTCATAGCTTTTTAATTTTATTTAACCGTCCAGTAAATTTTGTTGTAGGTCTGAATAGAATTCTAAAATTTTCAAATATTAACAAATAGTAACAGGTACAAATATTAACAAATAATAAAAAAATGTTTAAGTATAATTTGCGAATTATCGTTCGTGTGGTTCCCTCCTAATAGTATTATCGAAGCCACTGTATGTTCTACCCGCTTTGAAAATTCGGAATTCCGGATACTTATGTTCAATAATTTACTTGCCTTTGCGATGTTGAAGAAAGTATACCTACCTAGTTAGATGTGTGGAGTAAATCTCAGATCGACGCCATTATACTATCGGATATTTTCAACTTAAATCAAATGAAATGCAATGGAAGAATCGCCGTTTTCAATAATGAGTAATTATTGGTTAAGTAAATCTTTTAACAAATTACAACGACCTCTTACAACTCGTTGAAATTTCAACCACTACAAACAAATCGTCCAAAATTAATGTCGTCCATAATTTATTCCTTTTGAATTTTAGTGCGGAACTGAGAAGAAAGTAATTCAGGTTTAATTCTGTTAATCGTGGTCATTAAATGCCGGTATCACGGACTCGACGTCGCTGTCCCCTAATGACCTTTTACGAACGCATTTACCTAAAGAATGACCAAGGCGACCGCCCCGACGCCGGCGGCGGCTACATTATTATTAGGTACGTACTGGAAAATACCAAATCATTAACATTTATTGATCTACGCTCATGTGACTTTTGTACGTGTCGAATTGATTTAGGTCTTGTTTCGCGAAAGTTAAAATCAATGGCTTCTATCATTTTTCAATCAACGTACGTTGCGTCAGCATGAATCTCGTTTCGGTATCGGCTATTGAAACCTGAAATCAATATTTTTTTTTGCCATTTTTATTCTTAGCCTCTAGGAATCCCACAAACATTTACAAATATAATTTTTTCTTGTTCAATCGCTAATGTGATGGTTACTCAATCACGCACAAAAAACACACTTTATTCCACAAAAAACACCATATCGACGGTAGAAAGGAGAAACCCTTTAAGCGACACTTTGGTCGAAAATGAGTTATATACATAATATGTCATAGCGTCATAGGGTAGTATTTTTAGAGTTCCGTAGTAAACTACAAGGTCTGTCTGTCCGCGGTCTAGCGCTTAGACGCTTGATGCTAGAAAGCTATAATAAGGTATGTATACACATATTAACAATGCTAACAAAGTGCTGGAACAAAATTTTGAAAGAATTTTTTTTTGGGTGCCTCCCACTACATAGAAAGTGTCAATGATTTTTTTTTCGCGTTCACAACATGGGTATCGTTAGATAGGTCTCTTCGAAACATTGAGGATGTGGAAAGATTATTTTTCGATACAATGATCCGTTTCGGAATTATTTACATTTATCCTGTCAATTTTCGTTTGGCACGGTGGTCCCCCCCGTTTAAATCTGAAAGTCTTATGTTTAGAAATTTGAAAAAAAAACATGGCAGTAGTCCATATGCTGAACCTTTAATGAAAACTATAATGGTTAAGTAGGTTCTACTAGTTAACGAGTAATAGCCGACGAACTTATAAAATAAAAATTATTTGATAAAAACTTACAAATGTGATAGAATTTTATATTCGACTCAACTGAAGGCAAGCAAAGCACAGCAAATACGGAACCCTATATTGTGCGTGGCCCAACACGTACTTGCCCGGTTTTTTTTTGTTACAGCTTATAGGAGAGCAAACGAGTTAGCGAGTCACTTCATGGTAGGCAAATACTGCTGCCCATGGACATCCACAACTAAAAGAATCTTGGTTGCGTTGCCCTAGAGGCGTAGAAAAGAAAGAAAGGGAGAAAGAGACAGGAAGTAGAAAGGCTTTTGTCTCTTTCACATAACATACGAAACACAGCGGCATATCACCTGATTAGTATAACATAGTATTTGAAAACTTGCATTTATCCTAACTCAACCGTGAGCATAGGTTAAATCATAGGGCCCGAACGAGCAAGCCCATTTCATAAAATGTACCATACAAAAATTAACGTAGAGCAAGCCGATAACAGTGTATATTTGAACAAGAATATTGCCGCATAATTTAAACTTACGATATTGCATCAATATTGTAACCGTAGTGTATTCACGATAGGCGCTTGCAAAATCAAATCACCATACGTTCACGTTCGATCACGAACTTGTGGACAATTTTTCATGATTACTTTCAGATGTTTCTGTTTCAGGTAAAAAATATGAAATAAGATAAAATCATTTATTTAATAATAAACTTTTCTTCTTGTGTACATCATATTGTAAAAGAAAATAATAAAAACAAGTAAGTATAAGTTACTCCTATTTCGAAAACAGAGCAAAAATTATTTCCTGTAAAAAAAAACAACTTAATTTGTACTTATATATTAAAACACGCGAAATGTAGGTAAGGTAACCAATAATCTCTTAACCTGTAAAATATGTATTCAGACTATTCAGTCAGTCATTAGTCACAATTCACAATATAATCTAATATACCCCATGGCGAGTTACTATGTTTTTAAGAGGCTCATAATAATACCAGAGACAAAACGACTTTTTGTCATCTCACACAGTTTTAAACCCTTTCCTGGGCGACAATACACAATAATTCATAGCTTCAACCTTATCTCTAAGGTTCAATTTATGGCAACTATTTAGTTACTGCCTTGTAAAAGCTTGTAAGCTATTATTATTCGTGTACAATTTGTTATAGAATATTTAGTTAAAATCTGATATCAAACAGTAACAAAAGCCATGAGCAAATAAACAATAGGATAATACAGAAAAGTTACTAGGCAGGTATGCAATTAAAAGTTTTATTGGTGAAAACAACGAAACTTTTAGTAATTTAGGTAATGTATTAATAAAAGCTTCCTCTAACGACTTTGGACACAGTGTAAAGGTTTTCATAATCCTACAACTACTTTATTTCAATTTGGCTTAATATTTCCGATATTATTTTGGAACATTACATGGATCATCTTCACGCCCAGAGCCAATAAAACTTTAGTAAGGCAAAGTTCAAAGGATAATAAGCTAACCGGACTACTTTCACCCATACTAAAATATATTTTTAGATGAGAAAATATGAAATACTTACTACATAGTGAAATTATAACTAGAGAATAAGCTAGCTTTGCCTCACCTCTGAACAAACGATATCAATAAAGAAAAAGAAAAATTGTAAATTTTCAATCATACTTAGTACTATATTTGACATCTTACTTTTTTGAATAGAATGCTACGTTATTTTAGAAACATGTAAGAACAAATAAAGAAGTGCGGGGTAAGCAGCAACGCGTTTCGAGCGTGCACGAACTACTTACTTGTACTAAATGTATGAACTTCTATTTTGAAGTATTCGGAATTTTAAACGTGTAGTTGAGAATCATGGTCAGTGTTCCGGCGTTGATGAGCGTGCATAGCGTGCACGTTGAACGCCTCTTCATACTACAATGAAATTGGAACGTCCCACTGTACGCCCCGCCTGCCGTTCCGAATTTTCGGTCTTTTATGTATAACTGACTCGGCTTCGACCGCGTCCAGAAGATCTGATCAATAATAATAAACTTTTATTCTGGAAAAAGATGTTTTTCGGGATAAAAAGTAGCCTATATCACACAATTACTTTCGACGTGAAAGAGGGACAAACAATCGAACAAAGTCACTTCCGCATTTATAATATTAAAAGTAGGTAATGGTTATGTTCACATGTGCAATTTAGCCCAAGTTATAACGATATTCATCAACCCGGGCGAAACTAAGGGAAACTAACACATAAATAGAGGTCTCTTCTTCTTTTCTTCTTAAGATGGCGCTACAACCCTTTGTGCCTCTTCTACGGTGTCTCTCCATTTGTCCCTCAAGTTGGCGACCCTTCCCATCCTTCCTCAAATTTTCCTCCACGAAATCCAGCCCACGTTTTTTGGGCATAAATAGACGTAAAATAATAAAAATCTGTTATTTATGGTTGAACGATCTTAACGATTGATTTAATAAAGACAATACTTCATTATTCCGGGCCGCAGCTTCAAAATTCGTAATCGGCTTAATCGCCACTGAAAACGACGGCTTAGGAGCGAACTCGATAAAGAAAGAAGACTACATAAAGCAATAAACTTTCTGAGTTCATAATTATGAACAAGTAGCGTGATAGCAAAGCAAAGGTATCACAATGTCACTTTAATAAATTCATTCCTAAATAAAAATGTATATTTAATTTATTATATTATCTATTTCAGTCAATTTTTAGAATGTATAAGGTCAGGTTAAATATACTTCTACTTTTAACATAAGGTTATATATAGCATTATATAGGTACTATGTAAAAATGTTATCGTAAAAATTAAAACAAAAATGACTGCATAAACTTAAGGTGTCCCTCAAAGAATAGGTGGAAATTAGAGTAACAAATTTTTGTATTAAACTTTCTTATTTTTAGTATGTTTTTTATATCATCATCGTCTTAGCCACGAGAAGTCTATGTTCAGCAGTGGACTGTCTGATATTCAGATATATTATCATAATAAATTCATAATTCGGTGGACGTTCTCCAAAGGCAGCATTTATCCACAAAGCAGGTAATTTAATATTCATAAGATGCATAGTGTTATTGACTTGGTCCAGACAAAATTGCATAAAAGTAATACATATTTCTATTTGGATTACTTTACAGCTGTTTCAGACTAGCGTTTTGTACGCGCGTATAAGCTCGTTATTGGAAGCGCATGTAGGCGCATGTAGGCGCACCTTTTGCCACATGCGTGATTCGTACGAGTGTTGACGCGCTTAAAAGCTCGTATAAGCGCGAGTCGATGTTAATATTGACACGACACCACTATACCGGTACGTGAACACGCCGAAATATGCCCGTATACGCGCGTCCGGTTTTTTGAAGCGCGTAATGTAGCGCGCGTGTAAGGGCGTATGCCGAAACGACCGTATACGCGCGTATAATAACGCTAGTCTGAAACCGCTCTTAAACAAAAACGTTCAATTATAATTACGATCGTTCGACTGCTGCAATTAAACGTCTAGGCGGATTATTCGAGTACTGCCGGTTATTTCAAGCTTACTTTCCCCATTTCAATAAATATGAAAACTAGCAATATTGAATTCATTTTTAGTGCTTATGATATTACTGGGGATATAAGTTTATCACTAGCTTTTCCCCGCGGCTTCGCTCGTGTTAATTTTATGATATAGATCTCGTTTGACAACAAAACAACCCATAGCGCGACTTGTGGCGCAATCTGTTGGCCGATACAGCGCCCTCTATAGTAGAAAAATTATTTTCCCATTGGAATGACATACTTTCACGGGACAAAAAGCCTATGTTGGGCTCTGTACCCCTAACAATAAAAGTATGCAAATTTTCATAATGATCGGCTGATTAGTCAAGCCGTGAAGGAATAACAAACAAACAAACTCACTTTCTCATTTATAATATTTAATAATATACATATAAACATATTTAATAATCATCGATTATTATCGATAACATAATAATGTTATTTTATTGCCGGCCCTCAGACCAGATTAACCGTTGGAGAGTAGAAACATTATGGAAAATAACAATGCAAATAGTTTATTACATTGATATATTAAGCTTCATAAAAGCGATGAGACTTAAAAAAAAAATATATATATTATAATATATATACATATATATATAGGGACAATTCATACTAATTGAGCTAGCCCCAAAGTAGGTTCGTTGTGTTATGGGATACTAACTCAACGATATTATATTTTATAACAAATACATGTTATAGATAAACATCCAAGACCCGAGGCCAATCAGAAAAAGTTCGTTTTTCATCATGACCCGACCGGGGATCGAACCCGGGACCTCCTGGGTGGCGGTCTGGCGTGGTAACCATTACGCCATGGAGGTCGATTAGACTTAAAGGCTTAACAAAGCCATATAATGTTCTATTAGCCGTTAAAAGGCCAACGCCTTTTAAGCTGATTGTTCACATAAGAGGCGAGAGGAGAAAAGAGTTGTACCGCTGTGCTAATTAACCAATAAAATGATAGTATCTATGTAAATCTAGCTGTCCGCTGAAGCGAAACGGAGATTTTATACTACGTTAAAATTAGACTGTAGTTAATTCTTTTATGCAGTTAGAAACCTTAACTTTAAAATAGATTTGTGCAACTCACCATTTATTTCAATGGACTAAGAACAACCGCTTGCGATTATGTGGAAGTAAAGCTTGTTTGCTAATAAAAAAAAAGGGAAAACAGTTCTGAAAATATTGTTATTCGTGTTGGGTTTTAAGAACTTAAATAAAGATAATAGTAAAATATATTGCGGGCAAGAAGCCAAATAACGTACACGAAAAACTGGACAACGCAACGTTTAAATACTACTTAATAAATAAATCCCTAATGATCTAAGGCTTTTCGAAAGTAATGCCAAATTAACGGCGACTCGACGTTTAATATAAAAATAAAATTTATTACACTAAATTCGTTTTATTGTTCATTTCTAATTAAGTCACGAATTGTGCGTGATATTACTGGCGTAAAGTGAAATCGCAATTTCAAATTAATTATGCTGGTGGACACAAATTTTATGACGTTACATCAATTTTACATGGAATATACCAAATGTTTTGCCGACAACTAATACCTACTATACGTACAACTAATACGTAAAACTAATTATTAACAAATATTGTGATTAAATTTAATGACATATATTTTCATTATTTAATGATTTTAGTTTATTATAGAATTTAAAAACTTATCATATACATCTAAATTTCATTAGAGATAAGATGATTTTTTCTTTACGAATTTATTTCTCTGTATAGCATATAAATACATAAAATATCAAAGAATCATAACAGAATTTATTGTAATAAACAATCGTTAATACATTATCAATTACATAATAGTCCATGATATCAGAAAACATATTTCACTAACAAAGCCACAACGTGCGTAAAAGTAAGATAAACCGAATCGAATAAGGAGTCACCGTGTAGCTTAGCGATATAAGTGATTATCCCTGATATTGCTAGCTATCTCAGTTTCCCAGCGATCACCATTAGTGAGTAACTTTTCTTTATTATAAAGTAGTTCCTCGTGTGTTTCAGTGGCGTATTCAAAATTGGGGCCTTCGACAATCGCGTCTACAGGGCAAGCCTCTTGGCAATAGCCGCAGAAAATGCACTTAGTTAAATCGATATCGTATCTAGTTGCCCGCCGCGATCCGTCGCACCTCTCCTCGGCGTCTATCGTAATCGCTTGCGCCGGGCAAATCGCCTCGCACAGTTTGCAGGCGATGCAGCGCTCCTCCCCCGACGGATATCTGCGTAAAGCATGCTCACCTCTGAACCGAGGTGAGAGCGGCCCTTTCTCGAACGGATAGTTTATTGTGGCTGGCTCCTTAAACACGTGACCAAGAGTAACCGCAAACCCTAAAAGTAGAATTGTTGCGGTTAGAAATATTTAAAAGACTGAAAGAAGAGAAACTTAAATATTAAATATAAACCCCAGTTACTTTGTCCACATAAAATATTAGATTCCATTTTTCATGTACTGTTTTCAATTTTTCTTTAGAGTTATTAAATGAAATGTCGGAGACGTCCCACACAACAGATCATACAACCTTCATAAATACGCTCTATAAATTTTCGGCGCAGCGAATAAAATTGGATGACTGGTTCATGAATAAACATTTTTTTTTTTCCTAGCCTGAAGGTCATGTGTCCCACTGCTGGGGTAAACCCTCCCCTCCCTTTCTCCACCCGTCACGGTTTAAAGCTGCTTCTGGCCAGCCGTCTTTTATAAAGGTGTCAAGATTGTATTTTATTCTGGCTTAAATTAATAATTTACATTATTTTTTACAAAAAAAAATGCTGTGCTAAAAAATGCTACTATTTTGTTTTATATTATTTTTTACAAAAAAAATATTCTAATTACAATATTTACCTCTAACAATCTCTGTCCAGAAGCAAATTTGAGAGGCTCTATCGAAGAAATCTCTCATTGTTGTAGATGGTTCCTGATCGTTGATGTAAATGAATTTCACATCGTACATGGACCTAGGACAGCAGTAATGTGGTGGGTACTGCGGGGGAGGGCATGGGGGACACGGAGGGAAGGTTGGGCATGGTGGGCATGGCGAACAAGGAACGTCGGATTTGAACCTCAAGCTAACCCTTTTGTACAACTTAAACCACTGGTTTCTACTCACTGTAAACATTATTTTGTTTCGAATTTAAATGACTTTGACACTAGCCGGTTTTTGTGTCAAAGATGACATTTTCTATATGTCTTATTTTTCTCTCTGGATGACATCATGTTTTTTTTTTAACAATTATGTTTATCCATGGTTATACATGTATCCCGTTTGATGAAAGGAGATTATAATTTTAAGGTCAAAATTAATAATCGATCCGAATCTCATCCGGATAGACTTTTCTCTATCTAAGATTAAAAATTCAATACATTTTTTGACATGAAGTGTCATTAAAGTGTCATTTTTATACGTAAATATCCGAGATTGAATTCACTTATAGATTACTAATTTTGACTGTAGTGTAATCGATATCAAACGTCAGTGGTCGCAAACATTTAATCTCGAGCATTTAATATTCTAATCCAATTTCCTTTGTAAATATTTTATGAAAATAAAAATAGTATAAACTAAAATGGGTAGTCTGTGAAACCTGTTCTATACCAGGTTCAGGTCACGTATTTTCTCAGATAGTACTAGACTAGACTGTTTCTATTTCTGTCATTGGCTATATTCACAGTAGCATATTCATTTTGAAATAAAAATAAAATTTTACTTGACCCCTTTAACGAGGTATGCTATTGCAAGTATCTATTTGTATTATAATAATGCTGCCTTAATTTCATGTAAAACCACATTTGCATTATTGTCAATAATTTATTCCTACCAAATTATAAAAATGTTTCTAGTAGCCGCGTAGCAAGCAATCTTCCAAAACTTTCTTACGACAGCACACGTAAGTTGTGCGTAGCTACGACGTAGCAGCTGCGTAGCAACGTAACATTGTATCGCTCGCAACATATCGTAGCAACATAACAGGCTGTATTATCCTCGTAGCTATCAAGTAATAGATGCGTAGCAATAACAGAGGGGCCTCATAATTTTGTAATACTTTAAGCTTAGTAGAGGAGCTCGATAGCGTCACTGTGTATCGAACTCTGATATGATCACGCAAGTTAAGGGACAGCGACTCTAGCCACTGTTTGGTAGGGTTTCGTTATCTCGAGCTTCTCCGTGCTTCGAAGGGCACGTTAAGCCGTCGGTCCCGGCTGTTGTCAATGGATGACAATAATTAAGCCAAGTCAGTTGCCTTAGGGCGGCTTGAAAACACCGGCCTCTGCCAATCCGCATTGGAGCAGCGTGGCAGAGTACGCTCTAATCACCTTCGATTGAAGTACCTGTACCCCTGCAGTGGAATGATTATGGGCTGATGTGATAAGCCTAGCATGGAAAGAAAATGTTAGGTGTAATTTTATTAAATTCACGCGACATCAATGGTTTGTTACACAAACGGGCACGTACATCGTCGCGGTTCGTTCGTCGCGTAGTGTCGCCGGCATCTGCTCGTTATGCTAATAGCTTCCACGTCGTCTCCTGTTACCCACTCGATTCTCGAACGAATAGATCATCAAATAAACACTCCTTATAAGTCACATTATTGTTGGAAAGATTTTTGGTTGAAAAAAAAAATATTTATTTGGAAATTAAATTGATTATGTCTTTCTTATTTACAAAGTCATATAATAAGATACCGCCACTTTGTCTTATAATACCACATACAATTCATGATAGGTATATTACTTCTACACTTTTAGTCTCTAGTCACTACAAAAATGCGCTATAACTTTCAAATACTTAAATAATAATAAACAGGGTTACCTGTAATTTGACGTATATCCGGAACGTGCTTATTGGAGGGCTCGAGGGGCTCAAAAGCATCAAAATTAACCACCTCTATGTACGGGCGAAGTTCAGTAGTTCTAAAAATATTTACCCAGAATTTCACATTTAATTTACAATTATGTAAAATCTACCTATTCTATAGCCTCCATGAGGCCTCTAATTAAACATAATATCATATTTGACACTTCAGCTAATCTAAAAACATTACCATGATACATAAACCTGTAAAAAATGCGTCAAAAATGAAAAATATAACCCGTATTTGCAACAGTAATTCCTGTCAGAATTTTGTCATTCATGCTGCAAAAAAGTTACATAAAAAAGTACTACGATGCTCATCGTACAAAATGCTAGAAAAACATAATAGCTATTGCAAAGGTGCATCACTCTATAAACGTCGGCATAGAGTTCATGCGCGTGAAGACCAACCTAACGTTAGGCGTCGCACGTCGAACGGTTGGGGTCCCGCCATAGAGTGAATTTTAATTCCTTTGTAGTGCAAGTTCCGACCGAACAGCTCTGCAGCTGTCAACCTATATGAGTGAGGAGTTCTGGCCAAAGGGTGTCATGTTCCGGCGATACAGACGTAGGCTACCGAACAACCAGCAGTATGCTACACTGTATGTCAATTAGTTTAATTTAAAGTTCTTTGTTTTTATATCTATATATACATTTTAGTTTGTAAGGTATCTATGGGTCCCTTGTTTATTTTTAAGATCTTTGTAAACACTGTGTTGCCTGAAATAAAGAATTATATTTATTAAAGCTTCCTAAATCCTAATGTAAAACGTGTTTAAATCGGTGCAGACAGTGAAAAAGATCTGATTTACTATTGTGCCGTAATGACATTTCACTTGTTTTTTTTTTCTCTTTTTAGGATTCCGTAGTAGACTACAAGAAACGGTCTACGGTCTAGGGCCTAGACGTTTACCTAATGCTACAAAGCTGTAATTTGGTATGTATACGTATATTAACAGTAGTGCTAACAAGGTTAGATACATCAAGAGACCTATCTACCCTTGTTAGCACTGTCCCCCCCCCCCCCCCCCCCCCAGTCTATCTCCGAAAGTCATTAATTAAAAAAAGGTTAACTAGACTCTGTACCGAGTAATAGCCGACGAACTTATAAAATAAAATTTATTTGATGAAAACTTACAAATGTGATAGAATATATTAAAATATTTGCCTTTATTACGGGAACAGTTCTAGGTGTTATAATTATCATGTTCTCTTGTGTTCATCAATCTGAACCCAATGGTTTGTTAGAACCATGCGCGCGTATATTTATTGTCGTTCGTATCTCACTATTGGCGACATCGCTCGTATTTCTTCTGTCACCGAGCAGTACAGATTAATGTGTTCACACGAGATAGGCTGTGAAGTCATTATCTACACTTTCAGGTCGTGATAGTTATTTTAACTGCGTAATTCTGCTGTTGAGATGAGTTTTAGAGTGGTACATTCATCTCATCATACTTTGTACATGAACAGGTAGTGGCTCGTCGATGGGCCGGCTCGACCGCGGCAGTACCACCTCGCAGAATATCGACGTGAGGCTGTGTTTCTTACTAGAGTAAAGAGTGCCGCAAGTCTACAAACCCCTCCTGCTTCCAAATCCTTTTTTCACTTGTTTTGAGTTCTTCCTTTTTTCTTCCTTCATAGGTGGGTAACGCATGGGCAGCGGCGATTGCTCATCATCAGGTGTTCCGCTAGCTAATTTGTCCTCCTCTGTCATAAAAAAAGAGGAGCTCGATGGCGTCGCTGTGTGTCACACTCTAATATGAACACGCAAGTTAAGCGACGTCGACCCTAACCATCGTTTGGATGGGTTTCGTTATCTCGAGCTTCTCCTTGCTTCGGAGGGTACGTTAAGCCGTCGGTCCCAGCTGTTGTCGATGGATGCCAGTCGTTAAGCCAAGTCGGTGTCCTTAGGGCGGTTTGAAAACACCGACCTCTGCCAATCCGCATTGGAGCAGCGTGGCAGAGTACGCTCTAATCACCTTCGATTGAAGGGAGACCCGTATCCCAGCAGTGGGATGATTATGGGTTGATATGATGATGATGATGTCATAAAAAAAAGATAAAAAAACATCTCGATGTTTTCCACAGTTTTATTTAAATACTAGGAAGCCAAACAAGTTCAGATCAAGTGGTTTTAAAAAATAAATTTTCAACAAAGAATTGACCTTTCCTTTTTCTGTAAAGCAACACACAGTTCAGTATAATTAGTATAGCCTTGTCTGTACTGTAGTGCAGCAAATCAATGAAAGCTGATAAAAATAGATAAAACACTATGTTCCTGATTACATAACTAGCACACTGGCCAACAAATAAAACTATGTCAATGCTACATATATTAACAACAAGTCATTTTATTGCATTTTGATTAGGTACTTTTTCATTACAACGACATTTTAACCATATATTTTTATTAGTTTTAGTTGTAGTAGTATTTCTGTATGGTATTTATATATATATATATACATATATATTATATTTTCATTCTTGCAGTTTTTATTATTCTAGTTATTGTTATTATCTAATTAATTTGAGTTTTACTTGTGACCGCTTCGTACATAACTTCGTTACCTTGGTTGCCCTGGAAAGCTTTATTACAATAGTAACGCCTTGTTAGTACACTAGTCCGTAAGTCATTCGGTTTCATTTTTTATTACGTTGTGTAATAGAAAAAATCTATCTACAAGAGTCCAACACAGGGAAAAAAAGTTGCCTAGGATCCATTGAGGGATCAAGCAATAAATCCAAGTGGAAGGAGGGGTTACTCATAATGTATTATTTTTCAATATATTTTATAAAGCTTTATTATTTCAAAATGGAAGTGATTACAGGCACGTACATCATTGGGGCTCACTCTAGCTCGTCACGTGTTGCCGTCAGCTGCTCGTTACGCTAATGTCATTCGCGTTACGCCTCCGATTACCTACTATATCCGTAGCCAAATTAATCCACAAATTAGATACTAAATTACTGCAGTCAAATTGTCAAAAATACTAGAAATTCCAGATCAACGATTAATAGACAATATTTTTATCCAAACTGATACGTAAATGCGAAAGTAAGTCTGTTTGTACGATTGTCCGTTGCGTTTTCAATTATTTGAATTTAATATAAGCCGCTGAACCATCTAAAGGAAAGATGTGGAGATGGTATAATGAGTATTTCCATAGTATATGATCGCGTGTGTCCTCCACGTGGCTACTACAGAGACAGGTGCTGGTGTGGCTAAAGGGACAAAAAGTCAAACAGCTGAACTTCGAGCTCGATGGCACCTCTAGTAACGCACAAGCAATGTTTTGACTTTGAATACGCAAACAGGACCGGCCAAACCAACCGGCTAATGAGAAAGAGGACCCAAAAAGGGTTGTGAATGGTACCAAATCACACGATCGTGGGAAGATAATAATATACTTACTCGATCATCATGGGAGTTCTTTTCGAGTGAGATGAAAAATAACTCATCTTGAGATATTTTGATTTATCTTGAGTTATTCATGTCTTTTGATTACGTTGCTTAGAATCTTGATAATTTCAGTGGTCCAAAGGATTGCAGACTTGTTGAGTATTAATTTCAGTTTAACCACTCGATTCGTTTTTGTGAAAATGGGCTTCTATGGGACAGCCAACCAGACTCAGAACGGATTGAATCATAATAACTATACAATTCTACATTGATATAAAAACTGTGTATCTTATCTTTTATATAATGTAGGCAGGCATCTTTTTTAACTGCTAGAAAATTCTATTATGGGACGAATAAATCATTCACATGTTCTCTCGTACCAAATGCAAGAAATCGTCAGCCACAAACTTCGCTAACAAATCCACGGCGTCGCGTATTCGGGAAGTTCAAGGAGAGTATTACGTTGACAATAATAACTCACAGGCCGCGACAAATAGGATGTGGTTAGTAACACCCGACAGTACTAAATGAAGCTCAACAAACAATTCTATTCTGTTTAAAGGAACTACTTCTACGCGTGGATTTGTCAATGTTAGCACATAATATAGTTCTGACCGTGAAAATTTCAGTATAATTGACGTGGTGTTTTTTTATGTATTTTTTTATTTAATAATATTAAATAGTAGGCTTAAAATTGCCAGAGCTGATATTCACAAAATTAAGCATTGAAAACAAAATTAATGCGGTTTGTATTTTTAGAACGAATTTTCTTCTTTTCATAAGATTATTCTTTATATTTTAAACTAAACTTCTTTATCGTGCTTATTTACATAATTATCTTCATAATCTCATCCTTAGGTAAAAGATAGAGTCATCGTTAATGGTATTTTGACAGACTTTAGTGTTAGTGGTTATGGCAATAGCTTCATCTTTGAGAACTACGTAGAAGATAAACATTTGTATGAATGAACATGACTATTTGTCTTAATTTTGTAAGTAGGTAGATGGCATTTTGTAATTCGTCCAGGAATATTTATTTATTTATTTAAATGAAACAAACATGGCCAATAGGTAATTTATTTGGAAAATAAGGAGTACAGTAATGTTACAATTTGTGCGAATTAAACAATCTTAAGTAAACCTAGGTTCGTTTTTTCAGAGTGGATACAAATACTGTGTATTAAATTTTTGCGATACATTCTCATCATTTTTTATTTCTTTAGACAAACGTAATAAACTTACATTACCGATATTTAATCATTTTGAAAGTTAAAACAGATATGTATTTTATCACATTGTTTTAATCAAAATATCAAAATCAAACCAATTTTGCAGCTCATTCCACCGAATTTATTTATCCATATTCATAGTAATTATTATAAAGCAAGTTTGTAATTTGTAAAAAATCTTTCGATTATACAATTCAGGTGAATGAATACCAATGATGGATTTAATAGTTTCGCATAAAATTATCATTTTCATAAATAAAACAAAAGTCATAAGTAAATACAACGTACATGGAACGCAGATTTTGTGCGTTCGGGTGTAGGGCGCATGACAAAACGGAAGCATGGCGCGCAAAATATCCATCGCAGATTTTTCACAGACTTTTAGGTATTGTCCTAATAGGACGCGAATGCGCGATCATCGTTGGTTCGCGCGAATTTTACTCGAACGAACTAAATTCGCGCGAACTTGACTATCCTAATTGACAATCGCGCGACGCTTGGGCGCACGCTTATGAACACGCGATGGTCGCATCGCTTACTCGCGCGATGATCGCGGATTCGCGTCCTATTAGGACAATGCCTTAACGCACACTGCGCACATTTATAATGATGATGTCAAATTGAAGTTGAAGCAAACAATCTATTGTTTTTGCGTAGCGCGGCGCGCCACGATCTGCCAGAATATTTTACGCGCCGGACTTTTCGTCTCATGAGTGTTACTCATCGAGTAGGTACGTAGCCCTTTTGCGTTTACTGCATATAATTGCATAGGTTCTATTTGCACAGATAAAAAGTGCGTCATAGATAGTATGTCGCCTGCGTTTGGACTTTAAGTCTTTGTTCAAACAAGTGCGCAAAGAAGTGCACTTTGCCAAACGGTGTCGGTTTTTTAGCGTACATCAAAGCGTTCAAAGTCGACAATGTTCAAATGTTTGCGTAGCCTGCCACACTTGCGCAAAGTTCAGTTCAGTCGCGCGAGTGTTGGTAAGCGGACGGTTGTGAGATATATTATGTACGTACAAAGACTGAAATAGGTTAGGTTACATGACATGATAAATGACCTTTTTACTTCCTTCACGCCTTCTTTTTGGTCGTTTTGATAGATTCATATTTTTCTGCACATTTAATAAATAATGAATGACATGCACTCAAATAGCATATGCACACTGCATCCACAAAATCGCCGTCCATCTTGTTTGTGCTTGGTCAACGTACTGTGGAGAAAATGACTTTGCAAAGCAGTGTGGCAGGTTGCTTCAATAAGTGTACAAACAAGTGTGCAAAGTCGTCATTTAAATGTTCAAATGTTTGTGCTTGATGTAGCGCCCGCTTAAAAATGACTCTCAATCAATGTAATGAAAAAGGAATTCCCAAATTAAAATTAGGCTCTTTAAAGTTTGCTATTGTTATACATTCAAAACACCTAAACATATAAGTTACAAGTACTACTATGAAGAGATTGGTGGTTATACACGAAGTAAAATAAGAGCGCGTTTTTCCCGCGGCGGCTGCCCAAAGAATGGTTTTTCGCGTGGTCAAAACGCACCCTTAACGTTCCCATATAATTTCATAAGGATCAAATTGGTAGCACACAGAAATCATGTATGTACATAAGAATACAGAAATCTTACTTTTAATATGGGATATATACGGCTATTAAGTAACTATTATTTTTTTTGTGTATTTTATAACTTTTATCCACATTGAACACAAATAACTATGCTAATAAACCAGTTACATGTGGTTTTATTTCCATTTGATATTTATTATTATGTAAGAAGTTATAATGACATATTGTTTATATTATCTTATTTAATCTGCTTACTGTTAATGGCTGAAACGCAGAGCGGAGTTCACACGAAACGCGTCGCGCATTGAGTCTAAAAAACGTTACTGAAACGATTTACCACAATAGTTTTATAAGTATTTTTTAGAAACTTTATTTAGATTTGGTCTAACGAAATACTGTCATTGAATGGTTTTCAATTTGTTTAATTCGATTTAAAATATTTCAAACTTAAAAACGACGTTGTTTATATTTTTGCAGACTTTTCCTTTCATTGTTCAACTGATGTCATCACTTTATTACACACAAATATAATTTTATTTCGCTAAAAGTACATTATAATTTTAAAACTCGCGCGCTGTGAATCGTTTCTTACACGTATACGAATCCTGAATGATACGTATCCTGTAATAATATATGTGTCCGCCACTTCTATTTTCAGTCTGTTTAACGCTAAAATCTGTGTATTATGTAATATGTAATACAAAATGTCTATGTAATAAATCAGCACTATTTACAAAATTTGAAATTTCTACTAATTGGGTCGCGTTTACATATGAAATATCTCGTGAAAGAACTCGCAGGACACATGCAACATCGTTTACATATCATATAAATTCCTGCAATCTATACTTGCAAAAAATTACTGTTGCAACTTACCGCAGAGGTGTTTAATTACACATCAAAACTAATGGATGTCATGAAAATTATGACATTCTATGTAGTTTATAATTAGTTGCAAATAAATAATTTATTTCTATCTATCTTCAAACTGTACAATCATGCTCAGACAGAAACTAAATCGACAAAATTCGATAGCTGTCGCAATTTATTTGTATACTCGCAACTACAGTTGTGCAATTTATCGCGATTAGTTTACGATTTGCATATTGCTGACGGACTGAGCATCGTCTATTTATCGCAGGTGGACGCAGCCTATGAAATAATTGCTAGCGTAGAAAGTAATATTAAGGGTACTGATAAGACAGTTTTACAGTCGGATTAATGCAAGTAGAATATTATATTTATGCAATATTGTGTGAAATGTACATAAGCGTTTCACGGGAAAATATTAAAATGGAATATACATTTAAATAAATTCAAAAGTGACTGTGTATTTACAAAATTCATATAGAAATTAATGTAAACAAATTTGCAATTAGAATAATCTGACCAATAGCGGCTACCAACAATCACCAACTCGGTTCAAGGTAATAAAGACAATCTTATGTGTTAAAAATTCTATTCTAGTACATACAACTAAGTGTAGCACACTTCATTATATACGTACTTATTTAAAATCCTTTAAAATACGATCAGTTCAAGATCTAATAATTGAAAAACATTATATACAATGTTTTAATTAATCCATAGGTTATATTATAATGTATCTCTGTATATATTATATCTATGTGCTGAGCACTACCTAACTAATAATGTGAATCTAAAAATATATTTACCGAGAAATATGTAATAATCTGTTTATGATTCCAGGAGATAAAAATTCGCGATGGTAAATATCCTATATTGGTTGTCAGTAGTAATATTTTTTTGTATTCTGAGAATTTAATGTTAATATCTCATGTTATTAAATCAGTATTTACCATTACCAAGTACCTAACGGTAAATATATTTTTAGAAAATTATTAACACATGTTCTATGCTACATACGAAAAAAGTAAAATCTAATAAATTACAAAATCTTATTCATTACAAAATCACGCAAATAAATTAAAAAAAAACACAAACACCATAGGCCTGCAACGGGTGCAATAGATCGTCAATTCGAACCAACATAACTTTCCGGACATTTCAGTGGCAAACGATTTTCACTGGATTTCCAACAAGGCTCTCTGATTAACCGTCGCGCGTGGGGTAGTCACTATAACATAAGTTGCGCTCATATGAAGCTCACATTATTTCAAAACTTTACCATTTTTTACTGAAAACTGACAATTATTAATTTGTGCACATTCAATAAGGCTTCCCGTAGTACTGTGATGTTGATTTTCATTATCTACTACAAGTTTATCGAGAGATTCACACACACCTCATCATCAGCAAGAACCTTTTGATCGTGATGGTTAAAAGTAGTAATGATAATGGGTGATGTCTTGCCCTTACACGAAGTGTTAGAATTAAAGTTTGTAGAATACTGACAGTACCAGATGATACACTAATAGAATTAGTATTTGATGTTACAAATGCACAAAGTAATATTTATCAGACTGATATTCTTTCCAGATTTTGTTTTATCTCTCCATCATCGGATATTTGATTAATTTTTTGTCATCTCAAGTTCTTGCGGGGTACACATTACATAGATCTCCAATGGGCACTATAATATTTTATGACTATTTCTACTTTGAAGCATAATATTATTTCGTATCAGTTTGATAACACGCTTCGATATTTTAAATGGGGAGATAAAATCTGAAATAAATCTCAATTAATGATGAAACACACAATTATTTACACAAAATACAACGCAACTAGTTTCTTTGGTAAAATTAACGTAAGAAAGGTTTATTTAAAAACTATAGAGTTAAAAAAAAAGACAAAAATCATGATACAGAACACCAAATAGTCTCCTCGTTTAAAATCTCGAAAACTGTAGTAAGTACACAATTTGTTGTCTTATTTCTATTTATTTTACGGACATTGAATATTACGATTTATATATTTCATTTTCTCTGTACATATTTGTTTAATTATTACTCTTACGCTTAATTGGTGTTCTGCTTACAGTGCAATTGGATATGGTCACAATTGCTAAAAACAAATAAAAAGTCCTTACAAACTATAGAAATGTTTAAATGATAATAATCACTAATCTAAGTTCTACAGCTATTTTATTAATTATATTTCTTAACATTAAATTATTATTAAGTCTTGTCAGACATGATGAAGTATTCGATAATTAAAAAACAGACTTAATCCTGAAGTTAGTTGTGGTGGTAGAAAGAACTAGGAATTTGATTATATGATAAGCGTAAAATGGCAGAACAAGGCCGCAGATGCGTCAGGTCTTGGTAAGGTCTGTCAAAGCGTGTAAACGTCGCACACTGGTCCGGTTTCAATAAATAGTGTACTTAGGAACCACACTCGTTATTTTGACATTAAAAAATCCATATAATAGGAAATTTGATTTGGAACAATATTTTTTGTTACGTTAATTTTTTTGATTTCTGGTTGTAACAAAGTCTAAAAAAATACAATCGAAAAAAATGTGTGTGGAGTTGAAATTGTTTTTTTTTTTCTTGTTATGTTCAAAAATGTTAGCAATGAAACCTTTTGTATATTGACGTCTTTAATTTATTCTTCATCACCTAAAAAAAAGTTTACGCATATCACCATTGGCTGAGACTACTCATTGCACTATGTACTAGCAGTGATATCTACGAATCATATAAATTGTACGCGGACGCATATTTATGTCATTAGCTATTCAACTCTTGAATTAGCAACATACTTGTGAACTTCACCGAGAAGATAAAAAACCACTGGAAACCATGTCTCGATTTGGCACTTATTTGGACATTTACTTATTTCTGCGTGAAGGAGATCTCAAGGATTACAAGCGACTCCATGAAGAGATTTTGAAATGCATTTCGCTTGAAATTTCACATGAAGATTCTGAAGCAATATTGAAATTTGAAGCAATATTGAACTCTCACTGTAAACTTGAATAGAAGATGGACTGAGGCACACCGAGCTCAAAAAACATTTATGAACAAGCATATGAACTGGCTGGAGACAAAAATCAAATGGCCTCAATGCAATTCTGTAAACCTCGCGGAGATTTTTGAAGATACTGAGAATTTAGAACAAGAGCATCAAGATCTAACGGATTTCGCCGAGCTCATCAATCCATCAACATCAACGGTTACAAAGAATATGGGTACTTCTACGGAAATCCAAACAAGAAAACCATTTACAGATTTTGGCAATAAACAAAAAAAAACAGTCGGGTTCATTAAGCGATTATCCGGGAGAGGAATTATCATTTGCCTAAATCACTAGCCTAAAATCTAGCGGAAAAGATGCACTTGCTCGCATTATCTATCACCTCATTAAGGATCCCGACAAAGCTTCAGATGTTAAGTTGTACTTGTTCGACAAAAAAAAAGAGGACTATTCAAGAAGATCAAGCTTTGGCTCTTACAACAGCATTAGATTTGTCAAAGTGGAAATACTTGACGTTAAGAGCTGCAATGTCAGATTTAAAGGCTTCTCTGCAGCTTCCTATCATAAATTATTAGAAGCCAAGGTGCTATCCTGATGCCAGACAGGTTGAAATAACCGAATATGGAGCAAAAGTAAATCTGCAAGCACTCCTGGATTTGACTACTCAAAAAATCTACAGCCTCGACATTTTACTGCAGGCCTGTTAAATTCCAGTTTGCGAAAGAAACTGTAGATTTTGTAAAAGAAGAAGAAGCTGCAATGAAGGAAGATATCAAAATTTGGTTGCTTCTAGATGCGGGAGTTTCGAAATTACTCATGAGCTACACATGACGATGATCGATGGCAAAGTAGCTGCTATTATTACGGATACACTATCTGCACCTACCTGCAATTTATGCCTTGCAAAACCGAGTGAGATAAATAACCTGCCATTAATGTTTTCAGGACCTGTACGAGAAGTGTCTACCAATATGGACTCTCGACACTTCATATGTGGATCCGAAGCATGGAGTGTCTGTTACACATATCTTACAATTTGGATTTCAAGATGTGGTGTGCACGAGGAGAGAACAAAAATTTGAAGCAGGCAAGGAAGGAGATGACATAACATGAGTTCAAAGAACAGATGGGACTATTGATAGACATCGTCAAACGAGGTTTTGGAACAACCAATGATGGAAACAGGGCAAGAAAGTTCTTCAGAGAATACGAGAAAACTGCTCAAATTATGAATCTAGATGAAGATTTAATTAAGCACTTTGCAGTCATCCTTCAAGTAATATCTTCTGCTATCAACATCGACAAATTCCAGGCATACTGCAAGGAGACAACTGAGTTTTTTGTGCATCACTACCCCTGGTACAACATGCCAGCCAGCATACATAAGATGCTGATACATGGCGCTGATATTTGCATACCTATCGGGATTTTATCAGAAGAAGCCGCTGAAGCAAGAAACAAGGACTTTCAGAATACCAGAGAGCGTCACACGAGGAAAATTGGAAGAGTACAGAACAATGAAGACTTTTTTCACAATTTATTGATATCTTCAGATCCCTTATTTCTAGTATTAGACCAAAATATGCAAAATTCAAGAAATTTGATTTATTTTCAGAAGCTACGGAGCTACTAGCATCAGAAGAAGTAGTCGAAGAAGAGGAAGAAGTCGAAACCGAAGAAGAAGTCGAAATCGAAGAAGCTCCAGAAATGGTGTTGGATCCTTTAAAATGATGTACTAATGATAAATAATTAATATACTTTTTTAAGAGCTAATATTTGATTTGTAACGTAATCGACTAATTAATATAATATACTAAATACAGTTTTTTAAGAATATGAATTGTATGCTGATTTTAATGTACTTAATGCTAATAAAGTGATAATTAAGTAAATTATTTGCTTAACCTAGTTTCTGTTTTGTTTGTAATAATATTTACATTGTGGTAATTTGTTATTACTAGCTGACCCGGCAAACTTTGTTCCGCCTTAGAGGCACTACTACACTACCCTACCCTAAATTTTTTCATGTCAAAATAACGAGTTTGGTTCCTAAGTCCACTATTTATTGAAACCGGACCAGTGTGCGTCGACGTGACGCAGTCATCAATTTATGATATTACTAAATGACCTTTTGTCAAACCCACTATTCTCAAAATCCTCGTCGTAAAAGCACATAATGAGTAAAAACAAATTGTAAAGTTTGCCAAATTGTGGTATGTTTTACTTGTTAGTAATAATATATAACTATTTTCATTATTTCGAAGCAAGTTAATCACTTTATTGCATGTTAGTTCTATGAACCAATATAGATAAAGGGAGGGGAGAAAAAACTCCTGCCTTAACGATACTGTTGGTACTTTACCCTAATTTTTATTATATTATAATAACCTTATAATGTAACTACTAAGCTCAATCTTATGAATAATGTTTGGATTTTTTATCCGATTGTCATAATGTTACTGTAGAAATGGTGTCAAACGTTAATAATTAATTTTGAAACAAAAACTAAATGCCTAATTACCATTTCAATAAATTAAATACCTATTTCAAATTGATTTAATTTTAATATGGAATGTAATTTTAATTATTTTTGTTTGTTATTTGGTTAGATTAAACACCGTTGACACTGTAAAATAAATACAATTTAATGATAAATTCACGTATATTGTCGTCAAATCAAATGACCAAATATCGTCAGAGTTACATATTCATTAACATAATGATCAGCATTGTTTGATTATTGGGACATTTTCAACGTACTTATATTCCAAATTGTTACCGTAGTTATGTCATAATTGGATGACAAACCAAACATATTATGTTTCGAAAATGTATTTTTCCAATTTATACAATTTTACTTTGTAAAATATGTTATCAATACTCAAAAAAAACTCAAACGAAACTACGGGAGTTCTGTAGCTAGCTTTTTATAGCCCACATTTTGTAGTGCCTTTAAAAAGTCTTCAATACAATGTGTGGTTTTGTACAGTTACAATATTTTTGGAGGCGTATCTACTGCTGATACTGAACACGAATATATGAAAAAAACATTATGTAAACTTACATTTTCATTTCAAGTTTTTGACAAAAATTCAAATCCGACCGCATCGCACACCATACATTTTATGTTATGAAATCACTCCGTACGAGAGGGCGACGACACCCGCCTCTCAGTATGCGGTGGTCACTGCGGCTTCAAAGAAACGCCACAGAAAAATTAGGAAAATTCTTCGATCACATGGTAAATTGTAATTTTCCATTTAAACACAACATAATGTCCTGTCCAGATTCCATTTATTAACTGTCACCACAGATGTCACTACTGACAACAGATTCGCGTCAAGCCGTCAAAATGTTTCATAAAAGTGGCCAGCGTCATAAGGCGTGTACGCACAACCGAACACGAACATGTTGAACATCGAACTCGAACATCGTGTACACTTTGTTCGCACGTGCGTCGTGTACCACTAACGAACATCAAACAATTTGTTCGTCAAAAGTGTTCGTGTCGATCCAATTTGGTTGTTCTGTGTGGACAATGTTCTCAGCACGACCGAGCAAGAACATTGTTAACACGAACATCGAACACAAAAGAGTAAGGCTTGGTAGCCTCTTTTTCTTTATGTTCTTGTTCGGTCGTGAGTGGTAGGTGTTCATGTTCGCTTTGCTAATTTACGTCCACACGTGCGAACCACATGTTCCGTGTTCGTGTTCGATGTTCACCATGTTCGTGTTCGGTCGTGCGTACACGTACTGTCGACGCACGAACAGCGACCAATTCCGTATAACAAACTCTTTGCTCATAAATACACGAATATTGTCGCGGTGGGTTGTGCGCACTGATAGAGGGTTTTTCAAATCTCTCAAAACTTAGTAAGTAAAAAAAAAATTACAGGACTCTGTTTACGGCTTTTAGAATAGAACCGACGAATTATTATTTACGCCTCTTACGATTTTCTATTCAAATATTGCAACTGACTAAAACAACACATTGTATTTTGAGTATAAATGTATAGAAATCATGGTAATTATGTCAACTTTTCTTTATATCAGACAACAAACTAGCGAGTTACTTGGACCAAAGTAAAGTAAACAGAGAGAAATCATCTCAAATAAGTGTCTGATTCAACGCATTAAAAAAATGACAATTATCAAAAAATACCGACCTTAATGTGCCATCTGTGGTAGTACCTAATAGGCAATAGAATTTTGGCATTGTTGTACGAGTATTATGTTTTTGGCACTCCGCCTCCGATATAATGTTTAAAATTCATTTTAGACTTAATTAACATCACATTTTATCTATTTAATTGTTATCTCAGTGAGCAAATGATTGAAGCATTTAATCACCTAACTACCATATACAAGTACCTACTTTAAATAATCTATACGTTATATTAAACTTATTACAGAGAGCGAAATCCATACATTATTAAGAATGAATTGGTCACTTTGTTCTACCTATGTTCATGTTTACAATGTACCGAGTATGCACATAATAAAATTCAGATGTTTTAAAAAAGAATGAAACTGTACATGTTATGAAATGGTCAAACTGTTGATTTCTTTATTTTTTTAAAGGATTCTCGAACGATTAAATCGACCTGATTGTTTAATTTAGAAACCAAATTAATTCTTGCTTACGGCGTAAAAATATAATAATAAAACTATTAGTTATACTAATATCTTACCTTTAGTCGCAATTTCGCTTATAAATACATAGATATACTTACAATTACTTATGATCTAAACCAGTCCTGCCTGTTACAGGTATAAGATTTAATTTTGATATACTTACATTCATAAAAGTTTTACCATAGAAAAATACTTCTGTAATTTGAAGTTGTTTCCTAACTAATTTCAATTAAGAACAATTTTATCATGTCCGACACTTTTAAAGTAATTAATATTTTTAATTTAAAAATTGTTCATAGATTCAATGGCTCTAAACTAGATCGTCTTCATACTCGTATCACAAATCATTTGTTTCCAATAAGGGCGGAGGTAGAGGAGGAGGCGGGGCGGGAAAGTAGCGACGACGAGTGGCCAAGTCGAGTGCAGGTGTCGAGACGTTGGTAGCGAACGGGGCCGGCGGATCTAGCACAACGCTTAAGGTGCGCTGGTTAGACGGCAGAGGCGGCGAAGGCGGCGGTGGTAGTGCCGACATGGGGGCACGCTGTTAGCTGCCTTTCGACACCAAGTGGTAAGGTGCGTGGATGGTGGCTACACTGCCCAGCTCTGATCGCCCCAGTAACTCTTCTGGGTGGTCATGCTCGTGTTCTCGTCGCTTCTCCTCGTTTGTATAGTAGTGAGCAGCCCTTCGCCTCGTGCAACATAGTGCCCCGGCCACCGCTGCGAGAACAGCAACACACAGAAGCATCAATCCGGCTATCACGCTCATTTGGGCTTCGTGCGCATTAGGACATTGTTCCAGACGACTAAAAGACATTTCAGAAAAACTTACTCCCCGCAGATTTATTGGCGAATAACATTTTAGTTGTCGTATTGTTTCGTTGAGCACGGTAGTGGTCATATAAACGAGCATAATGCCAGCTGAACACTGGTCACAGCGCCAAGTATTTTTTGACAAATCAATTTGAGCGATAGCTTCCAACCTTTGCAGGTCCGGTTCAGTAAGAGTTTGTAATTTATTATGCGATATATCCAGTCGCTGTAAAAATTTGGTCTTCGTAAGCAGTTTATATGGAAAGGTAGTTAACTTGTTCCAAGATATGTCTAATGCTATTAAGTGTTCATTATAAATGAAAAAGTTGGGAGGGACTACTTCCAATGATAGGTTAGCGAGCCCGACGCCATGAATATCTGGTAAAATCTGGAGGACTATAGCAATTTCGTTGAGCGGTAAATTATTCCCGCTGAAATTGATGGTTTTTAAAGATTCTACTACGGGGGCGAACGTTTGTAAATGGAACCTGTCAATTTTATTATGACTTATGTCCAAATGTACGAGGATGGTTAAATTGGTGAGGGCTGCCGGCGCCAACAGGGCGAGACGGTTGCGTGCCAGTGATAGCACACGTAATTCGCGGTTCCTGCCGAACATGTTGTCGACGATCACGGACAGTTGGTTGCCGTCTAGATTTAGTTTTTTCAGTTTCTTAAGACTTATGAACTCGTCTGATGTTAAATATTTGAAAAGATTCTCTCCTAAATCTAACTCCTCAATGTGAGCTGCTAAATGATATATTTGGGTGTTAACTCTCCTAAGAAGGCATCGTCTACATCGAAATACTCTCAGATGTTGAATATCTTTGAACACTTCTGGATTTAAATCAGCCAATGGATTATCACTTAAATCGAGATAAGAGAGCTTCGCCAACATTCTAAATAATCTGGGTACCAGGGAAGATATTTTATTGTGCGATAAAATTAACGTCCTCAGGGCGGTGAGATGCCTGAACGTTTCACTCGGCATTTGCTCGATATTATTGTGGTCGAGATACAGCTCAGTTAGATTTATAAGTCCTCTGAAGTTATCAGCGTCTATGCTGGTTAAATTGTTGTATGTCAGATTGATCAATCTTAAATTCTGTAAGCCCCAAAAGGAATATTGGCCGATGGATGGTACATTAGAGTTAACTATGTGTAGTTCCCTCAGGTCGGCGAATGGTATAGGTTGTGTGAAAATAGGGCCAATATTAAGAAAGTTGGGTCGTTCTGGTGGTGCAGAGATGATGATGATTTGAGCGCTTCGGTCGAGGAATTCGATGGGCACTGCGCGCATGTTTCCGCGCGCGCATGTTATCTTCAGCGCCACACCGTTTTCCCCCCGGCACATGCACTCGTCCGGGCAGCTGGTTTCGGCTGCATTGCTCCCGATTACCAAGAGGATGGTAGTGCACCCCAGAAGCCATAGCTGTCGATTTGTTATCCTGTAACAAATAGAAAATAAAACATATAAATACAATATTTTTGCTACTAAAGAAAGTGACATTTATTTATAAGGAACTAGCTGCCCGGCCCGGCTTCGCCCGGGTACTGTTTCGTTTTTTTTTTCAATCTTTCTGAGAGATTTTCTTAATATTTTTTTCCGTAAGAACCTTGTACAGAGTATTAGAAAACTACAAAAAAAAATCAGCCAAATCGGTCAAGCCGTTTTCATGTTATGTCGTGACAACGGAAAACGGGTTTCATTTTTATATATATAGATAAGATATTTAAAAAAAATATGAAACCACAATTTCTTACAATTGATATAGATTAATCTGACATTAAATTCATGTTGGTGTTGTCAGTAAAAGTTACAATTAAGCTCCCGCGAGATACCTACGAATACGAAAATATCTTTCAAATATATTTAATTACTAATTGTATCCTATGCATTGTAAACCGTTAAAACGTATAAATTTTTAACAGAACACACGCATTACAAATTCTAAACAAAAATAAATATAGATAATTTTAATACAAGCTGAATAAATAAACTTCCTACACACAAAATCTCCTTAACAAAATGTCATTAGTCAGGAAAATTTATATCTGTTTATAATCAAAGACTGTTATGTTTAAAAGAATGCTGATGTCTCTGCTCTATAACACAATCTATCTAAACTTCAAAAAAGTTGAAGTTTAGATAGATATTAGCTGCACCGCTCTTAAAAAATCAAGTAGATACTTGGAAATCCTTTTCATGTTTAAAGTAGGGATAGTAGTCGTAGCAGTATAAAATCAGTAAAATATTTATATGTCCAACATGAAGCTTATACTGAAAATTATTATAGTGCGACCAATTTTTCCAAATGATCTGTCCAAAACGTCCGAATAAATCATGGTGAATTAACGCGGGCAAGTATAAAAAAACTTGCCTAAATCCTGTGAACTAGGAACGAGATTACAGTCTTGTGAAATATGCGCCTCGCTTTGTTCGCGGGATCCAAAACCCTGAAAAATAACGCGCAGATAACAAAAGGCTTTTTGACACGACGAATAAGCGGCATCCATTAGGTTAAATTTCTAAATATTCATTTGCACCTTAATGAAAAAAAGATACGTCTTTGTAATTCGTAAACGGATTACATTTTTTATAGGATTTTGGAACGGACTTACTATTACTGTGCTAGAACTAAAATGCGGAGCTATTAAAATTTTTATAATAGCTGATCACATTTCTACAAAATAACACAGCCAAATATCTCAATATCCAAAGATATTAATTATAGTAAGTCTTTAATGTCTGTAAAATACATGGAAACCTAACTAGAGAGTTGGGTTTCCGTGTATTTTCTATTTTAAATCTAGAACTACATGAATAGGTATATATATTTTATACCACACAGGCGCGGAAAGGGCCCCATTTCTTCCTTCAAAAGTAGCTAGAAAGTACGCGATTCATTCCCTAGGATATGCGGGAGGAAAAAATTAATGAAAATCCATTACTACCCCCTCAAAAAGAGGGCAGTAATGGATTTTCATATATTTTTTTCTCCCACCCGTCCGTCCGGTTTTCGATGATGAGATGACGTTATCAATTACAGAAACAAGTGAATATGGTGTAGTATAAGTACTATGTAACCCTCGGGAATAAAGTGCGATTTCCACCTCGGGAGTATTGCGGCCCTCAAACGACTCCCTTGTCGGAAAACAGTCACTTTACTCTCTTGGTGAACAATGTAGGTACTATTTATTATCTTGGATATATATTATCTTGAATGTATAACCGCTGGCGTGGTAACCATTACGACCTTCGTGGCGTAATGGTTACCACGCCAGACCGCCAACCAGGAGGTCCCGGGTTCGATCCCCGGTCGGGTCATGATGGAAAACGAACTTTTTCTGATTGGTCTCGGGTCTTGGATGTTTATCTATATATGTATTTGTCATAAAATATAATATCGTTGAATTAGTATCCCATAACACAAGTTTCGAACTTACTTTGGGGCTAGCTCAATCTGTATGAATTGAATTGTATAAATTGAAACTATGTAAATATTTCAATTTACACATTCCTAGAAGTTCAACGACAGTTTCAAAAGATTCACGACATATTCAAAAAGTTATATGATTCATTTTATACAGCCGTCTCAAGTATCATAATGTGCGAACTTGTGAAGATGCAGATATTCGCAAGTTACTTGTACAACTGCAGTTATTTTGCACATTGCACTTTATATCAGACGTGATGCGTCTGATATTAGTTTCAAAGCGCAGTATGCAAAATGTATAATAATATAATACATGCAAAAGAAGCGAGTGATTTTATTAGGGTTCCGTAGTAAACTACAAGGAACCCTTATAGTTTCGCCATGTCCGTCTGTCTGTCTGTCCGTCCGCGGTCTAGCGCCTAGACGCTTAATGCTAGAAAGCTGTAATTTGGCATGTACACACATATTATTAATGCTAACAAAATGCTGGAAAAATTTGAAAAATATTTTTTTTTTGGGTGCCCCTATATGTATATGTAAAATGAAAATGAATTTTTTTTTCGCGTCCACCCCATGTTGTCTGGTGTCGTTAGATAGGCCTCAAAACATTGAGGGTGTGCGAAGATCATTTTTCGATACAATGATCCGTTTGCGAATTATTTACATTTATCGTGTCAATTTTTATTTTGCACGGTGGTCCCCCCCTCTATCTCCGAAAGTCTTTTGTTTAGAAATTTGAAAAAAATCATGGTAGTAATCCATATACTGAACCTTCAATGAAAACTACTACGGTTAGGTAGGCTCTACTAGTTACCGTGTAATAGCCGACGAACTTATAAAATAAAATTTCTTTAATGAAAACTTTGTTAATGGACTCAACTGAAGGCAAGCAAAGCACAGCAAATACGGAACCCTACATTGTGCGTGGCCCAACACGTACTTGCCCGGTTTTATTAGTTCTTTCATTACTTGCTAGTTGCTACATAGCTTTTGATATAATATTATCTGATTTTGTATTTTTTTGCATATTGTAATTTTCTGGCAGTGTTAACAATCTTTTTTAATATTTTTTGTAATGGTTTATTACAGTTTTAGTCTTGTATCAGTTCCCGATGTTAATGTCTTTAGTAACACTGAATGATAAAGAGAAATCACGAGGCATAATGCCAAAAAAGCTTCGTTTCACAAGTTGGCAACGATGATCGTTTTTAGGAGTCACTTGTGTAACAATGGCTGGCGACAGTAGGCCAATTACAGACATAACTTTATACTACGTGTATGAGAAGAGATTAATTTAAAAAAATTCAGTTGTATAATTTATTTGTTATAATATAGCGAAAATTTTTGCACGCACTCTTGTTAGATCTACTTAGAAATCAATCAACTAATCAGAAAAATCTACAGCTTGTTCAAAAATATTTCACGAAAAGATAAAATGAACAAGTTTCTACTTCTTGGTCGGTTTTACATGATACATTCGTTTTCATGAGCTTGGAATGTAAGTTTTCTAATTCTAAAATTGTTGCATCCTTCATCCATAAAGTAATTCATCTAACTAGTGTCTTAGATAATAATGTTTATCAGATTTTTTAGGAAAACACAGCGTAGGTTGTAGGTACTGTTCATTTTTCGCTATGAAACTTGGTCTCTGTAAGACAATTTGCTTTAAAATATTGTAGACGATTTGCGCGCTGCCTTCGTAAGCATGATCCAAAAGTATCAATCAATTTCTGGCAATAGCGTATTTTATAGCCGTAGTTATTTCGTTTTGTAAGCAAATTACAATTTATGGCTTTGGAGCCTTTTAGGAAAAGATTGTATTTTATAAGACGGGTTGTTAAAAATCTAACTAAAATAAAGTAGAAATGTTTTTTCGTTTTGTCACCACACACAAAAGATGTATGATGTTCAATATATTTTTTCCTAGCCTGGAGGTGTTGTGTCCCACTTCTGGGCAAAGGCCAAGGTTCAATAATATAATATGCATTAATATTTACTCCTAGCAAATTGTAAATTCGTGATCTTCTATAAACTCTCTACACGAAATCCGGCTTTAGCGGCAACGCTCCGATCGTCTTGTGTATAAAGTAATTACACGAGGACTAGGACACCACATCAGTTTATTACTAAAGCATTGTGACGCTGGCATTTATGGAAGACCTCGGCCTAATTGCTTCGAGAATTTGCGGACACTTCTGTCTGACATGCGACAGTAACTTATGCAAACTACGTAGCATGTTTTATACATAACATTCGTAGGAGTTCTCGCGCAAGCAAATGCGTGTCTACCTATTTCCAATAACTCGCGACAGTTCACGCAACTTATCGATTCCGTTCCGTTCTCGGCATGATTGTACGTACAGTAATAATTCGATTATATTATATGCATCAACTTATAAACTACATTGATTGTCATAATTTTCGTGACATAAGTTCTCAAGTGTTTCTGTGATATGTGGCTATAGTAATTGCAAGAACAAAATTGCACTAATTTAAATTATGTGAGAAACAATATTACAATGACTTCCGCAAGTTCTTGCACGACTTAAATATGGCCTAAGAATGAAGAACGATGTTTGCTGCAGCTGTGTCGTGAAAATCAATTACTGATTACTTAAAAATAAAATAAATTGCACGAATCACATAACGCCATCTAATAAGAAACTAAGCAAATCGATCGGTACTAGACCGCTGATATGTATATACACGCGTGTATACCTTTTTTATTAATGTACTTATGAAAACATCCAGACTATTCCAGACCAAGACCAACATACATGTTCATGCACACACGTTATCTTTGTCTCAACCGAGATTCGAACCTATGCCTCTGGCAGAAATAAAATAGCAACTCTACCACCGAGCCTGTCCATATTAAAATATAAAAGTATAGAGATGACTACCTTTCTAATAAGATCCGTAATATTTTTTTTTCTGTATTTAAGATGTTCAATTTCCACCTTGCCTCGAAGCAAAAGCAAGCAAAAGGCGTGAGTTATGTAAAGTAGGTAAATACCCGGAGATTCAACGAATCGCAAGATTGCTGATAGAGATTTGGAGTTTTTAAGCTTGAGACATCTACATTGGGATCGCAAAACTAAATAACGATGTCCTAGTTTTCGCAGCGGGCTGCTTACTCAATCGTAGTGTCAACAAACTGTATTTGTCTTTGCAGCTATCTTCGTGTTCAATGGAATACAAGCTAAAGCCTACCTACCTTAGAGTTTAAAGCAAGAGAGGTCCCGGTCCCTTGTTATATGAATACTTTGATATTCATATGTGTGTGAAATGTTTAAGTCGGTGTGCCTACTGGCATTTTGTTTGTGTACCTAACCGCCTTTCGCCGGAACTGAAGTGACAAACTTTTGCATAGTCCGCATGACTACTCTACCTACCACAAGTCTTGGTAGAACTCTACCGTCGTATTATGTTTGTTCATATTAATTTAGAGGCCAAATTAACATAAAACCTACCCTACATCGAATTAAGCAAGGTTTACGTACTTATATACATAATTATTATGTATATTGGTCAATCTGATGTCATGCTTGTTAAAAAGTTCTGACGCTGAACATTTTATTTAGCAATAATCCGTACAAATATTGTTTTACTAGATGATACCCCGTTGATTGTTTTTTGGCCCGGGGCTTACATCCGGGAAAAAACCTATCCTATGCATAAGACGAATTAATTTGATCGTTGAACTGATTAAAGTAGTTTGAGACCCGGTCAAGACTGGTGCTATTTCTGTTGAACATTTAACTACGACTAAACTAATTTTGATAGGACTAGAAGTGTTGCTATCCTTATCACTAATTGTAAACCAAGGGAGGTCAACAACGCCTTTGGTCCTGTCAAAATTAGTTTAGTATAGTTAAATGTACAACAGAATTAGCACCATTCTAGGACATAATTAACCCGGAAAACACTAAAATATAACTAAACTAAGATTTAATTGTAACAAGCAATAATTATGCAGAAATGTTCTCAACGATAATCATATAAATTTCCGGTATACATAAAATACCGATGTACGAAGCAGTATACACATCAGGTGTATGAATTTTATATTAATTTGAAAAAAGAAAAAAATACTACTTGTCCTGTATTTGCCAGGCAATGATACCTGTAAGCACTCGTGTAGTAGGTATCCAGTGTCTAAATTAACGACGATACAACATAATATAATAAAAAATATGATAACCTTAATCTATAATTTGCTATGGCTTCTACATTAGCTGGGCTTTATACATAGATTAACTGCAGGAAAATATTTTTTTTTATGTCATCCATTTTCTTATTCATAAAAAAAATTGTAATAAGTAATTTTTGTATTGGCACACAATGTGTTTAAAAAATTAATTTTGGTCATAAAATAAAAATAAAAAATCTGCGCGGAACTCTGCGCGGTAGTTTTATATAAAGTTAGGGAGAATGGAACCTTCTAAAGCTCGTTTTCACTAACCATCTCTAGCGTAGGTGTTCCCTAACTCTAACACAATTAAATTTATATGAGTTAAGAAATGTCCACGCTAGGTTGGCTGGCAAAAACAGGCAAAAGAGTCACTCACAATACGAAACATATTACCGGTTGCCACTCTTGTCTAAGATTCTTTTTTGTATCTTTCTTTCTTAATCCAGGGGCCGTACGTACCATGACCTTTTAAAACTATCTTTAAACGATTGTGTAAACGAGACGTCGCCTCACATCATGTATTGCGCTGTCTCTCTTACTCAGTCGTTCTTGTTTTAAAGGCATAGGTTATTTATCGTTGAACTGATAAAAGTAGTATTCTCGAATTGTATAAAAATTTACTTCTAATGTTGATACTTATTGAAACAAAGCTATTGTCGTGGCACAATTGAGATTGTTTTAGAAAATAAATAATACGTTAAAAGTATTAAAACATGTGATTGAATCAAGATATTTACAATTTTCGTTTAGAATTTTTTCTAATAGATCTATTTATTCTCAATCGATTATTATTTGATCACTCGATAATTATTCTCGATCGGTTACTATCAATCCATTCACAAATTTCATAAATTCAGTCTTAATTCGATATTATTTTGTTTTTGCAAATATTGTATAATATAATATGCAAATATTAGATCTTCTGAACTTTATTACTTGGCAAAGCATAAGACATCGAGTACGTAGCCCTTTTGAATAGAGACGTCTTCAAGTTCATTGGGTTTGTCCAAATGTGTTGGTATTTTGTACATATAATCGCTCACTATTTTAAAATTTCAGTTAAAGTTTCAGTGACAGATCCAAAAGCCAAACATCTCCCCTATTATTTTCTCCTTATTGCCCCCTTTCTGTCTGTCAAAGGTTGACAACAGCTCAGGGACTACTCTGGTATCTAAGTGTTCCATGGGCGGCGGTGATCACTTATCATCAGATGACCAGTAGGGATGCTCGTTTATCAGTCTATTTCATAAAAAACAGAAACGAACAAAAAACAATTTCGGATCTGTACATCTGAATACATAAGGGTCGTGGGTATATGTATATGCTCCAATGAACAGTTTCCGGTAGCCGGATGGATTTTAGGAGAATGGTTACTCGAAAATCGTTGAACTGCCTTATGCCATTCGGAAACGCCGCGTGGCAACGAATTCTCCGTTTCATAAATATAGGAAATTGAATTTCATTGAACAATGGAAAAATACTTTGATCTATTGCCTGGCTTAATAATTCACCTTATGATTTGATTATTACGTAACAGTTATTTAAGAACCTTTTATCTACCAAATCGTATATCGTAATCGTATTATACATGTTGCTGAAATTTAACTTAAAAAAAACTAAAAAACACTTGATACAATGCAATTATACAACCAGAGAATATGTAATTTGTCCTCTGAATACCATCATTGGCTATTTCGAATAGATTTTTTTATTATTTTTAGATAAAAGTCTTTAAAATATATTTATTTATTAATATTAGTTGAAGTTATAACATTTGGGGTAGAACTTATCGCCGGTCTACGCCAATCGCACCGTCAAGATATACTAACGTTTATCAATAGTATTTTGATATCCCATTTGGTTGAGTAATCAATAAACAACCCGACGTCGTCGAATCAATTGCGTATTTAACTGTCTTATTTGCACGAGCCCTTTTGCTCTTCACAAGGCCCGACTCCATCAGAGTTTAGTCTATGGACATATCTCATAATGCCACTTGAGGCAATATTACGAAATGTATCGATGTGCATTAACGGCCCATTTAACACCGATTGCGTTTCCGTATGTGTCAACTGGTAATTAATGGGAATCTTAAAATAATAAGTAGTATGTATATGCAGAATGGTAGAGCCATGATTATTTGGGGTGTTTCGTATTTTTCAATAGTATTTTTCTCAGAATATCGACAGGAGGTATCATTTCAATCAGTAAGGAATTTGTATTTTCGGTTACCACTGAACGACATAATTGATGGAAATCACAGTTCGCTGTTCGTCAGTACATACAGAGAAAATTTTCAGTCGCTACCTATTTTTTTACCTTTTTGTCCCTTTTGGGTGTTAAAACTCCCAGAACAACACGGGAAAGTTGTTATTTACGTACTTAAATAACTCAAGTGCTCGTTGAACGCATGAGTGCACTCAGATCAGATACACGGTTCTATTTCGTTGTCATTAACATACCATCAAAGAAGCTTACATACAACCCCCGATGTAATACAAATTAATACTGTATTGAATATCTCTGTTTTAGAAGCTGCCTTTGATCGTTATACATTCACAGCTCACTTACCACAGATATAAATTTAAATAAATAACGCAAACTCTATCTATCTACAGTGCCACAAACTTATATATGCCGATGGCGCGGTTGTGGCGCAATGATCGAAGTTCAGGAGGTATTCAAGGCCATTAATTCTAGTTTTCGCCACAGGCACAGATAACAAAATATATGTTATAGCCAGTCATATGGGTACTGGTTTTTACAATTATTAGTGAAGGCGTCCACCAGAGAGGGATCGTTGCGGTGAGCATTTTTTTATTGCCGGATCCATCATGCGTAGCGCGACGTATAAAAAAAAATTTATATGACAAAAAAGGCCTTAACTGGGATTCTTTGGCCATTTCTTTTACCAGTGGCCATTTTGCTTTGTTTTAGAAATAGTTGTAGTTTAAAGAGTAAATTTATCTATACTACTCAATATTATTTTTACACTTCGACTAGAGAAAGTGCCTGTGAGGGCCTAGAGTCTGAACATGTTTTTATCTTTATCTTTAGACATTTGTACTTCGAGAAAAGAATGGTACGGCCGTGCCGCTTTTTTGCTCGACTTGGCGGGGGCACTGCCGTGCCTCCAGATATTGTTTGATATCTCATCGACTAATTAAAATGAATTGAAAAGGGATTTTTCGTTTTATTTTACACCTCAAACGCAAACACTAGCGTCCACTGTTTAGACTTTTGTCTATGTTATCTACCTTTTCTTAAGACTTTTCATCTGAAAAGTACAAATAAGAAAACTTCTCCAGAGGTAACTAATCAACGTCGTTGGATATTTACAAAGTTTTAGGGATTGCGAGATGGCAATTAATGTTATTTCTCAGTTATTCGCAATTATTCATTCGCACATTCAAAAGGATTGATAACAAACGACCTTGCTCGTTGATTCTTGAAACATTTATTTATTATATCCTTTAAAACAAGTTCTGCAAAACGTGCCAATACTTAGTCTAAGCGACACCGACTTATTTTGTATAGTTCAGTAATACAAAATGGTATCAAACTGATATAATGACCAATTAAGTTTAATTCGATGTTGAAATTAATTGATAGTGTTTTCACTGGTTTAACTGTCCGATAAATTGTGAGTTAGATATCTATTTGTCGAAACGAAACTGAAAAATATCAGGAACCTGAAAATCCGGTGATGTTTGATTCTTTTGACTTAGTGGCGCTACTCCGTGGTGCGCGGGTTCCCAATACAATCGTACACTTACATTAGTAATCTTTACATAAATGAAATGAAATGAAATCGTTTATTTCAGAAATTAGACCTTCACAGGCACTTTTTCTTGTCATTTACAACTTGTTTAAATAAAGAAAATAAACTACGTTATATACTACCACCATTTCGGACACAAGCAAAATGGCAACCGGTAAAAAGAAATGGCGAAAGAAAACCGGTTACGGCCTTTTTGTCATTTTGTACTCTTTTTTTCTCTCCTTTTTGTCACTCATTAGTTACAATGTAGGTTTAAGTACATTAAAATTTATAAGAAGAATACGCGGAATGTTATACACACATAGTATAAAATGAAGATAGATCTTTAAAATAACGCAATGGATTTTGATGCGGTTTCTTTTAAAATATATAGTGATTGATTCAAGAGGAAGGTTTGGATAATACATTCCAAAAGTCCCACGGGAAAGCGGGACACGCAAACGAAGTTTCGTGGGTTTCGCTAGTCTATAAATAAAATGTAGTTAGGGCAACACTAAACGCCGCGCCGCGTTTAGCGTAGTCGTGCTCGTCAACGGTGTAGCGTATTTAGTAGGTACCAAGTGCTTATCAATTTTCTTAGCATAATTTTAATAAACATATTATGTTACAGAATAGCTTTCCACTCTTTGAAGGTGCTTTGAAGCTATTTCCTAGAGAATAATGTTATTATGGATTAATAATTTTGCGCTGGAGTACACCGTCTCTTAAATTAGGTGCTCGTTGAACTACCTCTGTTCATCGTTATTTAACTGCAGAAACACGCGCATAATTTACGTGGACCTAATTTTCCCGTGGGAAGCTTATAAATTTAACAAATTCTACATGATGAAACTCTATACAAAATTTCTTTCTAAATAGTTAGTGTTAGTAGTGTTAGTCTAAATAGTTAGTTTAGGCTAGGAGTTGATGTTTCAGTCAGGGTTAATCATCATCATCATCACCATCATTCCGTTAACTTACTAAAAGTCTACTAAAGACTATTATTATTTATTTGTATTAAGATTTCAACTTCGGCACAATACAAACGAAGCAATACCTACTTTACATCCGTGTCTTAAATCCTTATAGATTATGAATTTATGCTATCACGAAAAATTTTGAAACACATTTAAATTTTGATCAAATAATTTATCAGCGTAACTTTTCTCATTACAAACTCACGCGGGAGCATTGTTATTTAACATAATATTTAATCTCGGTATGATCGTTATCGCCCATATTATTGATTGTGTGAGAATAATTAAATGATATCAGCAGCATTAATATGTACAATAATTAATTTAAACAATGTTCAGGTAAATCTATACTTTGTTGCTGAATGACTGACTGACTAACGGATCAACGCACACCCTAAACCGCTGAACGACACCTCAATCTTAGAGGGTGTTTTTTGTATAATAGGCATCCGATAAAAAAGGTTTTTTCGAAATCCCCACGGGAAATCGGAATACACGCAAAGGCAAAAATAATTTACTTGTAGAGCGTCAAATGTTTCATAAGCAGTGATTGTTTTCAACTATAAATAGGTATATTTAGGAGCTAGTAGCTATGTAGGCCAAAAAATTATGTCTACATCAAGTTACTGGAAGAAAGTTAGTATGTAAAAAATTGTAGGTATGTTAAAAGTAGAGAGT